>CM060318.1:14097195-14107195 GCA_030674155.1 Stramonita haemastoma
GACACTATCTTGTGTGAAAGTGAAGACATGGTCTTTCAATTTACCTGGACAAAAGACACTTACAACCCATCTGATTACTTTTGGTTTGCAAAACGAAACATCAGACACATGACTCGAGAGGAAAAAGACATCTATTCCAAGCTGAAACTGTTAGCCCTGCAGATATGTGAAACAATTGTGGGTTTTGTGGTAAAAGCACCAAAATTTGCACAAATAAGGTTAAGGACATACTAAATAAATTTAGATATAGTGCCAAGCTGAATTTTTCCCCAGAAGCCCATAAATTCTGAAAATCCAAGATGGCCGCCATCCGAAATGAAATATCTATAAATTGTCAAAACTTTGTAAATAGTTGACACAAGAACATAAATGAGGAGTCTTTTTATATGTTTTGAAACGTGCAAATTTTAATGGAACCATTGGTTAGTCGATAAAATGCATGTAAAGCAGCATAACAGCCAAATTTACGTTACAAAATTCATGTTGTTTGTGGACCCCGAGGGCAGCCCCAGATCCCCACCTGTAACTTTATTGCTCACTCCACTTAGCTTTGGTGGAGCTCATGGGATACATAGGGGACACAAAGAATGAAAGATGAATGCAAGTTGTCTTCAGGTTGGTAGATCTTGTGAAGCTTTACACAGACTGACTGATAGAGTTGGGAATCGAGATAACTGGACAAATTCATTCCACCGACCTCAAAAATCGGATACTTGCGAACATGCCATGGCTTCAAGCATATAAACAAGGACGGGATGTGTTGCTGAGCTTCAGTGATGATGTGGGGCAGGCATTGCGAGATGCATGCTTTGACGATTGTGATGATGAAGCCATTTGTTTAGCAAAGGCGGCCGAAATAATCCTATGAGATATGATGATGTGATAAGAGTGTGTTCACAATTTGATGGTACTTCATTCCCACAGAGTAACCAAGAAGAATCTGTGCTCAAGTCACTTGTTGCACAGGTTAGCATGATCTTAGATGGACCAAATACTACGAAAAGAGAGTAATGAATCCAGACAAGCAGCACTGCGTATTGCTCAATTACTGCAATACAAAAGCTCTGTGAGAAGACAGAGAGGGTCCACTGGTATACACCATAGCAAAAGCAGGGAGACTCCTTTACCAATATATCTGGGTATGATGATGCATGGACATACACGTAGCGAAAACTTGTAGACACCTTGTTCGACTTGGGCTTATCAATTTCTTATGACAAGAGTTCTTGACATATCCATGGACATGGCCATTTCAGCAGCCCAGCAGTATGAATCCGGAGGGGTTGTCTGCCCCTTTAACCTGCGAAAAAATCTGTTCCCCACAGCTGCTATTGATAATCTAGACCACAACCCGAACTCAACAACTGCTCACGGTGCCTTTCATGGCAGGGGCATTTTGCTCTTCCAAAACAGGGAAACATAATCTGATGGACTCATGCGTCACAAGTCAGAAATGCAACCAGATCTACATCTTCCTAGCAAACAGATACCACCACTCCCTGAATCATATGCAATGCTGACCCTGGTGACAGCAAAGAAAGATCCGATCATCCCTTCCATTCAGGGTACACTGACCAGTGACTGTGAACTTGTTAACACTGCCATGGACGATGAGAAAAAGTGGCAAAATAATACACATAGACTTGTAAGTGAAGGGTCCAGAGTGTTGATGATCCGATCTGTTGGGCGGCATTCCATTCTAAGCAGCAATCACATGACTTTGAGGTCACTATCGAATCTCTTCTGCCACTGTTCCCGGATGACTCAAGTCTGTGGCAATGATTCGCCATGCGATGGATGTCATACAACAAGCTGTCCACCTTCTGAATCCTGGACAGGTGCCTGTGTTGACAGTAGATCAACCATTGTTTGCAATTGCTAAACAGATTCAATGGTGCTGGCCAAATGAGTATGGGGAAGAGAAGTTTGTCATTCTACTAGGTGGCTTACATATGGAAATGGTGTCCTTTGCCACTCTTGGAGATTTGCTCCATGGCAGTGGATGGACGCATGCTTTAGCCCAAGAAAATATTGCTACACCTGGAACAGCTGATTCATTCCTGACAGCAGCCCATGACACATGGACAAGACATGCACACCAAGTTACAGCTAGTGCATTATCAATGTTGTTGCACAAAGCTTACGATGCATACAGCTGTGAAGAGAGTATACCAGCAACATGTGGTCAGAATGTACTGTGTTCTCACATTCACCAGGACATCTCATCTCTTGCACCATGCACACACGAAGAGGCAGACACCAGAATGCTCCTTCACGCAGTCGATTCAGCAAAGGGTATCGAAGAATTATGCTGTGTACAGTGGACACAGATGTTCTCATTCTGGCAGTTTTGACTGTTGAATGCCTTGAAGACACTGAAATTTGGGTCGCCTTTGGCACTGGCAAACACCTCAGGTATACACCTGCACATGACATGCCAAAGAACTTGGTAGTGAAAATAGCATGTGCACTTCCCATATTCCATTCCTTTACTGGTTGTGACACTTGTGTCGTCGTTTGCTGGCAAGGGGGAAAAGACTGCATTCGTCTTTTGATGAGGTCATATCTGTTTTTTTCTGCCTTGTTCGTGGATCCATTGGCATTCAATGATGAATGTATGTCTGTGTTGGAAAAATATGTTGTACATCTGTATGACCGCATTTGCACAGACACTACCGTGGACTCAGCCAGGAAACATTTCTTTACTACCAAAGGTAGATCAATCGACAACATACCACCAACAGGAGCAGCCCTGCTAGAGCACACAAAACGGGCAATATGCCAAGGTGGACATGTGTGGGACAGGCACGGTCTGTTCTCCAGTTCTTCCATCTCCAGAGATGTATGGTTGGTGAAAGAGTGCAACACAAGGCTGGCAGCCATTCTGGACAATGTTGCCAGAAGTGGTGGAGTCATGTTCTGAATTGCTGAGATGTGGGTGCAAGAATGGGTGTAGGGGGCTATGCAAGTGTGTCAGGGCTGCTGTTAAATGTACATCACTCTATCAGTGCAGTGGGAACTGTGATCACAATGATCGTGACTAGGGATGATGAAAACCCACATCTGCATTCTATATTCTTGACATAGTGACTGCTCATGCTGCCACAAATGGTGGCATCATGTTCTGCAATGCTGCAATGTGAGTGCAAGAAAGGGTGTAGGGGACTATGCAAATATGCCTTAAATGTACATCATTTTGTCATTGCAATGAGAACTGTGACCACAATGACAGTGACAAGGAAATTTTATGATAGTCCACATCTACATTTTAGATATAGTGACTGCTCATGGATATTCACAAATCGGATCTTGTCCATCTTATAAACGGACATAAAACTGGCCGATGTGTGGCTTTATATGCATTATATCACATAAATAACATCTGCATTAGATTTCTCATGTTTAAAAACATACCCAAAGACTCCTCATCCATGTTCATGTCTCAACTGTCTAAAAGATGTAACAATTTACAAATATTTTATAGCCGATGGTGGCCATCTTGGATTTTTGCAGTTTATAGGCCTAAAGGTAAAAATCCAGCTTGGCACTATATCTATTTTTTTTTAGTATGTCCTCAACATCATTTGTGCAAATTTTGGTGCTTTTACCACAAAACCCACAATTGGTGTGTATACATGCACAAAACGGCCTTGCTATGTGGACACCTGCTGATTGTGAAAGAATTAAAGACATTATTAGTGCTGGACTGGGTATTCTACATGTTAATGATGGATGCTATCAGATTTTCTTGGGTTAGATATGACTGTAGTTGTGTGTGTGTGTTACGTGCGTGCGCCCGCGCGCGCGGCGTGTGTGTGTGTGTGTGTGTGTGTGTGTGGTGTGCATGCGTGTGTGCGTGTGTGTGTGATAGAGTGCGTGCGTGTGTGCGTGCGCACCCACTGTGAGTGTGTGCGTATGTGTTGTGCGTTCGCGCGTGAGTGTGTGTGTGTGTGTGTGTGTGTGAGCATGTGTGTGTGTGCGTGTGTGCGCGTGCGCGGGTGTGTGTGTGAGAGTGTGTGTGTGTGTGTGTGTGTGTGTGTGTGAGAGAGAGAAGAGAGAGAGAGAGAGAGAGAGAGAGAGAGAAGAGAGAGAGAGAGAGAGAGAGAGAGAGAGAGAGAGAGAGAGAGAGTGTGTGTGTGTGTAATGAGATAAAGTGTTACGCAATAATTTATTGAATCTGAATGTAAATCACTTTGTTGTGGATTCCATGCCATGCCAACCACTTGGGCAGTAGAAATGATACACTTTTCATGTCTGAAAATGTGTGTTTTGTGCCCAGTCCCCTTCCCACTGTCCCCTTGTGAATGGGCTTAAAAAGTTTAACACAATAAAATATTGTCAGTCATTCTCTCTCTCTCTCTCTCTCTCTCTCCCCTCTCTCTCTTCTCTCTCCTCTCTCTCTCTCTCTCTCTCTCTCCTCTCTCTCTCTCTCTCTCTGCCCCTACAAAGACAGACAGCCCCAGTATTGCTGACATTGTCCAAGTCAGTGAACACATTGCCATGATTCTTCGGCATGGCCCCCTGAAAAGGTGTCCCTTGTGCTTCACTCGACACAACTTAAGATGCAGAACAGCAGGAGGGGTAGGGGGGTTACTGGTTTGCCAAATTGTTCTGGACGTGGCGGACACAGTGATGGATCTGTTGACCAAGATGGCAAAGGAAAAGGGGATGGCTCAAAACTGATGGACAAGAAAACGAAGCACACTCCCCCCCCCCCCCTTCTTCTCCTTTGTGCAACACAAATATAATAATATAATATAATATAATAATATAATATAATATAATAATATAATAATATAATATAATGTATAATAATAATAATAATATTTTCTTCTTTTTGTTCATTTATAAAAGTTCAGAAACCAGTATCTCTTGTTTTCATGTGTACACACCTATGAGGAGTAAGTGATATGTTTGACTTGAAATTGTGGGTCTTTCTTACACCTTATGAAACAGAAATCGGCAGATCTATCTGACAAATCTTACAACTTAAGTCAGTCATACTTTGCCATTGTGTTCATGATACTGACACAGATAGGGACAAAAAGAAGCAAAACGTGATTCATATAGTGTAACTTTGCTTTATCACTGCCTCAAATAGCTAGTGTGAAAATTAGGATTTTGCATTGCGCATCAGTTTCACGTTTTGCAATCAGAAAATTTTATATGATGCATGGGAAAAGCTTTTGTTCATAATTGTTTCATTATGTTATTTTCACTCAAATCCTGTCACTTATAATTTGTGTGCCAGTCCTGAATTGTGTATTTGAAATCTGTTATGTAGGCTAAGTTGTGAGTATAATTAGTCACGTGCAGTATTTTCTCCTTTTCCAGTATGGTTGAAGACCCTGCTCTTAAGTTGTCTGCAATAGAAAGGAGAAGTGCAGTATAATATATTGTTGTTGGGATAAGTTTGTCTGAATTGTAACCTGCTTTTGGATGAATCTTCAGGTGATGCTCAGTTCTTTGTTGTGCTGCATTGACAAGTATATTGTGTTCAATTCACGAAGACTAGACAGTATGTGTGAATTCATTACAAGATCCTGAGTGAGAGTTACCCATGTGCATGCAGTTATCCAGTATAAGTCTAACATGCTTACCTGGAAGGATTTCAAGGCATGAAATGCGGCTTTTAATTTTATGTAGTTAATGTGGAAACTCCTTTCAACTGGTATCCATACCCCTCTAAAAAGATTTCTCCATACAGATCATTAAAAGCATTAGTAATACTCTCTATCCATCATGCTAAATCCATTCTAGCAGCCTCAGAAATCTGCATCACCTGGTTAAAATGTCCTCTGCTTTCCTTCAGTACCCTGCATTGATCTTTTCCGAACTGACTGTAATGCAGGAACCCAAATTTTACAGCATGGAAACTGGACACAATCGGTCCAATAATTTTGGCTAACTCTCTGATAGAAGTATTGAGTGCTTTGATCAATCACTTGCGGCTTAGAGCATATTACCTTTCTTTTCATGGGTCGAAGTAACAGTCACTGAGACCGAGTCAGTAATAACTCCTAGATACTGAATCTTAGTGGCATGCTAAAAGAAAGACTTTGTTGGATGTAGAATAAACCCCAGCTTGCATAATGTGTCAAATGTGTCCCTGACATTATCCTGGCACTATGCCTTTATCATACCAATGAGCAGGAACCATCCAAGAAAAATGTGGAGGTATGCCCTTTCTGTTTAAAAGTAGGAAAAACTGGCTTCATGAGTTTTGTGAACAACTGTGGCGCCAGTGCTAATCCATTTGGAAGTGCATTATGTTCATAAATATACTTTTCCCATTAAAACAATGAAGTGAAAGCTCGCATTGCAACAGCAACATCTGCTCTAGTCAGACTCGAGAAGATCATCAGAAGTTCTGCACCAAATACCACCTTTACAAATCCCTCGTGATATCTATCCTCCTATATGGCTGTGAATCATGGACTCTGACAGCAGAGTTAGAGAGGAGAATCCAAGCATTCGAGAACAAGTGCCACAGAAGACTCCTCAAAATATCATACAGAGAACACAAGACCAATGACTATGTGAAAGAAGAAATCAAAAAGCGTGTGGGCCCCCAAGAGCCTTTGCTCTCCACCATAAAGAGGAGAAAGCTGATGTGGTTTGGTCACACCACAAGACACAACACCCTAGCAAAAACCATCCTGCAAGGAACAGTCGAGGGCAAGAGAAGAAGAGGCCGCCAAAAGAAATAATGGGTTGACAACATCAAAGACTGGACTGCCCAACCCCTACAACACCTCCTACTAGCCACACAGGATCGTGAAGCATGGAAAAAGATCTCTGTTGCGTCTTCTCTCATGTCCCCCCTACGTCCTTTGGGACATGGGACTGAGTGAGTGAGTGAGTGACAATTATCTCTGTGTTCCCTGTGTATTGGTACTGAGTAGTAATCATTTTTCAAGACCAACAAAGCCATGGAACAATTTTTGCTTACCAAAGCCAAGGCTGTGGCCGAAGTGTCCATCTTAAAATGGTGATTGGGGACTTTTTCATTACGAGTTTTCAAGTTCAGGATCATTCAATGTGATCCATCTCTTTTCTTCTGGGTGACAAACCTTCATCTTGAGTGTGTTCACATGGCGTAATCACCTTTTTTCAAATCAATTTGTTGATTTCTTCGTCAATAACAGCATCCCCAGCTGCACTTAGTTTTGATGAATTTGAACATGGATTTGATAGGTAAGCTAACTCCTCAATTTCACAGTCAGTCTCTATTTCAGCACCTGTGATAGATTTCATTGTCTGATGTCAGTGATGCCCAGTCAGCTGTAAAGTGCCTGCTTCAAAATTTTCCGACTGTTCTTTTAGCAGTTGTACAATGATATTTGTGCATCAAAATCAACTTAGGCCTACCTCACATACCGAACTTGAGAAAAGCTGTTTCTCTAGGGAAGTTGATGTAGCCCTGGCCATAAGTCTGTTTAGGGTTCTGAAAGCCCCCACCTCTGGCTGGGAAATGTTTGCTTGACTGGGTCCCCCTAAAAGACCCCTTTTTCGTTTCCCTACATTTCCATTGTACTGGAAGCGACTTAAATTGGGGTTATTTCCCTTTCTTCCCACATTCAGAACCTTGTAGCCTATCTTGTCCGTTTCATTGATATTTTTGAAGGCAGACATAAGATTGTCACCAAACATATGATTTGCTATGTCAATAGACTCGTTGTACAAAAAAAACATGAATTGACAGGTGGGCACATGGCTCTATGTCAGAACATTGATCATTCATGCGTGGCATGCCCTAGCAATGTGAGTGAGTGTCTGTGCCGGTTATCAAAACAAGCATGTGTAGAGTTGTAAAGACTCGTTTTTGGTCCACTGCCCATGCAACAGGCCTAGACCTAGCCTAGCTGTTGTTTGCCTTGATAATGGTTCATTGTGCATGCGCAAGTTACAAGTCAGATTTCCTCTGTTCTGATGAAAGTTGGCCCATACTTTTTTTGGCCTACTTAGAAGCAAAACAACAAAACTTTTGCAGTTCTCAGGATGATTTTGTGCGTTTAACTTTTCTTTGTGAATTTTGTGACTCAGTTTTCAGCTGAAACGACCATTGACTAATGTCGCCAGAACTTCTCTGACGCAGGCACGAATTCGCTTTGGGACAATTCCTGCCGGTTTTGTCGAACAACTTCCCTTTTTCTTTCTTATTAGGGCCCTTACAAGTAGAAGCAGCTTTCATGAGAGCCTTCTTGCATTCCTGCATATCAGCTCTCCTTCATCTTTCTGTAAGCCCCAAACTTCAGGATTGTCATAATCAATCTCCTGACATTTTGTCCCTTTCTCCAGTTCACTTCTGCTCGACTTTTGTTTTCTTTTGAGCGAAGCTCTCAAAAAGACGCTTGAAGCATTCAAACCTCTTTTTTCCATTTTTTAAAATCTAGTTTAGGCAACTTCTTCCAATCTCCCCTCTATCTAATCTTCTAGGTTGAGGTCTTACTCCAAAAACAAACAGTAGCGTGGCCTTCTCTGAACTCATTGCTCCAGACCTGATTCTGTCACCAGGCTGAAAGCCGGAACTTTTTATTTGTAGATCTGAATAGCCACACAGAACCTGGCTGAAGTAAAGTCACCTATAGGTTTCAGCCATGTGAAACTATGAACAATACAAAAGGACGAATATTATGGAACGAACTGACCTGATAAATTGATGATACTTGATGGGCAGCAAAAAAGCATGTGTCTCTATTCTCGCATCATGCAAGAATTACTGGTTACAAGTATGCTCATCACATCGCACATGATTGTGAATGACTCATCGATTCACCTTCACTTGTCCCGTAGTCCCGAGGACCGTAGGGGCACCGCTGAAGATTTTGCAACCAGCTTCCTCAACTCCCCACGGTCCCTGCCCTCCGTAGCAGATCGTTCCATCCAAGGCCTGTCCACTCTCTGATGTTGTCTTCCCATTGTTTCCTCTGTCTGCCTCTTCGTCTCCCTCCCCCTACTGGTCCCTGTAAGACAGTCTTGACCAGTCCAGATGATCGTGTGACGTGCCGGTACCACTTAAGCTAGCGTTTTTTCAATTAAGTCAGGAGCTCTTCATATGGTCGGATGGCATTTTTTAATTCTGGTTTTCACTTCTTCATTAGTGGTGTGATCTCTGTATAAAATGCTCTTTGACTCATCGCTAGACGATGAATAATCTAGATTCGCGTAGACAAGTGTGTCAGACATTCCACAAAACTGAATATGCTGAAAGGAAAATATGTTGACTATAGGGCTCCTTTTGCAACAAATACAGCATGGCTTTCAAGAACATTTTTTTAAAAACTGGCCACTTCAGTTTTTAGATAATGGCATCTTGTGTAGCCATGTGCGATGACAGAAAGTACTTTAAAAAAACAAACAAAAAAACCAAAGGACATGATATCACAATTTTCCAAACTTTTTTTACGGACTCATCATTGAAATGTAACTTGGACAGAAGTACACTAAACCTGAACATGAACGAACTAAGCAGCAGTTTGTGACCACCCCTAAGCCCCAAATCAAATCATACACAGGGGACAGAAACCAAGAGCTAGGCTGCCGAAACGATGGAAGAGAAAGCAGAATTGGGTCTGTCTCATTTGCATTTTCTCTTGAGGATCCTGTTAGTGTCTTACCGCCTGAAGCTGTTTTTGTCAACTACAACAAGGAGGTTGGGTATTACAGGAAGAAGAAGTCTATTGTGAAGTTTAAAATGCGGAAGAAGAATTGCAGGAGAGACACTAAAACTTTAGTTTGACTTGATCACCACACGCAAGTTGAGACCCTTTGGCTATGACATGGTAGGGTGTGGTGTGATGAGATGGGGTATGATGGGGTCTGGTGGTGTGTGATGTGTTCTGCAATGTTTTGTGGGGCTTGCCAGTAGCTAGAAAATGATTGTGGATAAAGGCTTTCACTAAAAGGGTATAGTCAAAATCTCCGGCATTGTTGTTCAATTTGGCAAAAAAGGGCAAACGCGCGCGCACACACACACACACACACACACACACACACA
>CM060318.1:14109695-14132195 GCA_030674155.1 Stramonita haemastoma
ATGGTACATTGAGTAAGCAATAAATTTGCTTTTTTTCATCAAGCGATCTATCTAGCTAAAAAAAAAAACCCAACAAATAAACAAACAAACAAAACCCAAACAAACAAAGAAAACCAAAAGATACAAAAATCAAACAAAGAAAAAAAAAGAAATTTGAGAGAGAGAGGGGGGGGGAGGGAGAGGGAGAGAGAGCATGCTATTGGAGAGAAGTTTATATTCATCATATTATCTTCTTCTCATGGCTTTGCCCCCAAGCTTTTCAGGGTTGCCAGGGCGAATCTAAAAAAAAAACTTCAATTTTTCTTTGCCGATGGTTTGCCAAAGTATATGTCCGATGTTATTTGGTTGATAGACTAATAATATTTTCATATAATAAAAAAAGAACGGAAAAGTTTATCGAAAATGGGATTGGCCACTCTGGCACAAAACAGTGCAGATTTTCTAAACAAACGTTTTGACAGTGAAAGGTGTGAAATTTTCTATTACGTTTTCAGTTCCAAAATGCCAGATCAAGAAAACTTCTTTACACATGATAATTATCAGATGAGGAAAAGAAAAAAGCATTTTTAGCTGTGGAGTCTGTGTCGTCTCTCAGCCTGTCCTACAATCAGTTGCACATCCATGATCATACATTCTATTCACAAGAAAAAGAAAGATCTCTACTGCGCATATTTTTTTTTAGTACAGGAAAACATTTCTGATCTCTCTTGGTCTGAAAACCACAGTCTGTTTTTATTCTATATTTTTTGCCGAGAGATGCAGCTGGACTAACAAAGTCCTGTAGCAGAAACAGAAAATACATGTTTTTAGTTATCCTTTGCCTTATGAATGCTTCGCAACAGTGTGATTTTAAATCAGTTTCTTGATGATGTGTATCCATTTTCTTATCTTGTGTATTATCCATAAATAATCGAGAATAACTGTGAGCAAATAAGCAGAAGTTTATTGACTGATTTATTGCCCTGTTTGGTAACGTCATCGCAAACGAAAAGCAAAACCCCATTAAATTTTATTTGTTCTTATCAAAGAAGTGAATAACCTTACAAAGGTGAAAGGCAGCAGAAAACAAGAATTTCTGAAAACGTTCTGACAAAGAAGGATGTTGAAATAGTGCAAGAACGTTGGCAACATTTAAGCCTGGAAAAACTCCTCGGTATGGAAGACTGATTCCTGTTCTGCTATGTCTGCTGGTGTGAGAAGCAGCCGGGAGAGATGGAGAGGAATGAGGGACACCGGGTTGAGTGGTCTGTTGAACACTGTCAGCGAACAAATTGCTGGGCATTTTACAAGCACCAAGATTAACTACCCGGCATTTAATGAGGTCATGGCGGCAAGACCAGTATTTGATTTGACTAATTTTTTTTTTGGGTGCTAGATTTCTAGTACAAAAAGTACGCACATTTTTTTGTGGGGAATCAAGCAACTGATTATAAAAAAACTCTTGACTTTTCTAAATGTTGTGCAGTATTAAAAAAAAAATGTTTTCCCGTGTTTAGCCTTGTGTTTGTGAATTTGGTTTTTGCTTGTTTTTTTTATTTTATTGTTTGTTGTTGTTTTTTGCAGAATAAGGCCATTTGATATTTGAATTTGTTATGTGAAGGGTTTACCCTTGTTGTGCTGACAGCAATTATGTACGCCATATATCTGGTTCATAACTATGGTGGCGTAGGTATATTTTGATTTTGCGATTTAATTTTATTAAGGCTAAAACCCTGATATGGCCGCTGTTGTCACTTGTGGAGTACACAACTGTTCTCTTCCCTCAGGACAGGAGTATTGCTAAAGAGGAGGTACAAAATGTATTTTGTGATTCAAAAATAAGGTGGTCATAAAAAGAAATAAAACGTACCTGATGATTTTTTTTTATCGATCTTTAAAAAAAAATTACTAGAAGATTTTCTGATGTAATGAAGAACATGGTCTGTCCACTTCCCCCATACTTCCAGCCTGTGAACTCCATTATCTCCCAAACATGGCCCAGAATACAGGCCTGATCGACCCCAGCAGCCCACTGATTCGATTCTGTGATGCCAAATTGGGTCTGACATCTCAGTGATTGCCCAAGTGTGCTCCAAGCCTCTTTTGATTACTTGTTTGGCAGTTGCCCCTTCGGCCAATACCTTGGAGAAGTTCAGATAACCATCTTGCTAACCTTTAAGCAGAAACGTCTCCTAACTACGGACAGTGTGAAAAAAAGTATAAGCACGGTGAACTGAAATACACCTCCCATCTTGAGTCTTAACCTCATTTCTGGGCTGAGTCGCCAGCAAGTGAGCGAAAAGGGTGATTATGGGACCCATGGGGAGCAAGATTCACTGAGGCAAACAGGGACAGAATTCCCCGCCAGAGCTCCTTCAGCCAGGCAGCCCCACTAAACCCTTGGGGAATGAGGTATTTTCATGAAGTAATGCAATTGCCTGAGTAAGACAGAATCTCTTGTGGTGCCTCAAATTTTGCAAAGTTTGAGAAAATGAGACCGTTTTTGTCATTGTCTGTTTTTCCCCTCATGTTTCTCACTCGATGTCTTTTCTTTGTGGCTTTCAGCTCATTTACTTTATTTTTTTTATCTTTTCAACATTGTTTTTCCTCCATAAGATGGGAGCAGTTTGCTTTTATTTCTTACCTTTCGTTTACACACCACACACACACACACACACACACACACACACACACACACACACACACACACACACACACACACACACACACACAAACACACACACACACACACACAACACAAACATATATATTATATATATATGTATATATATTATATATATATATATATATATATATATATATATATATATATATATATATATATATATATATATATATATACACGCGTGCGCGCGCACCTACCTACATCAAGCACTGCAAGATTTATTCATGGAGTTGTCTCTGACGTGACTTGATCCCTACAGACTGCAAACTGCAGAGCTAACCCTAACCCTAGCCCTAACCCTAACCACCAACATTCCCCACATCCCCCACACCAATACATCTGCATCACCTACACCACACCCATCTCACATGAACACAACTTACAAAACACCCACCCCAGGTTTAAGGTAAGAGTTAGGGTTAGGTTAGGGTGAGGGTGAGGTTTAGGGGTAAGGGTTAGAGGTGAGGTTTAAGGGTAAGGGTTACAGGTAAATGTGAGGGGTAAGGGGTAGGGGTAAGGGTGAGGGGTGAGGTTTAAGGGGTAGGGGTAAGGGTGAGGGGTGAGGTTTAAGGGTGAGGGGTAAGGGTGAGGGGTGAGGTTTAAGGGTGAGGGGCAAGGGTGAGGGGTGAGGTTTAAGGGTGATGTTTAGGGGCGAGGGAGAGGGGTACGGGGGTAAGGGTGAGGGTTAGGGTGAGCGTGAGGGTTGGGTGGGGGTGAGGGTTGGGTGAGGGTGAGGGTTGGGTGAGGGTGAGGGTTGGGTGAGGGTGAGGGTTTAGGGTTCGGTTAGGGGGAGGGTGAGAGGTAAGGGTAGGGGTAGGGGTAGAGGAAGGGGTAGGGTTAGGTTAGGGTTAGGGGTAGGGTTACAGATTAGGATTAGGGTAGGGGTTAGTTAGGGTTGGGGTTAGGGTTAGTTAGGGTTAGGGTAGGGTTAGGGTTAGTTAGGTTTAGGGTTAGGGTTAGGGTAAAGGTTAGTTAGAGTTAGGGTAGGGTTAGGGTTAGGTTAGGGTAAGTGTTAGGGTTAGGGTAGGGTTACGGTTAGCCTCTAGGGTTAGGGTTTGGGTTAGGGTTAGGGTAGGGTTAGGGTTAGGGTAAGGTTAGGGTAAGGTTAGGGTTAGGGTTAGGTTAGGGTTACGATTAGGGTTAGGTTAGGGTAAGGGTAGGGTTAGGTTAGGTTAGGGTTGGGTTAGGGATAGGGTTAGGTTAGGGTTAGGGTTAGGGCTAGGGCTAGGGTTTGGGTTTGGGTTGGGTTAGGGTTAGGGGTAGGGTTAGGATATAGGTAGGGGTAAGGGTAGGGTTAGGGTAGGGGTGGGTTAGGGTTAGGGTTCGGTGAGGGTTAGGGTTAGTTTACGGTTTTGGGTTACTGTTAGGTCAAGGTTAGGGTTAGGTTAGGGTCAGGTTAGGGTTAGGGATAAGTTAGGGTTAGGGTTAGGTTTAGGGTTAGCGTTATGGTTAGGGTTAAGGTTAGGGTTAAGGTTAAGGTTAGGGTTGCGTTAAGGTTAGGGATAGGGGTTGGGGTTAGGGTAAGGGTTAGGTTTAGGTTAACGTTAGGGTTAGGGTTAGAGTTAGGGTTAGTTAGGGTTAGAGTTAAGGTTAGGAGTAGTTAAGATTAGGGTTAGGTTAGGGTTAGGTTAGGTTAGGGTTAGGGTAAGTGTTAGGTTAGGGTTAGGATTAGGTTAGGGTTAGGGTTAGAGTTAGGGTTAGTTAGGGTTAGAGTTAAGGTTATGAGTAGTTAGGGTTAGGTTAGGGTTAGGTTAGGGTTAGGTTTAGGATTAGGTTAGGGTTAGGGTTAGTTTAAGGTTAGGGTTAGGGTTCGGCTACGGTTAGGTTAGGGTTAGGGTTAAGGTTAGTGTTTGGTTAGGGTTAGGGTTAAAGTAGGGTTAGGCTTATGTTAGGGTTAGATTAGGGTCAGGGATAGAGTTAGGGTTAGGGATAGAGTTAGGGTTAGGCTCATCAGGTGCAGGGACCTGCAGGGGGTGTCCTAGGTTAGGGTTAGGTTAGTTTAGGGCAAGGGTTAGGGTTAGGGTTGGGTTTGGGCTAGTAAGGGTTAGGGTTAGGTAAGGGTTAGGGATAGAGTTAGGTTTTGGTTAGAGTAAGAGTTAGCGATAGGTTAGGGTTAGAGTTACTGTCAGGTAAGGTTTAGGTTAGGGTTAAAGTTAGGGTAGGGTAGGGTTGGGTTAGGGTAAATAATAACAATAATACATGGAATTTGTATAGCGCTATATCTTGCAAAAACAAATCAAAGCGCTTGCATTCAACCTACACGACGCACAATCAGCAACTATTTACAGTTTTGACAAATTCGAATGTACACACACACACACACACACGCACGCACGCACGCAGCACGCGCGCGCACGCACACACACCCACAAACGTTATGCACTTTGGTAGGTGGATGTTGAAGGCAGGGACAGGTAAGAGATGGAAGCGGAAGGAGAAAAACTTAGGTTTGAAATAAGTGTGTCTTGAGGTTGGATTTAAAAGTGTCATAAGTAGGCTTTTGTCGGAGGGAGAGAGGAAGGTCGTTCCACATCGATGGACCGGAAACAGAGAAAGAGCGGCGGCCAACGGTAGATAGGTTGAATCTGGGTGTTCTTAGGGACAAAGTATCTGCCGACGAGCGGAGGGAGCGAGAAGGTGTGTACAAGTGAAGACATTCACAGAGGTAGGAGGGTGCAGTATTGTGGAGGCATTTGTAACAGAGGGTATTGATCTTGTAGTTTACTCTCTGTGGTACGGGCAGCCAATGAAGAGATTGCAAGAGAGGGGTAATGTGCTCAGATTTTTTCTTTCTGAGGACCAGGCGAGCTGCGGAGTTTTGTATGCGTTGAAGGGAGTGGATGGATGATGCTGGCAGACCAGCCAAAAGAGAATTGCAATAGTCCAGACGTGAGAGAATAAGAGAAGTGACAAGTTTGGAAGTTGCATCAGTGGACAGGTACTTTCGAATTGCACTAATACGCCGTAGTTGATAGTAGCATGACTGACAGGTTTGGGTAATGAATTTTTGCATGGAGAGAGTGTTATCGACAACGACTCCTAGATACTTCACAGAAGTGGATAGCGGAACTGACGTAAGGGGTAAGGGGTAGGTTAGGGTTAGATTAGGGTTAGGGTTAGGGTTAAGGTTAGTTTAGGGTTACAGTAGGGTTGGGTTAGGGTTAGGTTAGGGTTAGGGTTAGGGTTGGGTTAGGGTTAGGGTTAGGTGAGGGTAAGGGTAGGGTTACAGTTAGGGTTAGGGTAATGGTTAGGGTGAAATTAAGGTTAGGGTTAGGTTAGGATGAGCTAAGTGTTAGGGTTAGGGTTTAGGGGTTAGGATTAAGGTTTGATTAGGGTTATGGTTAGGGTTAGGTTAATGTTAGGGTTAGGGTACTTTAAGGGTTAGGCAAGAGTTAGGGCTAAGATTAGGGTAAGGTTAGGGTTAGGGATATGGTAGGGTTAGGGTAGGGTAGAGGTAGGGTTGAGGTAGGGTTATGGTTAAGTTAGGGTTAGGATTAGTGATAGGTTAGGGTTAGGGTAAGGATTAGGGTTAGGGTTAGGTTAGGGTTAGGATTACGGTTAGGTTAGGGCTATGGTTGGGGTTGTGGTTGTGGTAGGGTTAGGTTAGGATTAGAGTAAGGGTTAGGGTAATGGTAGGGTTAGGGTTAAGATTAGGGTTAGGGTTAGGGCTAGGGATAGGGTGTGGGTTGGGTTAGGGGTAGGGGTAGGATATAGGTAGGGGTAGGGTAGTGGTGGGTTAGGGTTAGGTAAAGGTTAGGGTTAGGGTTAGGTTACGATTTGGGTTACTGTTAGGTCAAGGTTAGGGTTAGGTTAGGGTTAGGGTCAGGTTAGGGTTAGGTAACGGTAAAGGTCAGGTCAGGGTTAGGGTTAAGTTAGGGTTAGGGTTATTTTTAGAGTTAGGGTAAGGGTAGGATTAGGGTTGCATGAGGGTTAGGGTTAGGGATAGGGGTTGGGGTTAGGGTAAGGGTTAGGTTAGGTTAACATTAATGTTCAGGTTAGGGTTAGGGTCAAAGTTAGGGTTAGAGTTAAGGTTAGGAGTAGTTAGGGTTAGGTTAGGGTTAGGTTAGGGTTAGGTTAGGGTTAGGTTAGGGTTAGGTTAGGGTTAGGATTCGGTTAGGGTTAGGTTAGGGTTAGGTTAGGGTTAGGGTTAGGTTAGGGTTAGGTTAGGGTTAGGGTTCGGTTAGGGTTAGGGTTAAGGTTAGTATTTGGTTAGGGTTAGGTAGGGTTAGGCTTAGGTTAGGGTTAAATTAGGGTTAGGGTTAGGTTAGGGTTAGGGATAGAGTTAGGGTTAGGTTCATCAGGTGCAGGGACCTGCAGGGGGTGTCCGAGGTTAGGGTTAGGTTAGTTTAGGGCAAGGGTTAGGGTTAGGGTTGGGTTTGGGCTAGGTAAGGATATATTAGGGTTAGGTTAGGGTTAGGGTACGTTCATACTAGTCCGTGCGTTTGTCGTGCGGACGGGAAAAAAACGTGCGGATGTGGCACTCCCTTCCTATTTCTTAATCATAGAAGGAAAGGTGTTCATACCTCCACAAACACGCACGTCCGATTCCATCCGTCCAAAAAGCCGTTCGTGCATGCCACACTTCTATCGTCTGTGCGGACGGGAAAAAAAACGTGCGGATGCGACGCTCTCTTCCTTTTTATCACTTGAAATACTGCGGGCGTTCATACTAAGACGTGCGTGCGTGGTCAGACTTGTCATTTCAGTACTTGATTAAGATGGACGACGACAAATTCATTGCCGCAGTGAGGATCAGAATGTTCCTTTGCGACAAAACGACAAAAACCATTCCAACAGAGATATGGTACAGGCAGCATGGACCAACATTGCTATGGAGGTTGGAGGAGGTGGTAAGTGTTTTTATTATGGTTTTGATTACGTAACTATTAGAAAATGTGGTAAATGTTTGCCGGTGGTTTGTTCAGCATTTAGATCTAGATCTAGCTGCGTGTCAGAATTTTAGATTTAAAATATTTTTAGTCGAAAATTCTGACACGCAGCTAGATCTAGATCTAAATGCTGAACAAACCACCGGCAAACATTTACCACATTTTCTAATAGTTACATAGGCAGATGGTAAAATTAAAGTTCAGAATGGATGGATTGACACAAGAAGTTTGATATTTCTGCTGCATGTCTTCGTTTTAGTTGATAGTAAACGGAAGGAGTCGATTTTTTCCGTCTTTTCCGGAAAAGACTGGAACACCCTCCGTGCATTCATCAAAGTTTCACATTAAATTTTTAGTTTTTGCCTCCTCTTAAGTGCCATGTTTTACAAAACACCGACGGAAAAGGAACGGAGCAGTATGAACGCCTTTTCTGACGCACGTACGTCTTTTTCCGTCTGCACGGCAAACGCGCGGACTAGTATGAACGTAGCCTTAGGGATAGGGTTAGGTTTTGGTTAGGGTAAGGGTTAGGGATAGGTTAGGGTTAGAAGTAGAGATACTGTCAGGTAAGGGTTAGGGTTAGGTTAAGGTTAATGTTAGGGTAAGGTAGGTTGGATTAGGGTAAGGGATAGGTTAGGGTTAGGATAGGGTTAGGATTAAGGTTAGGTTAGGTTAAGGTTAGGGTTAGAGTTAGGGTTAGGGTTAGGTTATGGTTATGGTTAGGGTTGGGTTAGGGTTAGGGTAAGGGTAGGGTTACAGTTAGGATTAGGGTTATGGTAAGGGTAAGGGTTAGGGTTAGATTAGGGTTAGGGTTAGGTTCGTGTTAGAGTTAGGATGAGCTAAATGTTAGGGTTAGGAGTTAGGGTTATGTTTGGTTAGGGTTATGTTTAAGGTTAGGGTTAGGTTAGTGTTTGTGTTTGGATTAGTGTAATTTTAGGGTTAGGGAAGAGTTAGGGCTAAGGTTAGGGTTAGGTCAGGGTTATGGCTATGTTAGGGTTAGGGTAGGGTAGGATAGGGGTAGGGTTGATGTAGGGTTAGGGTTAGGAATAGATTTAGGTTAGAATTAGGGAGGGTTAGGGTTAGATTAGGGTTAGGGTAAGCGTGAGGTTGAGGGTGAGGATGAGGGTTAGGTTTTGGGTTAGGGTTTGGGTTAGTGTGAGGGTTAGGGTTAGAGTTAGGATTAGGGTTAAGGTTAGGGTTAGTGTAGGGTTAAGGTTAACGTTTGGGTAGGTTAGGGTTAGTGTTAGGGTAGGGTTAAGGTTAGGGTTAGGGTTAGGATTAGGGTTAGGGTAAGGCTTGGTTAGGGTTAGGGTTTAAGTTTAGGGTTGGGTTAGGGTAGAGTTAGGTTAGGGGTTAGGGGTTAAGGGTTAGGGGTTAGGGGTTAGGGATAGGGTTATTGTTAGGTTAGGGTTAGGTTAGCATTAGGGTTAGGGTAAGCGTGAGGGTGCGGAAGAGGATGAGGGTTAGGTTTTGGGTTAGGGTTTGGGTTAGTGTGAGGTTTAGGGTGAGGGTAAGGGTTAGGGTTAGGGTGAGGGTGAGGGTGAGGGTTAGGGTTAGGGTTAGGTTAGGGTTATGGTTAGGGTTACGTTAGGGTTAGGGATAGGTTATTGTTAGGTTTAGGGTTAGGGGTTAGGGGTTTATATATGGTTTAGGGTTAGGGTTGGGTTAGAGTTAGGGTTGTGGTTAGGGGTAAGGGTTGGAGGGTTAGGTTAGTGTTTAGGTAGTTAGGGTTAGATTAAGGTTGGGGTTAGGGTTAGGTGGGGTTGGGTTAGGGTTAGGGTTAGGTAGGTGAGTGAGGGTTTAGGATTTAAGGGTATTGGGGGTTAGGTTAGGGTTAAGGTTTGATTAGGGTTAGGTTAGGGTTAGGTTGGGTTTTAGGTTAGTGTTTAGGGTTAGGGTTAGGTGTTAGGTTTAGGGTTAAGGGTGAGGTTAGGTATGGATAGGGTAGGGTTAGGTAAGGAGTTAGGTTAGGTTTAGGGTTAGGGTTAGGGTTTGGTTAGGGTTAGGGTTTAGTGTTTAGGGTTAAGGGTTAGGTTAGTTAGGTTTAGGGTTCGGTAGTTAGGTTAGAGTTAAGGTTAGGTTAGGGTTAGGTTAGGTTAGGTTGGGTTAGGTTGTATGGGTTAGGGTTAGGGTTAGTATTAGGTGTTATGGTTAGGGTTAGGGTTTAGTGGGTCAGAGCTTAGGACTTAAGGCTTAGGGTTTAGGCTTAGGATTTAGGGTTAGGGTGAGGGTTAGGTTAGGGTTAGGGTTTAAGGGTTTAGGGTTTAGGGTTAGGTTACGGTAGGGTTATGGTTACGGTTAGGTTAGGGTTAGGGTTATGTGTAGGTTTAGGGTTAGGTTAGGCTTAGGGTTAGGTTTGGGTTAGGGTTAGGGTTAGGTTAGGTTAAGTTAGGGTTAGGGTAAGGTAGGGTATGGTAGGTTTAGGGTTAAGGTTATGGTTAGGTTAGGGTTAGGGTTACGGTTAGGTTAGGTTAGGTTACGTTAGGGTTAGGGTAGGGTTAGGGTAAGGTTAGGGTTAGGGTAAGGTTAGGGTTAGGGTTAGGTTTAGGGTTAGGTTTATGTAGGTTAGGTTAGTGTTATGGTTTCGGTTGTTAAGGATTAGGGTTAGAAATAGGCTCGGTTATAATTAGAGTAAGGGTAAGGGTTATGTATAGGGTTAGGTTTAGGTAAGGGTAAGGGTAAGGGTTAGGGTTAGGGTGACGGTTAGGGTTAGAGTAGATTAGAGTTAGGGTTAGGGATAGCTTTAGGTTTAGGGTAGGGTTAGGTTTAGGGTTAAGGTTAACGTTAGGGTAATGGTTAGTGTTAGTTTAGGGTTGAAGTTAGGGTTAGGGTGAGGTTCAGGGTGAGGGTGAGTTTGAGGGTCAGGGTTTTAGGGTTTAGCGTTTAAGGTTAGGGTTACGGTTTGGGTTAAGTTACGGTTAGGGTTTAGGGTTTAATGTGAGGGTGAGATGAGGTTGAGGGTTAGGGTTGGATTAGTGTAAGGGTTAGGGCTGGGTTAGGGTAAGGGTTAGGGTTAGGGTAAGAGTTAGGAGAGTGTTAGGGATAGGATTAGGGTAAGGGTTAGGGGAGTGTTAGGGATAGGGTTAGGGTAAGGGTTAGGGGAGTGTTAGGGATAGGGTTAGAGTTAGGGTTAAGGCTAGAGGCAGGGTTAAGGTTACGGTTCTGTTAGGAATGGGTTAGGGTTAGGGTTAGGCTTAGGGTGGGGTCAGTGTTAGGGTTAGGGTTAGGGTTGGGTTAGGGTTAGGGTTAGGTGTGGGTTAGGGTTAGGGTTAGGTTAGGGTTGGTGTTACGATATGGTTAGGTTAAGGTTAGGTTAGGTTTAGGTTTAGGTTAGGGTTAGGGTAGGGGTTAGGGGTTACAGGTTAGGGGTTAGGGTTTCGGGTTTCGGTTAGGGCTAGGGTTGGGTTAGGGTTAGGGTTAGGGGTGTGTTAGGGTTAAGGTTAGAGTTAGGGTAAGGTTAGGGTTAGTGTTAGGGTAGGGTTTGTGTTGGGTTAGGATTAGGTTTAGGGTTAGGGTTGGGTTAGGGTTAGGGTTAGGGTCTAGGGGTTATGGTTAGGGTTAGGGTTACGTTAGATTTAGGGTTACGGTTACGGTTAGGGTTTGGGTTAGGGTTAGTGTTCGGGTTAGATTACGGTTACGGTTAGGATTAGGTTAGGGTTTGGGGTACAGTTAGGGTTAGGTTAGGGTTAGGTTAGGGTTACGGTTACGGTTAGGGCTACGGTTCAGTTTAGGGTAGGGTTAGGGTTAGGTTTAAGGTAGGTTAGGGTGAGGGTTTGGTTTTGGGTTAGGGTTAGGGTTTTGGTTGAGTTAAGGTTAGGTTAGGGTTCGGTTATGGTAAGGGTAACGGTTAGGGTTAGGTTAGGGTTTGGGTAGGGTTAGGTTTAGGGTTGGGGTTAGGGTTAGGTTAGGGTTAGTTTAGGGTTAGGGTTAGGGTAATGGTGAAGGTGAGGCTGAGGATGAAGGTTAGGGTTAGGGTTAGTGTGATGGTTAGGCTGAGGGTTAGGGTTAGGGTTAGGGTGAGGGTGAGAGCTGGTGTTAGGATTAGGGTTTGGTTAAGGTTAGGGTTAGGGTTAGGGTTAGGGTTAGGGTTAGGGTTAGGGTTAGGGTTAGGTTAGGTTAGGGTTAGGGTTAGGGTTAGTTTAGGGTTAGGGTTAGGTAGTTGGTTGCATCCTGAGCTGTACACCAATATCCAGTAGGATTATCTCCATCAGAGTGTCAGCCAGGCCGAAGAACATCACCATCTTTCAAGTGTATGCACCAACAACAGCACACGATGAGGAAGAAGTCGAAGAGTTTTACGAAGAGCTGGATAACACAATCAAAAAAGTTCCCAAGAAAGACCTTCTTATTGTAAAAGGAGACTTCAACGCGAAAGTTGGCCCTGACGCTTACAAACAATGGGCTGGAACAGTTGGTCAGTACGGCACTGGTGAGACCAACGATAGGGGACTCCGACTCTTGGAGTTTGCAGTTAGCCATCAATTAACCCTTGCAAACACACTCTACCCGCACAAGCTGTCAAGAAGAACTACGTGGCATGCACCGAATGGGAAGATCCACAATCAGATCGACTATATCCTCACCCCATGGCGCATCAAGTCGAGCATCAACAGAGCCAAAACAAGAACATACCCCGGAGCTGATGTGGGCAGCGTCCACGATCTTGTACTGCTCAACATGAAGATGAAGCTGAAGAAGAAGTACCAAGCTGCGCGCACACGTATCAAGTTTGACCTGGAGAAGTTGAGAGATCCAAAAGTTGCTGAAGTTTTCCAGGCACAGCTCGGGGGCAGGTTTGCGGCACTCAACATCTTGAACAACGACATCAACGACCTCACCAACAGCTTCAACGAGGCAATCCGAGTAACAGCAGAAGAGGTACTTGGCCGCGAGAGAAAGAAACACAAACCCTGGACCTCAAATGACATCCTTGACCTGTGTGACAAGAGATCTTTGAAGAAAACCAAACACTCCACCCCGCAAGATGCAGCACAGTACCGTGAGACCAACAATCTGGCGAGAAAGAAAATGAGAGAGGCAAAAGAGCAATGGATTAATGAACAGTGCGAGAACATCGAGGCAGGCATGACAAAAGGGAACAGCAAACACGCCTACGACACCCTAAAGAAGCTCACAAAGGCGCAGCAAAATAAATCCTCAGTCATCGAGGATTGTTCAGGCAACCTGCTGACTGAAAGCTCAGCAGTTTTGAATAGATGGTCACAGTATTGCTCGGACCTGTACAACCACCCCTTACAGCCCGACCACAGCCTGATTGATGAGGACTCAACACAACAGAGGAAACCTTCACCACTACCAGTGCTGAAGGAAGAAGTGGAGGAAGCTATCCGTAGTTTACCAACTGGAAAGTCGCCTGGAGCAGACAACATACCAGCAGAGCTGCTCAAGAATGGAGGGAACACCTGGTCACTGTCATTACATCTCTCTGTCAGAAGATCTGGGCGACAAAACAGTGACCAGCAGACTGGACACAGTCTCTTATTATCCCCCTGCCCAAGAAAGGAAACCTCCGTCAGTGCCAGAATTACAGAACGATCAGCCTCATTAGCCACACCAGCAAGATCATGTTAAGAGTGATACTGAACAGACTCAAAAAGGAGGCGGAAGAGCACCTGGCAGAAGAACAAGCTGGGTTCAGGGCAGGAAGGAGCACGGTAGAACAAATTTTCAGTTGCCGCATCCTGATGGAGAAGCATCTGCAACATCAGAGGGACTTGCTACACAACTTCATTGACTTCAAGAAGGCCTTTGACAGAGTGTGGCATGCAGGCCTTTGGCAAGTCCTCAGGAAGTTTGGCATTGAGGAGGGTCTCATCCAGATCATAGAAGCGCTGTACAATACCTCCAGTAGTGCAGTCCTCCTCAACGGCCAAGTAGGAGACTACTTCAAGACCACAGTCGGCGTCCGTCAGGGCTGCTTGCTCTCTCCAAATCTCTTTAATCTATTCCTGGAGAACATCATGAGGGAAACACTTTACGACTTCCACTCTACCATCTCAATAGGAGGGCGACCCATTAACAACCTGCGCTTCGCTGACGATATTGATCTCATGGGAGGCAGCAACAAGGAACTCCAAGACCTTACCAACAGACTGGTAGACAAAGCAGGCGCATATGGGATGGAAGTCAGCACAGAAAAGAGTAAAGTATTGGTCAACAGTGCAAACGGCACCACAGCACAGATCTACATGAATGGCCAGCAGCTGGAAGAAGTAGACGCTTTCAAATATCTTTGCGCTACCCTCACGAAAGACGGAAGCTCCACCACAGAGATCAAGACCAGGCTAGCCATGGCAACATCAGCTATGGAAAAACTGAACAAGATATGGAGAAGCGACAACATCAGCTTCAAAATAAAAGTCAAATTGTTCAGATCCCTGGTCATCTCCATCTTGCTCTACAGCTGCGAAAGTTGGACAATGACCGCTGAAACCACCAAGCGGATCCAGACGTTCGAGACAAAATGCTTCAGGCGACTGCTTGGAATTTCCTGGAAGGATAGGAAAACAAACACCTTTGTGCGAAGTCAAGTCGCACTGATGGCTGGCCCTCAGGAACCCCTACTAGCCACTGTCAAGGAAAGGAAGCTGGCATGGTTCGGCCATGTCACACGCCACAACACCCTCCCCAAGACAGTCCTACAAGGAACGCTAGAAGGTGGCAGACGCCGAGGCAGACAAACCAAAAGCTGGATGGATAACATCAAGGAGTGGACCCACCTGGACAGTCCAACACTCATTCGGAAGGCGGAGGACAGGGCTGGATGGCGACGGCTGGCTGCAGAATCTTCTCTCATGTCTCCTCCACGACCATCCCGGTCATGAGAAAAGAAGAAGAGAGAAAGAAGAAGGGTTAGGGTAAGGGTAAGGATGAGGGTGAGGCTGAGGATGAAGGTTAGGGTTAGGGTTAGTGTGATGGTTAGGCTGAGGGTGAGGTTTAGTGTTAGGGATAGGGTTAGGTTATGGTTAGGGTTAGAGTTAGCGTTAGGTTAAGGTTAGGGCTATGGATAGGTTAGGGTTAGGTTAGGGTTAGGGGTTAGGGGTTAAGGTTACGTTTAGGTTCTGGGTTAGGGGTAGGGGGTAGGGGTTAGGGTCAGGTTAGTGTTATGGTTAGGGTTAGGGTTAGGGTTAGGTTAGTGTTAGGGTTAGGGTTGGGGTTGGGGTTGGTTTAGGGTTATGGTTAGGGGGAGGGGTTTAGGGTTATGGTTATGGTTCGGTTAGGGTAAGTTTAGGGTTAGGATTAGGGTTAGGGTAAGGGTAAGGGTTAGGGTTAGGCTTAGGTTAGGGCTAGGGTTAGGTTTAGGTTTGGGGTTTGGGTTAGGTTACGGTTAGGGTTTAGGGTTGAGTGTGAGGGTGAGATGAATGTGAGGGTGAGGGTTAGGGTTTGGGTTGAGTTAGAGTTAAGGATAGGGTTAGGGTTCGGTTAAGGTTAGGGTTAGGTTAGGTTTATGGTTAGTGTTAGGGTTAGGGTAAGGGATAGGGGAGTGTTAGGGATAGGGTTAGAGTTAGGGTTAAGGCTAGAGTTAGGGTTAGGATTGGGTTAGGAATGGGTTAGGGGTAGGGTTTGGCTTAGGGTGGGGTTAGTGTTAGGGTTAGCGTTAGAGTTAGGGTTGGGTTAGGGCTAGCGTTTAGGGTTGAGGGGTAAGGGGTTCGGTGTTAGGGTTAGGGTTAGGGTAGGGGTAGGGGTATGGGTAGGTTTGGGTTAGGGTTAGGGTTAGGTTAGGGTTAGGTTAGCGTTAGGTTAGGGTTAGGGTTGGGATTAGGGTTTAGGGGTTAGGGTTAGCATTGGGTTAGGGTTAGGGGTGTGTTAGGGTTAAGGTTAGGGTTACGGTTTCGGTAGGGTTAGGGCTAGGGTTGGGATATGGTTAGATTAGGGTTTACGTTAGGGTAAGGGTCAGGGTTAGGTTAGGCTTAGGGTTAGGGTTTAGGGTGTCGGTTTTAGGGTTAGGGTTAGGGTTTGGGTCAGGGTTTAGGATTCGTGGTTTAGGGTTAGGGCTACAGTTAGGGTTAGGATTTGGGGGTTAGGGGTTAGGTTAAGGGTTAGGGTGGGGTTTGGGGTTAGGGTCAGGGGTTAGGGTCCGGGTTAGGGTTGGGGTTACGGGTTTGGGGTTTAGGATTAGGGGTTAGGGTTAAGGTTAGGCGAATGCTAGGTTAGGGTCAGGGTTAGGGATAGGGTTAGGGTAAGCATTAGCGCTAGGGTTATGGTTAGGGTTGGTTAGGGTTAGTATTAGGGACAGTTTTAGGGTAGGGTTAGGGTTAGGGTTAGGTTAGGGATAGGGTTAGGGGTTAGAGGTTAGAGGTTAGAGGTTAGGGGTTAGGGGATAGGGGTTAGGGTTTAGGGTTAGGGCTAGTGTTAGTTTAGGGCTAAGGTTAGGGTTGGGGTTTGGTTAGGGTCAGGTTTAGGGTTAGGGTTCGGGTTTACGGTTGACGGTTTACGGTTTAGTGTTAGGGTTTGGGTAAGGTTAGGGTTAGTATTAGGGTTAGGATGTGGGTTTCGTTAGGGTTGGGGTTAGGGCTAGCAGTTGTGGTAGGGGTAGCAGTAGTGTTAAAGTTAGGGTTATGGTTATGGTTAGGGTGCGGTTAGTGTTAGGGTTAGGGTTTAGGGTTATGGAAAGAGTTAGGGTTAGGTTAGGGTTAGGGTTACTAATAATAATAATACATGGAATTTGTATAGCGCTATCTCTTGTAAAAGGTTACTGTTAGTAACCACAGGTTACTGTTAGGGTTAGGTTTAGGGTTTGGTTAGGGTAATGGCTAGGTTAGGGTTAGGTAGAGGATTAAGTTAGGATTTGGGTTAGGGGTATGGTTTGGGTTAGCGTTAGGGTAGGGTTAGGGTTTAGTTATGGTTAGTGTTAGAGTAAGGTTAAGGGTTAAGGTTAGGTCAGGGTTAGGATAGGGTAAGGATAAGGGTAAGGGTTAGGTTAGGGTTAGGGTTAGGGCTACTGTTAGGTTAGGGTTATTAGTGTTAGGGTTAGGGCTTAGGGTTTAGGAGTTAGGGATAAGGGTTTGGCGTTAGGGGTTAGGGTAAGGGCTAGTATTAGGTTAGGGTTAGGGTTAGGTTAGTGTTTGGTTAGGGTTGGGCTGAGGGTTAGGGCTTAGGGTTAAGGTTAGGGTTAGGGTTGGGTTAGGGTTAAGGTTAGAGTTACGGTTAGAGTTAGGGTTAGGGGTCGGGGTAGGGTAGGGGTAGGGTTAGAGTTAAAGTTAGTGTTAGGGATAGGTTAGGATTATGGTTAGGGTTACGGTTAGGGTGAGGGTGAGGGTTGGGGTTAGGGCTTAGGGGTTAGGGTTAGGGGTAAGGGTTAGGGTTAGGGTTTATGGATTAGGATTAGGGTTGGGGTTGGGGTTAGGGTTAGGGTTATGGTTACGGTAGGTTAGTCATTCGGGTTAGGGTTAGGGTAGGGTTAGGGTTAATTTTAAGGTCTTTTAGGGTTAAGGTACTTTAAGTTTATTGTTAGGGTTAGTGGTTAGGCTAAGATTAGGGTTAGGGATAGGGTAAAATTTGAGTTAGGGTTAGGGTAGGGTTAGGGTTAGGTTTAGGGTTAGTGTTAGGTTAGGGTTAGGGTTAGCGTTTAGGGTTTAGGGGTAAGGGGTTAGTGGTTAGGGTTTAGGGTTTAGGATTTGGGTTACGGTTAGGGTTTCGCTAGGGTCAGGGTTTGGGTTAGGGTCAGGGCTTAGGGTTTAAGTCGTAGGGCTTAGGGTTATGGTAAGGGTTAGGTTAGGGTTATGTTAGGATTAGGGTTAGGTTAGGGTTAGGGTTAGGGTAGGTAAGGGTTAGGTTAGGTTTAGGTTAAGGTTAGGGTTAGGGTTAGCGTTAGGGTTTGGTTAGGGTTCGGTTAAGGTTAGGGTTACGGTTACGGTTAGGTTAGGTTCGGGTTAGGTTACGGTATGGGTTATGGTTACGGTTAGGGTTAGGTTAGGGTTAGTGTTAGGTTAGGGTTAAGGTTTTGTTAGGGTTATGGTTAGCGTAGGTTAGGATTAGGGTTAGGGTAATGTTAGGGTTAGGGTTAGGTATTAGGGCTAGGGTTAGGGTTAGGGTAGGGTCGGGTAGGGTAGATTAGGTTAGGTTAGTGTTAATTAGGGTTAGGGTTAAGTGTAGGGTTAGTTAGGGTTAGGGTTAGGGTAAGGGTTACCTACGGTTAAGGTTAGGGTTAGGGTTAAATTTCGGGTTAGGGTTAGGGTTGATTAGGGTTAGGGATAGAGTTAGGGTTAGAGTTTAGGGGTTGGGGTTTGGGGTTAGGGTTAAGTTTTGGTTAGGGGTAGGGGTAGGGTTAGGGTTACTTAGGGTTAGGGTTAGGTTAGGTTAGGGTTAGGACTAGGTTAGGATAGGTTAGGGATAGGATTAGTGTTAGGGTTAGTTAGGGTAAGGGTTAGTGTTAAGCTATGGTTAGGATTCGGGTTATGGTTAGGTTAATAGGATGGTAAGTTAGGGTTAGGGTTTGGGTTATGCTATGTTTAGGGTTATGGTTAGGGTTAAAGTTAGAGTTAGGGTTAGGGTTAGTTAAGAGTTGGAGTTAGGGTTAGGGTTAGGGCTAGGGTTAATTACGGTTAGGTTTAGGGTTAGGTTTAGGGTTAGGGTTAGGGTTAGGGTCAGTTAGGGCTAGGGTTAGGCTATGCTTAGGGTTAGGGTTAGGATTTAGGTTAAAAGTAGAGTTGGTTAGGGATAGGGTTAGGGTTAGAGTGATGGTTAGGGTTAGAGTTAGAGTTAGGGTTTGGGTTAGGGTTAGGGTTAATTAGGGTTGGGGTTAGGGTTAGGATTAGGGATAGGGTTAGGGTAAATTAGGGTTAAGGTTAATTAGGGTTAGGTTTCGTGTTAGGGTTATGGTTATGGTTAGGGTTAATTAAAGTAAGGGTTAGGTTTAGGTTGAGGGTTATGGTTAGGGTAAGGGTTACCGTTAGGGTTTAGAGTAGGGTTAGTTAGGATTAGGGTTGGGGTAAGGGTTAGCTATGGTTAGGGTTAAAGTTAGAGTGAGGGTTAGGGTTAATTATGGTTAGGGTTAATTAGGGTTAGGGTAAGGGTTAGGGTAGGGAGGGTTAGGGTTAGGGTTAATAGTAGGGTTACTTAGGGTCAGGGTTTGGGTTAGGGTTAATCTATCGTTAGGTTCGGGTTAGGTTTAAAGTTAGTGTTAGGGTTAGGGTTAGGTTTATGGTTAATTAGGTTTAGGGTTAGGGTTAAGAGTAGGGCTAGCTAGGGTTAGGGTTTGGGTTCAGGCTAGCTATGGTTAGGGTTAGGGTTAGGATTAAAGTTAGAGTTAGGGTTAGGGTTAATTAGAGTTAGGGTTAGGGTTAAGGTTAAGAGTAGGGTTAGGGTTAGGGTATGGTTAGGGTTTGATTTAGGGTTAAAGATAGAGTTAGGGTTAGGGTTAGAGTTAGGGTTAGGGTTCAGAGTAGGTTTAGTTAGGGTTAGGGTTAGGGTTAGGCTATGGTTATGGTTATGGTTAGAGTTAGGGTTGAAGTTAGATGGATGTTTAAGAAAGAAATCCAGAGAGTCAGGGTGGAGGAGAGAGTTTCCTTCTTCGGGCCCAGGAAAATGATGCAAGGAAGCAGCAGTAGCAGTGGTCAGTATTATGCAGCAGTGGTGAAAAATTCCATTTCATTGAGCTGTCAGATTTTGACAGGTGGTCTCCTGGCTCTGGGATGGCTGAGATTAGCCGACCAAGCACCACACACCGTACACCTACCTCAGTGAAGAAGGCCTCTGGCGGGAGCCTAAAACCCACTCCTGTCTGCCCTATTGTTGCACAGAGAATGCCAGCTCCCGTCCGGGGATCCAAACTGCCCCACCCCAGATCAAAAGAAAAACCAGCTCCACCCCCAAAACGAGTTGAGGGCTGGAGAATGGTCGCCTCCGGCGTCTGTAGAGGCGCCGAGGTGGTGGTGGCGGCGGGGGAGTAAAAGTCACCCCCCAAGAAAAAAGGCATCAAGCCCCTTTTCGACGCGACAGACAGAAGAAAGCTGAGAGAGACTTTCTGCATGAGAGCTGTTTCTCCTGCTTTCAGAGGATACGTCTGAAATGGAATGAGGGAGGACATCAATACCATATTTTATGACACAGATCTTACAGTGGAACATTTGTGGTCTGGCATCTAATAGGGAGGAGCTGCAGCTTCTCTGCAGAGACCACAAACCAGCCGTAGTGGCACTCAAGAAGCAGTTGAGGGAGGAAAAAGATTTCACCATGTCTGGGTATAGTTCCATTCATGAAAGAGCCAAGCCCACCAAGCGTGGAACCTCCAGTGGGGTGAGCTTGCTCATCAGAAATCCCTTGCTGCACAGTCATGTGGTCCTCGACACTCCTCTTCAGGCAGTAGCTGCTAGGGTCACGCTGCACAAGACCGTCACGGTGTGCAGAGTCTACCTGTCTCTGTCAGTGGCAGTAAGGAAGGCAGATTTGGTGTCGCTGGTGCAGCAATTGCTTTGCCCCTATCTGTTGTTGGGGGATTTCAAAAGGCATTCCCCCCTTTGGGGAAGCAAAAAAGTCATCTTCGAGGGGCCTCCTCCTTGAGGAGGTGTTTCTGGAGCAGGACTTGTGTGTGCTAAATGGCAAGGCTCCCACTTATCTCCGTTCATCAAACGGTATTTTTTATTTATTTATTTATTTATTTATTTATTTATTTATTCTTTTATATCGAGGATAATGGAATAAGCACTCTTGAGCTTTTTTACATCCAGTCCCCGTGTGTATGCGTTTTTGTAAATGTCATCTGTTCCCACCGGCACACGATGGCCTACTCTTACGAAAAGTGGAACAGGATTTAACGTGTGTGCAAGATGTTCTGCGCGCGTTCGCACACGGGGCCTCGGTTTAAAGTCTCATCCGAAGGACTTTGGGGGAGAGTGGAGTCAGCACTGATGTTAACTCCAGGAGAAAAATCTCCTCGACCGGACTCGAACCCGGGTCGTCAAATTGCTAGCACAATGTTCTGACCACTGGGCTATCCGTCCCCCGGTATGCTGCTATCCGGTATGCTGTCATGTCTGGATCTGTCAGTCTGCGATCCTTCGTAGGATTTAGACTTTCGATGGGAAGTGCGTGACAATCTGCACGGCAGCGACCATTTTCTGATGGTCTTAGTGCAAAGTGGGGCAGTGGAGGAATCCCGTACGGAGAGGTTCAATGTCAGGAGGGCCAACTGGGATGCTTTCAGGGCCGACATTATTTCCAGAATGGACGAGGAGGCTATCCTGTCTGCGGGAGATCCAGCGGAGGCACTGACATCATGTGTCGTAAAGGCTGCAAGGCAATCTGTTCCTTCGACCAGAGGTAGACCAGGGACACCCAGGGTGCCCTGGTTCAATGGAAACTGCAGACGGGTCCGAAGGGAAGGAAAAAGGCTCAGTGCCTGGTCATGCAGCAACCATCTCAGGCAGCAGTTTCGGCCCACCAGAAACTGGGGGCCAAGTTGCGTTTTATTTTCAAGATGAGCAGGCATGAGGCGTGAAGCTGAACAGCAGGACCTCCAGCAAGAAGATCTGGAGGGTGATTGCTAAGATTAAGGGGAAAGGCGCCTCTATGTTGATCAACCATCTATGGTCAGGGGACGCTTTGGTCACCGACAGGGAGGTGGTGGCTAATTTGCTGCCACCACCTTGAAGGCAAACTCTTCTTCAGAAACGAAAATGCAGGCGTTCTTAAGCACAAAACTGCGTCAATCCTTTGAATTTTGCGTCCCGCAATGACAAAGAGTGTAACCTGCCATTTTCTTTCCCCGAACTAAAAAGCACCCTGCAGTCTTGCGCAAGACTTCAGCTGGCCCTGATTAGGTCCATTACAACATCTTGAAGCATCTTCTGGAAGTCTGCCTGTGGACCCTCCTCAAAGTTTGTAACAAGATCTGGATGACGGGGTCTTATCTCCTGTTTTGGCAGATGGCCTGGGTCATTCCGATTCCCAAACCAAACAAAGACCTTAGGGACCCCGGCAGTTATAGACCAGGTGCGCTCACCAGATGCATTTGCAAGGTACTGGAGAAGATGGTCAACTATAACCTGGTGTGGCATCTGGAGGCAAATGGCCTTTTTGCCAAGGAGTAATGTGGTTTCCATAAAAATCGCTCCACCTTGGACCACCTGGTCCGCCTCTAGACGATCGTACGGAACACCTTTATCAATGGGTGGCACGTGGTGGATGTTTTTTTCAATCTGGAAAAAGCCTATGACACTGCCTGGAGGTACGGCATCATGTCAGAACTGCGGGAGTTGGGGTATCGAGGTCGTTTGCCAACAGCTTTCTGGCCAAAAGACAGTTTCAGGTGAGGGTGGGCTCCATGCTCTCAGAGATCTTTCAGCAAGAGGTGGGGGTCCAGCAGGGGAGCATCCTTTCTCCGGCTCTCTTTAGTATACAGATCAACGACATCGTCAAGTCGGTCCATCAGGGTATGGAATGTCCCTGTTTGCGGACGACTTTGCTTTATACGCTCGGGGCAGTACTTTTGCGGGAGTTCAGAGACAGCTACAACTCTGTGTGAACAAGGTGCAGGAATGAGTGGAGGACAATGGGTTCAGTTTTCGACTACAAAAAACGAAGTGCATCCACTTCACTATTAAGTTCAGAGAACACTTCCCGGACCCCGTCATTTACTTGGGAAAATCCACCATCCCGGCGGTGACGGAGGCCAAGTTCTTAGGGATTGTGTTTGACCAGAGACTGAATTTTAGAAGTCACATCCAACACCTGAGAACGTCCTGTCAAGAAATCCCTGAACCTCCTGCAGGTGATCGCCTATACTGATTGGGGAGTAGATAGAACACCGCTACATATCTACAGGGCGCTGGTGCGCTCCAAACTGGATTACGGGTGTCAGGTCTACGGTTCGGCGAGGCCTTTCTACCTGAAAGCTCTGGACCCTATCCACCACCAGGGGCTCAGGATCTGTCTTGGAGCGTTCCGAACGATGCCGGTGTACAGTCTGCACGCGGAAGCAGGAGA
>CM060318.1:14137195-14207195 GCA_030674155.1 Stramonita haemastoma
GTTTACATATCTGTCAGATCATGGGTATAGTGTGGTGGATTATTTTTCGACTGATGTTGTTTTTGCTGTTTTGATTGACAAAGTGATTATAGGGGATAGGATAGAATCTGACCACATGCCAGTGGAGATGTGTTGTAAGTGTTAGATATACAATGAAGCAGAAAAACTTCATGCAAACAAACCCTTGGAAATTTTGTATGGCAAACAAACAAATCAGATATTCTTAGGAATACAATTATGTCACAGACATTTCAAAATGAAATTTCGCATGCAGGCAACCTTGTAGATATAGATGACTCAAAGTATTTAACACTGCTCTACTGAAGGCTGCAGACTGTATGAACAAATCTTTTGTTGTTAAAACAACAGCCTGCAGTTGGAAGTCACTATGGTTTGATAAAGAATGTTATTTGCAGAAAAAAGACTTGAGAAAATACTTCAGATGATTCAATAGGACCAAAAAGAAAGAAGACTTTGATATATATATTCATTGTTAAGAAAAGAGTGCAAGACTATAACAGGACTATAACAGAAAGAGAACAAAGAAAATCTCAACATATGATCCCAAATAATTTTGGAAAATAATTAAGAAACACAAGAGAAAGAAAAAACAGCATAAGTGAAAAGGAATGGGTTTCCCACTTTAATATGGTGCTAAATGAAAATGTTGATAACAAATTTGTTGACATGGAGAGTGAGGCTGACAATGTAAATAGTGATATAACTATTTAAAAAAGTGAATCTGAGATAAGAAACAACTAAAATAAAATAGAAAAGCAGTAGGGCCTGACTGTATCCTGGGTGAAATGCTAAAACTATCAGAACTCGAAATAACTATCTAAAACAAAGTTTCAATAAGCTGTTTGCTGATGGGGTATTTCCTGAGGAATCGACCAGACCAGTTTATGTGCCATAGCACATGAAAGGCGACATAAGCAACCCAGACAACTACAGGGACATATCATTACTGAGTGTTTTAAGTAAGGTATTCACAAATTCATAATAAATGTTGTATATCTGGGCTTAAGAAAATCTTGTGTTAAATGATGCACGGGCAGGCTTCAGAAAAGGCCAATCAACCTGCATGCGAAGCATTGAAAAACACTTTTCTAGAAACTCAAAATGCCTTTATTGGTTTTAGAAAAAGCGTATGATACAGTAAACAGGCAGATTCTATTAGCAGTACTTATGAAATCTGGAATATGTGGAAGAATAGTAAATAGGATTTAGGACATTTATAAAACAGTTCAGTCATGTGTAATGAGTAAACATGGACTGTCTGAATACTTGTGCTGTATTCAAGGCTTAAAGCAAGTTAAAGATGCATTGTCATGATTATGAATCCTACTCTTTTTTCCTTATTGATGAACGAGCTGGCAAATGATACGACTGTTTAGGGAACGCATGGTGAGTGTCTTTCAGCATCTCAGGTACTGATATATGTCTGTTACTGTTAGCTGATGATCTTACTCTTTTGTCAACAACAGTGATAGGGTTACAGAATCAAGCGTTCTTCAAGAATCGAGACATAAGTAAGGTTTAACAGCTAACATGGAAAAATCCAGGGTGGTAGTGTTTAGAAAGGGTGGGTTTCTGGGTCCAAGAGAAAGATGGGAAATGAATGGAAAACCGTTAGAGATCGTCAATTCATATAAATATTTGGGATTGATTTTCTCCACCATACTTAGTTTCACATTAGCAAAGGAAGAGTAATAGAAATAGATAGAAATTCGAAAAACCTTGACTAATTTAGCTGAAATATTTGTCAACTGTTTGATACACAGGTAGTTCCAGATCTATTATATGGGTAAGAAATTTGGGGGGTTCAAAAGTTTGAGCAAGTAGAACGAATCCTTTTTTATGCTTGTAAATGTTTGCTTCATGTAACTGAGAAAAAGAAAACTCCTAATGACATGATCTATGGTGACCTAGGCAGATGCCCTTTGGGGATTAATTATGTTGCAAAATGTCTTAAATATCACTTTACTGTGCTGAAACAATCTGAACACTTGTTTTCAAAGAAAGTATGAAGAAGAAAATGTACAAACTGATGATCCTGGTACTCGGCCAATTTAAAAAGAAGAATTCGATAAAGAAAGCAGCTGTAAAAATGCAGGGTCTTCGTGTTTGTTTGTTTTTTTAAAGTGGGGGGGGGGGGGGGGGGTAGAAAATGGGCACAAGGCGACTTTTGTACCAAAAGGTGGTAATAATAAGCCAATTCCAATTCTATTTACCTTATTATCAATGAGATTGCTACTGAGGTTATCAAAAATTGAAAGCATGGGTCCTTGTTTGATAACGTTTGTTTGTTTTCGTAAGAGTAGGCCATTCTGTGCTGGTGGGAACAGATAACAACATTTATAAAACTGCATATACACAGGGACTAGATGTAAAAAAGCACATGAGTGCTTATTCCGTTATCCTTGATATAAAAGTAATAAATAAAATAAAATAAAATAAGTTATTTTGAACTGATACATTTATTGGATTGGAAACGCACCTCAATAATTTACAGAGAGCAGCCCGGTCTATAGATTTGAATGTAAACTCAGATAAAAGGTGATGAAATGCCTGTTATAGGTGTATCCAAACATTTAGAAAATTTCTAATATAATATCATATTTAATATTATTTTCCACAAGACTTAGTTTCACATCAGCATGCAATGCCCTTGGAAGTAAAGACAAAAATGTTCTCATGTGTATGATGAAAAACAACGGCAAAAAAGCATATCAACTGGTAAAAGACCTGACTGGCACAAAACAGGGAAGAAGCTCAACAATCTAAGACAAAAATGGAAAGTGCCTCACTGATAACCAAGATATTCTGAACAGATGGACAGAATACTGCTCCAACCTGTATAACTATGACACCACAGGAGATTTAGAAGTCCTCAATGTCCCCACAAGCACAGATACAGACAGCCACCCTATCCTCCGAGAAGAAGGGGAAATAGCAGTCAGATCGCTGAAAAAGGGGAAGTCAGCAGGGGCTGACAACATTCCAGCTGAGTTGGTTCAAGCTGGAGGAGGGGCCATGATCAATGTTTTACTAAAAATCTGCAACAAGATCTGGCAGACAGGAAAATGGCCAACACCATAGACACAGTCATTCATCATCACCCTTCCCAAGAAAGGAAATCTTCAGCAGTGCCAGAATTACTGCACAATCAGTCTGATGTGCCATCCAAGCAAGGTCATGTTGAAGATTACACTGAACAGACTGAAGCCACAAGCAGAGGCCATCGTTGCTGAGGAACAAGCAGGTTTCAGAGCAGGACGTAGCACAACTGAACAAATATTCAACCTCAGAATACTCTGTGAGCAGTACCTTCAACACCAATAAGACCTCCACCACGTATTTATTGATTTTAAGAAGGCATTTGACAGGCTTTGTGGGGAACCATGAATTTGTACAGCATCAATGTAGACCTGATCAGAATAGTACAAGGCCACCAGCACAGTGTACTAGCAACATTGGAGAGGGGTTTCGAACAACAGTTGGAGTAAGGCAGGGCTGTCTACTCTCACCCGCTCTTTTCAACATCTTCCTTGAGAGAATCATGGCTAGTGCACTGGAACACCATAAAGGATCAGTCAGCATTGGTGGCAGAACGATCACAAACCCCACTTCGTAGATAACATTGACGGACTAGCAGGATCAGAGCAAGAGCTTGCCAGCCTAACAGAACACCTAATCAAGGCCTCTAAAACATATGGCATGGAAATCAGTGCAGAAAAGATCAAATTGATTACCAATAATGCCAAGGGCATCAGCACTGATATCAGGGTCAATGACCAGAAGCTGGAAACGGTTCAAAGCTTCAAGTACTTAGGAGCCATTGTATCAGACGAGGGATCCAAGCCAGAGGTAGTATGCAGGATTGCGCAGACAATAACAGCACTGTCAAAACTGAACACCATCTGGAAAGATAAAGATATCTCACTCAAAGATCTGACTAATGAGCTATCTTGACATATCCATATTCTTATATGCCTGTGAATTGTGGACCCTGACTGCTGATTTGGAGAGAAGAGTACAGGTGGTAGAGATGAAATTCTTCCGGAGACTCCTTAACATCTCCAACAGAGACTACATAAGCGACGAAGACGTGCATAACAGAATCCAACAAACCATTGGTCCCTACGAAAATCCTCAGTCAATCTTAGCGTAAATTTAAATTGTACGGGCATGTTACGAGATCGACAAGACTTGCAAAAACAATACTTCAAGGCACTGTCCAGGGAGGAAGAAAAAGAGGCAGACCAAGGAAGAGATGGGAGGACAACGTCAGCGAATGGACAGGCCTAGAACTCACCAAATTTTGACAAAGGCAGAACAGAGAGAGGAATGGAGGGAACTGGTTGTCAAGTCTTCAGGGGTGCCCCCACGGTCGCCAGATAAGGGATAGATGATAGCGATGATGATGATGATGATGATGATGATGATGGTGATGGTGATGGTGATGATGATAATGATGATGATGATGATGATGATGATAGTGTATGATGAGAAATCTTTGAGCCCTCAATAACTTTAGGATCTGGAGAGGGGGGGGGGGGGTCTGCTGCATGGGTAACAGCTTGCCTCCATAGTTACTTACCCAGGCTTCGCGCTCTAAAGACTAGAGCGCAACTCCATAGTCTTCCGAGACTGATGGGTGCCTACTATACTATATATATACCCATTCCCTAAGTTGTATTGTGTGAGGCCAAAGGCCGAAGTACTATTCAACTATTCTAGTGTTTTCTCTCTCTCTCTCTCTCTCTCTCTCTCTCTCTCTCTCTCTCTCTCTCTCTCTTCTCTCTCTCTCTCTCTCTCTCTCTCTCTCAATTTTTATTTTGTTTGGTTTGGTTTTTGCTTTCTTCTCTCCAGTTTCATACATATTTTTTATTATTTTTTTTTTTCCTTCATTTGTTCCGGATTTTTTTTTCCCTAAATCTATTTATTTTTTTATTATTTTTTTTCTTCTTCTTCTTCTTAGCTTGTGTTTGGTTCTTGTTTCCCTGTTGTTTGCCTGGGCCTCTTCAGGCTCTTGTGGAAATTCCATTCTGCTATTTGTGTGTGTGTGTTGTTTGCTTTTTTTTTTTTGCTTTTTTTTTCCGCATGGCCCGCGCTCTGTGTGTGTGTGTGTGTGGTGTTGTGTGTGTGTGTGTGTGGTGTGTGTGTGTGTGTGTGTGTGTGTGTGTGTTCCTTCTGAGTGTTGATTGATGCTAGCTTATGGATTGATGCATTTTCGGACTTATAATGGTGAAAGATGAAAGATGCGTATCAAAGACATTACAGTGTGCATCCCGGGAGGGACCAGAACTCTAGTTGTGAGTGTTGTGCCAGTTAAGGCTAACTAAAAGCTTTTTCAGGCTGTGACAGTGAACGGACTGGTGTGTGTACACACCTGTGTATGAATTACTCACCGGGTATCGCCATCTTGCCAACACAAGCTGAGACATTGTTGAAGCAACATTAAATCTTGAACAAGCAAGCAAAAACATTATGAGTGTGAGCACTGTGCGGTATTGTTCCTGATCGTTGCGGAAGAACCTTGCCAGTTCCTGGACAAAGTGTGCACGAATTCGGTGGTCGGGCATCAGGGATTTGCCCAACAGCGAGTGACGTGGTAATTGGCACCCTTGTGAAATTTATCACCAAGTCACCCTCAGATTGTGTAAGAACACACTTTTTATTTTTATTTTTTATTTTTTTATTTTTTCTTTCTCTCCTTTATATTGCCAATATTGTTGATTGTTCAATTAGACAATATCTACCGTGTGTGATTGTGTCTTTTGAGTAACTATTGAAATTATTTGTTTGTGTCTTTTGAGTAACTATTGAAATCATTCTTTTTTTTCCTTACATCTCATTACCCCAGTGCCCTACTCCCATCCCCATTATTCACCCTTTATAAAGTTTATATCTTTTGAGTAACTATTGAAATCATTTTTCCCCCTTACATTTCATCATTCCCCCAGTGCCCTACTCCCATCCCCATTATTCACCCTATATAAAATTGATTCTTACCTTGTCTTTTGCTTCACATCATTGTTAGTTCCATTGGGTTATACAGCTATATACACTGTCTGTGTATCCTTAAGTGACTTAGAAATCAGCTTTTTTCTTTTCTTCTTACATTTCACCCTATTGAGTGCCCACTCCCACTTATTCCTATTTATCCCTAATTATTCTTCACCTTTTCCGGTTTTTAGACACATTATCACATTTCCAACAAAAATCAACACAAACAGATGCATTCAAGACACAACACGTGGCCCTCGAAGGAAGGCCTACGAATTTGCCAATTAAATATAAATCACGCAGTTAATAAAATTGAAGACATATCAACACTTATTAGAAACCATGGCAAACCATTTCACATACTAGGGCTATATGAATCAAGACTTTCAAAACAAATAGTAGACAGTGATTTATATATCCCAGGATATAAAATCATACGAAAGGATCCACAAAAGCAAAAAGAAACAGGAATCCTCATATACATTAGTGAATCTATAACCTTCAAGCGTCTCATCCATCTAGAACATTATGATGTAGAATCTGTCTGGCTTTAAGTCTCCATGAAAGGTTCACCACCTATAGCAGTGGGATTCTGCTATAGGAATCCAGCAGAAAGAAAAAATTGGATAGACAAGTTTAATGCAATGATGAACGTAGTCCTAATAGAATCCAGGGAAGTGATACTCCTAGGTGATTTTAATATCGATGTAACAAAAGTAAATAATGCATGGATGCAAATTACTAATTCATTCAACCTTCACCAACTAGTTAGTTTACCCACGAGAGTTACGCCAAATTCAAGCACAATAATTGACCACATCTACCTATCAAATCCTAAAAACATCATAGAAACATGTGTCCCTGTTTATAACTGTTTATTAGTCCTTCGGATGAGACTTTAAACCGAGGCCCCGTGTGCGAACGCACGCAGAACATCTTGCGCACACGTTAAATCCTGTTCCGCTTTTCGTAAGAGTAGGCCATCGTGTGCCGGTGGGAACAGATGACAATATTTACAAAACTGCATACACACGGGGACCGGATGAAAAAAAGCACATGATTGCTTATTCTGTTATCCTCGATATAAAAGAATAAATAAATAAATAAATAAATAAAATAAATAACTGCAGCAATCACTACCCTGTGTGTGCTACTTGGTCAAAAAAAGGAACAAAAATTCCCAAACCTGGCCATAAAACCTTAACATATCGTTCTTTTGCAAAATTCAATGAACAAGCTTTTCCTTCTTGAACTAAGTAACTCTATGCTCTCAGAAACATTCAACATTACTGATCCAGACTTGGCTATCGATTTTTGGATAAAAACTTTCACTGAAATTTACAATAAACTCACTCACTCACTCAGTCCCATGTCCCAAAGGACGTAGGGGGGACATGAGAGAAGACGCAACAGCGATCTATTTCCATGCTTCACGATCCTGTGTGGCTAGTAGGAGGTGTTGCAGGGGTTGGGTGGTCCAGTCTTTGATGTTGTCAACCCATGATTTCTTTTGGCGGCCTCTTCGTCTCTTGCCCTCGACTGTTCCTTGCAGGATGGTTTTTGCTAGGGTGTTGTGTCTTGTGGTGTGACCAAACCACATCAGCTTTCTCCTCTTTATGGTGGAGAGCAAAGGCTCTTGGGGGCCCACACGCTTTTTGATTTCTTCTTTCACATAGTTATTGGTCTTGTGTTCTTTGTATGATAATCTGAGGAGTCTTCTGTGGCACTTGTTCTCGAATGCTTGGGTTCTCCTCTCTAACTCTGTTGTCAGAGTCCATGATTCACAGCCATATAGGAGGATAGATATCACGAGGGATTTGTAAAGGTGGTATTTGGTGCAGAAGCTGATGTTGTTGCTTCTGATGATCCTCTGGAGTCTGACTAGAGCAGATGTTGCTGTTGCAATGTGAGCTTTCACTTCATTGTTTGATGTGCCATCTTTTGTTAGGATGGAGCCTAAGTATTTGAATTGGCTCACCTCTTCTAGTATTTCTCCATTCATCTTTATTTCCATGATGTCATTACTCGCGCTGTTGACCATGATCTTTGATTTCTCTGTACTGACCTCCATGCCGTATGCGCTCGCTCGATCTGTTAAATTGTCTGTGAGGATTTGCAGTTCTTGCTTGCTGTTGCCCATGAGGTCAATGTCATCTGCAAATCTGAGGTTGCAAAGGGGTCTTCTACCAATGGAGATGGAAGTGTGGTGGTTTTGCAGTGTCGCTGTCATGATGTTTTCGAGGAAGAGGTTGAAGAGTACAGGTGAGAGAAGGCAGCCTTGGCGAACCCCAACCGTGGTCTTGAAGAACTCGCCCACGTGATTGTTCATAAAAACTGCACTTCTTGCGTTCTCGTACAGAGCCTTGATGACTTCAATTAGGCAGCTGTCAATGTTGAAGTGCCTGAGTACTTGCCAGAGGCCGTCATGCCATACCCTGTCAAAGGCCTTTTTGAAATCTATGAAATTGTGGTACAAGTCTTTTTGGTGTTGGAGATGCTTCTCTATCAGAATTCTCAGATTGAAAATTTGTTCCATTGTGCTGCGTTTTGGTCTAAAGCCCGCTTGTTCTTCTGCCAGGAGTTTTTCCGCTTGGTTTTTCAGTCTGTTGAGGACTACCTGCAGCATGATCTTGCTAGGATGACTTATAAGACTGATGGTTCTGTAGTTCTGGCATTGCTTGAGGTTTCCTTTCTTTGGCAGGGGTATTACAAGAGACTGTGTCCATTCTTTTGGCCATTCTTTGGTGTCGTGGATCTTCTGACAAAGTTCTGTGAATCGCCTTGCTGTTTCATTCCCTGAATTTTTTATGAGTTCAGCTGGGATGTTATCGATTCCAGGGGACTTCCCCTTCTTCAATTGTTTAATAGCTGCATCTACTTCACACCTTAGTATTGGTGGGTCTTTATCTTGGTGTGTAGGGGGTTTGTCAGAAACTATGTTGGTATCTGGGCATAGTGGGTAGTTATACAATCCCTCACAGTATTCTGTCCAGCGTTGGAGGATGGCATTGTTTTCTGTTAAAAGATTTCCTTCTTTGTCTTCAATAACAGAGGCTTTAGGCTGTGTGGTTTTCATTAGTGCTTTCAAAGTGTCGTAAGCTGTTTTGCTGTTTCCCTTGGCCATTCCAGCTTCGATGTTGTTGCATTGTTCTTCTATCCACGCTTCTTTGGCTTCTCTCATCTTTTTCCTCACTTCTCTGTGGCTATCCATGTACTTCTTGTAAGCTTCTTGACTTGTGAACTTTTGTTTCTTAAGTTCTCTTCTTTTGTCGCAGAGGTCAAGAACCTCATTTGTCACCCAGGGTTGTTTCTTTGTTCTGCTTCTTCCTAATGTTTCTTCTGCTGCTGTCGTTAGCACTTCTTTGATGTTGTTGGCCAGTGTGTCCACATCATTGTCGATGGCTGTGAGTGCGGCGAACTTTCCTCCAATGTTGGCTTGGAAGATCTCAACCACTGTTGGGTCTTTGAGTTTTTCCAGGTCGAATCTTATGCGTGGGCTTTTTGGCTGGTGTTTTGCTTTCAGTTTCAGCCTGATGGTGGTAAGTACAAGGTCGTGGTCACTGCCAATGTCAGCTCCTGGGAATGTTCTTGTGTTTGCCTTGTTTATGCTGGATTTGAATCTTTGGGGTGACAGAATGTAATCAATTTGATTATGAATCAGACCATTTGGTGAGTGCCAGGTTGATGTTCTGGATGGCTTGTGAGGGTGGAGTGTGTTAGCCAGAGTTAGTTTGTGCTTCTTTGCGAATTCCAGCAGCCGCTGTCCTCTGTCATTTGTTTCTCCCAGTCCAAAGCGTCCTGTGGTTCCTGCCCAGGTGTCATAGGCATCAGGTCCCACCTTAGCATTCCAGTCGCCTTCCACAATAAGGATGTCTTTTTGGGGCGTTTTGGAGATGACGTTTTCAAGTTCTTCATAGAATTCTTCTATCTGGTCATCATCGTAGTCAGATGTTGGAGCATACACTTGGATGATGGTGAGATTCTGGGGTTTTGCAGAAACTCTGATTAAGATGAGTCTGCTGGATACTGGTGTGCAGCTGATGATGCTTGACACAATCTCTTTCCTGACAATAAAGCCTACTCCATGTTGATGTAGTTTCTCTTCTCCGCTGTACCATATTTTGTGGCCGTCTTGCGTGGTTGTTTCTCCGAAGCCAATCCATCTGACTTCCGCAAGCCCTAGGATGTCCCATTTATACCTCTGTAATTCATGTGTAAGTTCCTGTACTCTTCCTGTTTGGTACAGAGTCCTTACATTCCATGTACCAATGGTTGCCCCTTTAGCTGGAAGCTTTAGAGTTGGTTCTGCCCCAGTAGCACACTTGTCACTCCCACCCTGGAGGCTTGCAGTGGGTAGCGCGGTCGTTGTTGATCCGGGCCTCGACTGATCCGGCATGTCTTTCTGTTTTGTTTTTCTCATCATGTCCTTTACAATAAACATGCTCCACTAAAAACCAGAAGAGTCAAACATGCCCCCAAACCGCCTTGGCTTACAAAAGAACTAGAGGAGGCATGCTATCTTAGAGATCTCTTAAAAAAACATGAATATCATGAAGAGTCAAATAGATTACAAAACGCCATAAACTCACAGAAACATCAAGAAAAAAAGAAATATTTCCAAGATTTACTATCTTCAAAACAAAACTAAAAAATCATTTGGAAGGCCATAAATCAAATAAGAAACAAACAATCATCTTCCAAATCAAATGTAATCAAAGATGTTACTGCTGAACAACTCAACAATCACTTCATAAACGTTTCTACTAACGTTGTTTGCAATGATGATTCAAAATCCAATAACCTAAACACACTAAAACACTACTGCCAAGAAAAGCATATTCCTTCAAAACTCCACATACCATTTATTTCTATTTTTTAGGTCTATAGTTATCTGATTCACCTCAAACAATCCAGGACAAGAGGCCTCGATGGAATAGACAGCAGAATTCTAAAACTGTCAGCTCCAGTTATCACTGAGACTCTAATATATACATATATATATATATATAACCAATGTCTTGAAAAGAACTATTTCCCCAATGCCTTCAAAACTGCTAAAGTGATCCCCATCTACAAATCTGGTGACACTTCAGATCCTTCAAACTATAGGCCAATCTCCATTATATCCCTCCTTTCAAAACCCCTGGAAAAACATATAAATAAACACTTAATAATAATAATACATGGAATTTGTATAGCGCTATCCCTTGTAAAGACAAATCAAAGCGCTTGCATTTGACCTACAGAGCCACAGATCATGCTGCCACCAGGCGCAAAGATCCCCAACTCCAACTCCCCGATTTTTCTTCAGGGATGGTGTCTAAACACGACACATGTGTGCATGCTGGTTTGTTATAATTTTGTCATCCGCTCCTACCGGCACACGATGGCCTACTCTTCCGAAAGGTGGAACGGGGTTTTAACGTGTGTGCAAGATGTTCTGCGTGCATTCGCACACGGGGCCTCGGTTTCGAGTCTCATCCGAATGACTTTGACATTCAGTTCGATTTTTTCGTCAAACTGGGAAGAAAGGGCGAGGCTGGGTTCGAACCCAGAAACTCACGATTTACATATTGGCAGGCGAACGTCTTAACCATTCTGCCACCGTCCTTCCACTTAGTCCATCATATAGACACTAACAACCTACTACACCCTAATCAGTCAGGATTCAGACAAAATCACTCGTGCCATACTGCACTGACTAGTCTCATAGACAATTGGCTATCAAACATTAATGAAAATAAATTTTGTGGAGTATTATTTGTAGATTTCAAAAAAGCATTTGATACAATTGACCACACACTTCTCATCAGAAAGCTAGACCTGTATAATCTATCATCAAATAGTGCAGAACTACTTCCTTCTTATCTTAAAAGCAGACAACAGTGTGTCTCAACAACTACATCCACATCCAATCTAAAACCCATTCATTATGGAATACCACAGGGATCAATACTAGGACCCATTCTCTTTTCATTATACATAAATGACCTTCCTCTTCATATAAAATCCAAATGTGAACTATTTGCTGATGACACAACCATACATACGAGCCATAACGACATTGACTCTCTTGCAACTACATTACAACAAAGCTGTAATGATCTTGTCAAATGGACAGAACTGAACCACATGTCTATTTACCCCAAAAAAACAAAATGCATGCTGATCACCACAAGACAAAAGCGACAAAATCTACTTCATAAACAGTTTCCAATCCACATAAGAAAGGAAGCAATCGAAGAAACCTCTCATCACAAAGTTCTAGGAATAACAATCGATAAAAACCTCAGCTGGTTCTACCGCATATCTCATCTATGCAAATACTTGTCCCAAAGAGTATACCAGTTAACCAAAACTAAACACTTCCTTGACTACCATTCAAAAAAAAATTTTTTTCAAGCTTATGTACAATCCTCAATAGACTATGCTTCTACCCTCTGGGATTCTGCCAGTGCAAACACTCACACTCACTCACTCAGTCCCATGTCCCAAAGGACGTAGGGGGGACATGAGAGAAGACGCAACAGAGATCTTTTTCCATGCGTGAAGCATAGGTTCCCAATCCTGTGTGGCTAGTAGGAGGTGTTGTAGGGGTTGGGCGGTCCAGTCTTTGATGTTGTCAACCCATGATTTCTTTTGGCGGCCTCTTCTTCTCTTGCCCTTGACTGTTCCTTGCAGGATGGTTTTTGCTAGGGTGTTGTGTCTTGTGGTGTGACCAAACCACATCAGCTTTCTCCTCTTTATGGTGGAGAGCAAAGGCTCTTGGGGGCCCACACGCTTTTGATTTCCTTCTGAAGAAAACAACCTTACTTGAAGTGGATTACACTCGGTTAGGTATTCTCCCCCTACAACAAAGACTGAAATATAACAAAGGCATAATGATGTTTAAAATAATGGCAGGAGATGTCCCCACATCCTTAAAAGATAGGTTCCCAATGAATCATTCCAGAAATACTGAAAAGCCATTTGTCCCAATCCCAAGAATAGACTTGTTCAAGTCTAGTTTACTATACTCAGGCCCTGTGCTGTGGAACTCCCTTCCCGATTCAACTAAACAGCACCAATCATTGACAACCTTCAAAGTTCGCCTTCAATTTCACTTGATGCATCAAAAATACTGAACCAGACTCATCCTGTTGGATATATATATATATATACATATATATATATCACCATCTCTCTCTCTCTCTCTCTCTCTCTCTCTCTCTCTCTCTCTCTCTCTCTCTCCTCTTCTCTCTCTCTCTCTCTCTCTCTATCTCTATCTTGATGAAGGCTGTATTCATATCTCATGTTTTCAACTTTATTCTGAAAGTTGACTATTATAGAGCTTGATAAATGTTGTCTTAATATCTCAATGTTTTAAGTTTAGTTAGTATGTGTTTTTTAAATACACTGTTAGTTATTCATTTTGTGAATACATTGGCTTTTTCAAACTAAGAGATTGATCATTACATATATATAAACTATGAGTACTTTCTTTATAATGTGTAGATTTCATTTTTATAGCTATGTTGAATTTGATTTGTGTGTCACGAGTCAGTGATCTCCCCCCCCCCCCCCTCTCTCTCTCTCTCTCTCTCTCTCTCTCTCTCTCTCTCTCTCTCTCTCTCTCCTCTCTCTCTCTCTCTCTCTCTCTCTCTCTCTCTCTTCTCTTTTCTCTTAAAATCCTACTTAGAATGTAGTAGATGTTCATTTTTATGACTATATAAGAATTAGAGAATTGTGTTACACTAGCTAGTGCTCTCTCTCTCTCTCTCTCTCTCTCTCTCTCCTCTCTCTCTCTCTCTCTCTCTCTCTCTTCCTCTCTCTCTCTCTCTGTCTCTGTCTCTTTTCCTATTCTTTTGAAACATCTAGGATGTTTTATGTAACTTTTTTTTCTTCTTTCTTTTTATCTTATTTTAATTTCTTTTTAGTTTTTATTGGTAGTATCTCTCCCCCCCCCCCCTCCAATAAGGATATTAGTTAAATCCCCCCCCCCTTTTTTTTTATATCCAAATGTATGATTTATATCACATGTATAACTTTTGACAGATGGTGGTGGATTGATGTTTTCAGTTGTTTATTTCATCTTGTTCTCTTGTTTGCTCCTTACCTATTAACACTTTTCTTTTCTTCCATAATCAAAATCTTTTTATTGTGACTTCTGATTTTGTCTTCTGAACGAGTGCATTTTTATTACCTTACCATATATAGTGTCCTTATTCTTGTGTGTTGTTTGGTACTGCGTAAAGTTTTTTTGTTTAGTATCTTTTCAACTTGATGTATCCCTGATGAACTCGCCCACGTGATTGTTCATAAAAACTGCACTTCTTGCGTTCTCGTACAGAGCCTTGATGACTTCAATTAGGCAGCTGTCAATGTTGAAGTGCCTGAGTACTTGCCAGAGGCCGTCATGCCATACCCTGTCAAAGGCCTTTTTGAAATCTATGAAATTGTGGTACAAGTCTTTTTGGTGTTGGAGATGCTTCTCTATCAGAATTCTCAGATTGAAAATTTGTTCCATTGTGCTGCGTTTTGGTCTAAAGCCCGCTTGTTCTTCTGCCAGGAGTTTTTCCGCTTGGTTTTTCAGTCTGTTGAGGACTACCTGCAGCATGATCTTGCTAGGATGACTTATAAGACTGATGGTTCTGTAGTTCTGGCATTGCTTGAGGTTTCCTTTCTTTGGCAGTGGTATTACAAGAGACTGTGTCCATTCTTTTGGCCATTCTTCGCCAGGGCCTCTTCAACCTCTTCCTCGAAAACATCATGACAGAGACACTGCAAAACCACCACACTTCCATCTCCATTGGTAGAAGACCCCTTTGCAACCTCAGATTTGCAGATGACATTGACCTCATGGGCAGCAGCAAACAAGAACTGCAAATCCTCACAGACAATTTAACAGATCGAGCGAGCGTATACGGCATGGAGGTCAGTACAGAGAAATCAAAGATCATGGTCAACAGCGCGAGTAATGACATCACGGAAATAAAGATGAATGGAGAAACACTAGAAGAGATGAGCCATATCAAATACTTAGGCTCCATCCTAACAAAAGATGGCACATCAAACAATGAAGTGAAAGCTCGTATTGCAATAGCAACATCTGCTCTAGTCAGACTCTAGAAGATCATCAGAAGCAACAACATCAGCTTCTGCACCAAATACCACCTTTACAAATCCCTCGTGATATCTATCCTCCTATATGGCTGTGAATCATGGACTCTGACAGCAGAGTTAGAGAGAAGAATCCAAGCATTCGAGAACAAGTGCCACAGAAGACTCCTCAAAATATCATACAAAGAACACAAGACCAATAACTATGTGAAAGAAGAAATCAAGAGCCTTTGCTCTCCACCATAAAGAGGAGAAAGCTGATGTGGTTTGGTCACACCACAAGACACAACACCCTAGCAAAAACCATCCTGCAAGGAACAGTCGAGGGCAAGAGAAGAAGAGGCCGCCAAAAGAAATCATGGGTTGACAACATCAAAGACTGGACCGCCCAACCCCTACAACACCTCCTACTAGCCACACAGGATCGTGAAGCATGGAAAAAGATCTCTGTTGCGTCTTCTCTCATGTCCCCCCTACGTCCTTTGGGACATGGGACTGAGTGAGTGAGTGAGTATCCCTGAAAAGGGCGGGGACTGGATGTAAAAAAGCACACGAGTGCTTTTCTATTATCCTCGAATAAAATACTTTTGCCTTGCCTTGCCTTGCTCTCTCTCTCTCTCTCTCTCTCTCTCTCTCTCTCTCTCTCTCTCTCTCTCTCTCTCTCTTCTCTCTCCTCTTCTCTCTCTCTCTCTCTCTCTCCTCTCCATCTCCTCTCTCTCCCTCTCTCCCCACACACACACACACACCACGCTTGCACGCTCGCACGCACGCACCACACACACGCACGCACGCACGCACGCACGCACGCACGCACACACATACACAGAGCAAACACACATATAAGCACGCGCGTGCGCGTCACACAATTCTGTTACACTATCCATTTTTTGTTTTTTTCATCTCGTTTTATCTTATTTGTCTCTATGTTTCTTTCAATCTTTTGCAATTCTTCTTTCTCTCTTTAACTCTAACCCCCACCCCCTATCTCCAAAGTCTTTGCCAAGTGCCCATTGTCTGAAGTGGGTATGATTATTATTTATTTTTAGATTTTTAATGCGTCTGTTTACTGTATCCTTTTCTTTTTCCCTTAAAAAGAAGACAACGCATCACATCACTTAAACGAAAGACATACAAGCAGCGATGTGGGTGGCAACCTCACATAAGTGCTGCACAGAGAGCTGATTGAACGAGGGCAGCACGTGCCTGAGCGCAATGTGATCAAAGTCAAAATGTGTCCCAAGGGGCCCATCCTGTATCATATTTTCGTTGCACGCCAAAGCCATAATCATACACCATCTCCAAATTGTGTTTAGGCTAGGTCTAGTGGGAGACGATCATCAGGTTGTGAATAGTTGAATCTGCCAGGATGTTGTCTATGGCCATCCTGGATTAAATATGCTAGGAATATGTTCAGCTGGACCAGTATGTTTAAAACGTGAGCATTGTACAATGACTTACTTCACATAACCCTGTTGGTCAAGTGAACATTTCCTGTACTACATTTGTACCAATAAGAAACCCAGACTTTGGAATTGTATTCAAAAAGGGGAAAATACAAAAATGAAGAAAGGTTTTTGGTAGTCTTTAAAACAAGTGTATTAAAAGTATTGATTTCTTAGCGTGAGGGGACATTTTACATCAGTCATTTTGCAAACCAAAACCTGTGGGGATAAGGGGGGGAGGGGGTTCAGTATAAATAATATTCCCATCTTCTGGAGGTTCTGTGCTAGGAATTTTCTCTACTCTGTCCCTCTCTTTGCCTCTGCCTTGTTTCTTTTCTACCTGTCATTCCTCTTCATCCGTTTTTAGTCCAAGAAAATTTTATTTTGTTTGCAAAGTAACTGCTTCAAAATTTCTGACTACACAAACTAGTAAATTGACCCTTTCCGATTACATTCCACTGGTTTTAATAAAAGTTTTGTGGGGGGATTTTACGTAAAAACACTTTTTATGTCGAACTACTTTCTCTCGATTTCGCCAGGGACAGGAGTTTCAGGTACGCGCGCAGCCTCGTTTTTGTGTCACTCGCAGTTTCAGGGTCAGACCCTCCGCGAATTAATCAGAGATAGGCCTAAGATTTCTTTGCTGACCATTATATAGCTATAAATGGGATGATCCAAAGTCCATATCGTTTGTGAATCTTGCTACAGTCACAAAAAGAACGAAAGTAATGAATAAAACCTGTGTGAGAAACCCACGGAGGAAGACAAAACAAAAGTAATAGCAAACGCCACAGCACAGGTGTAAACAGATACATCCAACTTAGTAGTATAATTATTATACAGTCAGTTTGTTTGGTAAAATCGGAAGAAGTTCTGTTTAAAATAATAGTTACTTTGATAAGCAGGTGTGTGTGTGTGTGTGTGTGTGTGTGTGTGTGTGTGTGTGTGTGTGTGTGTGTGTGTGTGTGTGTGTGTGTGTAATTAAAAAAGATCTTTACTAAGGGTAAAACATTAAGCTTTCACAAAAGTTTCCATTTTGCCCTCACAATTTTTTTAAATGGATATAAAAACACAACAATAAAGGATAGAAAAGCAAAACGGTCTTAATCTAGGTACAAATAATGTAGCATAGAAAAGAAAAGAAAACAGAGGAAATCTATTGCTCACAATATAATGGAAAAGAAGACAGCATGATATGCTTGATTCAGACAGAAAAATTAATAGTGAATAAAAAAAAATAAGAAGGCATGAAATAACAGTTTATAAAACAAGATACCGCCACAGAATAATCTAAAGCATAGAAGAAGTGGTCTTATGATCTACCCGTGTGTGTGTGTGTGTGTGTGTGTGTGTGTGTGTGTGTGTGTGTGTGTGTGTGTGTGTGTGTGTGTGTGTGTGTGTGTGTGTGTGTGTGTGTGAAGTAGTAGTGGTGGTAGTAGTAGTGGTGGTAGTAGTAGTAGTAGTAGTAGTAGTAGTAGTAGTAGTAGTAGTAGTAGTAGTAGTAGTAGTAGTAGTAGTAGTAGTAGAAATCTTCAATTTTACGTCATTCCACATAAAGTGATACCGGACAGGCGGGGGGGAGCATAATAAAAACAAAAATAATAATGATAATACATAGATAAATGGATGAATGAATAAAATCAAAGATGGAAAATATATCCAAGTGTAGCAATTAAAAAAACAACAGAAAAACAAACACAAAATAAAAATATAGAATAATAATGCTAATAAATATCAAAATATCGATAAATTAAAGAGAGAAAGGGAGAGAAAGACAAAGGATAATGATGGGGGATATATGCTTTAAAGTATATACTAAAATATTTATTATTTTATTTAAAAAGGAAATCGTGTGTGTGTGTGTGTGTGTGTGTGTGTGTGTGTGTGGTGCGTGGTGTGTGTGTGTGTGTATGTGTGTGTGTTGTGTTTGTGCGTGTTGGTTGTTTGTTTGTTGTGTGTTGTGTTGTGTTTGTGGTGTGTGTGTGTGTGTGTTGTGTGTGTGTGTGTGTGTGTGTGTGTGTGTGTGTGTGTGTGTGTGTGTGTGTGTGTGTGTGTGTGTGTGTGTGTGTGTGTGTGTGTGTGTGTGTGTGTGTGTGTGTGTGTGTGTGTGTGTGTGTGTGTGTTGTGTGTGTGTGTGTGTGTGTGTGTGTGTGTGTGTGGTGTGGTGTGTAATATAAGTGACACCTACATATTAAAATGTTGGTCTGTTGTAAGAAATCATGGAACATATTTGTATCAACTGCAAGACCTCAGCATCACAGAAACCACCTTGTATAGTGACCTAGAAAGGTGCATAGGATCAACTATTGTAGTTGTCTGTTAAAAGACAACAAAGTGGCATGTGTGGGGAACTTTGTATATAAGGAATGCCGTGCCATGTACGCTAATAAAACAGTTATTGATGCTAGAATTAAGGAGACCTAAGGACAAATCTTTCCTCGGAAAAGCAGAAATTTGCAGTCAAGCACTGAAAACAAAAAATTGTTTGTTCTGTGGAAAAGGGGAAAAACAGGCTGAGAAATGAAAAAGATATTCAAATGGTGCCACTGGAAAACTGATACCTATAAGGACCATGCTGTTTCAGCAATCAGTATTGGAACACTATGAGTCTAGAGGAGGGCCATGGGCCCAAAAATGTGAAAGGGAAATTAGAATTTGTTCAAGACTGCATTGCCAGTGACACAGTATAACATGCTGTCTGTTATACCAACTTTCCAAATGCTGTGGAATCCCCCAGATGTTAAGGAATGCTCAGCCTGATGCCATGAATCTGCGCCTTAGTAGACCTGAAGAAAGTGTGCGACTTGAAACCTTAAAGCAGACAATTCAGTATTTAGACTCTCTTAATGATGACCAAGTCACAGTGCATGATGTAGTGTATTTCATGAAGGACTTACTTAAGGACGCAGAGAATGATGCATACTGTGCACAACGAATGAAAGTTAAATTCTTAAAACACTATGATGATGAAATTGCGTTTGCTCATTCCAAAAACAAAACTGATATCATTTCACTCAGAACAATAGCAGATTGTATTTTGGAGAAGTTTTAACAAGAGAAAAGCGAATCCAGTGCTGAAGATGAACAGATGTGTCTTACCAAAGCAGCAGTAACTATTATTCACAATGACCTCAAGTCACTGGTTTCTGCAAGACAGGTATCCTGATGCAGACAGCATTGAAAACCACGCAGACATCCTGCCAGCTAGTTTCTGAAATGTTGATGCAAGTCACCAACAAATCTGAGGAGAATTAAAAAGTATCAGCAATTAGACAAACAATTAGATACACTTCATCAACATCCAAATAAACAACAAACAAGAGGGGAGAAGAGAGGGGGTCTGCATTTTGTTCTTGTATTTAAAAATACCCCTCCCTCCTCCCATCACCCTCCGCCTACCCCACACTCTCCTTTCCCCTCCCCTCCCCCCTCCCTACCCCCAATCTCTCCCCACCCCCCTCTCCCCACCCCTCTCCTCCCCCCTCCCTACCCCCAATCTCTCCCCCACCCCCCTCTCCCCCCTCCCTCCCCCCCTCCGCCTTTCTCCCTTCCCCTCTCCCTTCCCCAACCCCCCTCCCCTCCCCTCCCCTCCCCTATGCTTCTCCCTAGTACAAACATGGGAAAATAGACAACACATCACTCCAAAGCTCGGAGGATTAGACGTTAGGGGCAGATCCCCCTACAGATCTGCAGTTCCTAACTCAAAGCTTAACTTGTTGTCTTCAAACTTTTAAAACCTATATATCAGACTAAGATTCCACAATTTAAAGGTGTCCTTTTCTATATCTCTTCAGAATTTGAAAATAAAAGCTTACTTTAAAATATTTTGGTCCACCACACCCTCATTTCAGATAGCTAAACAGCACAGTCTACAATTTTATGTAAGAACTGATGCTTCATTTACATTACATACAGACTTTTCTCTGGAATTCTCAGTGACTTCAAACAATAAAAAGGAATCTCACTCTTTATAATAGCATTTGGAGGGGAGGTAATATTGCCTTAAAAATATTTTATCAGACACGTAGAATGTGTCAAAAACTCTAAATATAGTTGAGGAACGTTCATCTGCAGTATAACTTAACTTTCTCTTTTCATTCAAAAATTAAAATACCATAAGATTTTCAACCAAGCATTAAGATTTTACACCCATTTCTCAGTAATTATCAACAGCTTGCTGAAATTAGGCCTAGGAGATCCACCTTATTACCCGTGAAATATGGTTTACCACAAGGATCAATACTAGGACCATTTCTTTTCTCTATCTCTAATAATAACTTACATCTGCATATTCATTGTTTATGTCAAATATTTGTTGATGACACATCAGTTCAATGTAACAGCAGTGGTCCAAACCAGCTTGTGAGTGATATGCAGGCAGATATCCATAAACTTATTGAATAGACAGAACTCAATCATATGTCTCTTATTTCAAACAAAACAAAGCGTATGTTTATAACCCTAGGCAAAAAAGACAGAAATTGCATCCTCCAATGGCGCCACCACAAAACCAGTTCATCACAAAATGACAAACAAATAGCATTAAAACCTCAAAACATTTTTAAACTATATCAATTTCTTTAAAATAGGCAATGTACACATGTGAATGACAACAAAGGAATTTTCCAGAAATACCTGCACATCTTATAAATTTTGAGAGACAGGAGAACTTTTCGAGATTAACATTTCATCAGCAATCAAAATTTATAAGTGGACAAAGGTTGAAGAAAATGCTGAGGATTAAAATCGTGTTGTAAATTTATAAAGTGGGGACAATCCATCATAAAATAAAATTCATCCCCTAAAATAGATATATTGTATTTTGAACACATTCTTTATTTCTGTGATATGTGATGGAAATGTCCATCCTCAATTGGAAGCTTGTGACAACTACAACAATTTTTTTTAGAAAAGCGTAGTAGGCATCCCTCAGTCGGTGTCGACTATGGAATTCACGCCACAAGACAGGTCATTTGTTCAGCAACAACGCTGGCTGTGGCAGGTCAGTACAATGCGGGAGTGGCAGTCTCTGTTGCATCTGATGCAGATGTGGCTTGTTGAGGTGGCTCGGGCACATGCCTTCCGCTTGGCTCTCTTTTCGTTTGCTGCTGTGTGGATCTTTTCTTCACCACACTTCAGCTGTTTGTGGAGAACACTGCACCATTTGCTGCGGTCAGCCTCTACCTCCTCCCAGTTCTCTAGGTTGATGTCCAGGGCTTTCATGTCATGCTTGCAGACGTCTTTGTAGCGCAGTTGGGGGCGGCCAATGCTTCTCTTGCCAGAGGCAAGTTCGCCATAGAGGAGATCTTTAGGAATGCGTCCATCCTCCATCCTTCACACGTGACCGAGCCATCTGAGTCTGCGTTGTCTGAGGAGTGTGTACATGGTGGGAAGACCTGCAACCCCGAGGACCTGAGCGTTGGTAACCTTGTCACTCCAGTGGATGCCGAGGATGCGACGGAGAGAGCGCATGTGGAAGCTGTTCAGTTTGCGCTCCTGTTTGGAGTATGTTGTCCATGTTTCACTGCCATATAGGAGAGTGCTGATGATGGAGGCGTTGTACACTGCCATCTTGGTGGAAATTGTCAGCTTTGGGTTCTCCCAGACATGGGTAGTGAGGCGTCCTAAGGTCGTAGCAGCCTTGACGATGCGCCTGTTGATCTCGGCATCAAGGGATAGGTTGTCACTGATGGTGGATCCCAGGTATGTGAACTGGTGTACGACATCGAGCTGGTAGTCATCGATGTAGATGGCTGGTGTAGTTACCACATCCTGGCTCAGCACATTGGTCTTTTTCAGGCTGATTGTCAGGCCGAAGTCTTTGCAGGCCTGGGAAAACCTATCCATGAGGCATTGGAGCTCTTGCTCAGTGTGAGAAGTGACAGCAGCATCAGCAGCAAAAAGCATGTCCCTAATTGTTTTCTCCATCACTTTTGTTTTTGCTTTCAACCGAGCCAGGTTGAATAGTCGACCGCTGGATCTGGTGCGTAGGTATACACCCTCTGTTGCAGTTCCAAAAGCGTGCTTTAGGAGCAGGGCAAAGAAGATGCCAAAGAGGGTGGGAGCAAGGACACAGCCTTGCTTGACTCCACTCTTGATGTCAAATGGGTTGGACATGCTGTCCTCATACTGGATTATTGCCTTCATGTCATCATGAAAGGATCTGATGAGAATGTGGAGTTTTGGGGGGCAACCAAATTTTGGAAGGATATTGAATAGCCCTTCCCTGCTGACTAAGTCAAAGGCCTTGGTCAGGTCTATGAAGGCTATGTAGAGGGATTTGTGTTGTTCTCTGCATTTCTCCTGAAGCTGGCGTAGGGAGAATATCATGTCCACCATGGAGCGTTCAGCTCGGAAGCCGCATTGTGACTCGGGGTAGACACGCTCAGCAAGTTTCTGGAGGCGCTCAACCATGAAATGAGCGAAGACTTTTCCTACGATGCTCAGGAGAGATATGCCTCTGTAGTTGTTACAATCACTCCTGTTGCCTTTATTCTTGTAGAGAGTGATGATCTTGGCATCTCTCATGTCTTGCGGCACGGCTCCCTCCCTCCAACACTGGCATAGGACGTCGTGAAGGGGCTGTAGTAAGGTGTCTTTACAGCTTTTGTCGGGTGGAATGCCATCGGTGCCAGGTGCTTTGCCACTAGCTAAGCTGTCAATTGCTTTGCAGAGATCAGCAAGGGTTGGTTCAGTATCTAGTTCCTCCATGATGGGCAGAGGCTGAATGGCATCAAGGGCTGAGTTGGAGACTGTGTTCTCTCTGGAGTAGAGCTCAGAGTAATGCTCCACCCACCTGTCCATCTGTCTGCTCTTGTCGGTGATCACCTCCCCATTGGAGGTCTTGAGTGGGGTGGTTTTGCTCTGTGTTGGCCCTAGAGCTGTCTTGATGCCTTCGTACATTCTTCTGATGTTGCCTGAGGCAGCTGCAGACTGGATGGAGGCACTGAGCTGTTGCCAGTATTCGTTGGCACAACATCTTGCAGTCTGTTGTACTTTGTTTTTGGCTGCTCTGAGTGCTTGCAGGGATTTCTCACTAGGGGAGCGCTTGTATTCGGCAAGGGCAGCACGCTTTGCGTCAATGACGGGGAACAGCTCGCTAGACTTGGCATCAAACCAGTCATTGTTCTTGGAGATCTTTTTCCCAAAGGTTGCAAAGGCTGTTTTCTGAATGGCTTCCCGGAGGTGGTTCCATTTCTGAGAGGCTGAGCAGTACTGGTGTTCATCAGACAGAGCTTCTTGGAGAGACTTGGCAAATTCTTCGACTTTCTCTGGAAGATGCATGCTGGTGGTATTGATGCGAGGTTTGCCTTTCTGTTTGGAGTTCTGGAGTTTCTTTGGATGAAGCCTGATCTTGCAGCAGACAAGAGAGTGGTCAGTGTCACAGTCTGCACTGTGGTATGTGCGGGTGATGAGCAGACTTGATGTTGGTACGTCGGATCAGGATCATATCTAGCTGATGCCAATGCTTTGAGCGGGGATGGCGCCATGACACTTTGTGTTGTGGCTTGGTCTGGAAGTAGGAGTTGGTCACGCAGAGGCCGTTGTAGGAGCAGAACTCCAGCAGGCGCTGCCCATTTTCATTATTCTTGCCAACTCCAAAGTGTCCAAGGCATGAAGGCCATGCATCATGATCAGCACCCACTCGAGCATTAAAGTCTCCCAAGATGATGACATGTTCCTTGGGGGGTATTTTCTTGATGACGTTGCTGATGTTGGCATAAAACTCATCATTTGCTTTTGCAGTGGATGTAAAGGTGGGAGCGTAGGCACTGACAAGAGTGACAAAGCCCTCGGAGGTATGGAGACGGACTGTCATCAGGCGTTCGGATCCCTTGTCTCCTGGTTCAACCATCTTCAGTAGGGTGTTCCTGACAGCAAATCCCACTCCATGCTCTCTTCGGTCCTCCGCGCTCTTCCCGTGCCAGAAGAAAGTAAAGTCTTTCTCCTTGAGGGTTCCAGTGTCTGCAAGGCGGGTCTCTTGCAGAGCAGCTATGTCCACCCTCAGTCTCAGCAGCTCGTTGTTGATGACGGCTGACTTTCTTGCATCACTGATGCCTTGGAGGTCTTGGGACAGTCTGGATAACAATGTTCAGATGTTCCAGCTTCCCAGTTTTAGGACTGGGCACCTGTTTCTCATGGTTCTTGTATTTTTGCCTGGTGCGAGTCTTACAATCTGCTTGTCGGTTTGATCCTAATCCCCAAGCACCCAATGAGGAAAGCAGACTGTGGCGGGATAACACCTTATTGGCTGGGGGCTGCCCAGCTTGAGGTGGGCGGTAGCTGTCCAGTGAAATCCTAGGATTTCTCCCACCGTCGGAAGCAACCCCTGGTGCCACGCTCTACGCCAGTCGAGCATTGCAGCTTATAACCAGTAACTGCTGCTTCCCGTGTTGTGTCCACACTGTGAGGCAAGGCTGGAGTGACTTCTCCAGGGTGCGAGCCTGGGCAGGATAGTATGGAGGACGAGCTGTTGCCCAGATAGCAGGTCCCCCCTCTCCACACTGATGATGGATCCAAAGGAACAGCAGAAGCTGATACAGTTTGGCACCAGCAGTGTCGCAGGAGTTTCCGGAATGTTACTGAAGTCAGAAGCGGACCGCCTTCGGGACTCCATCTCCGGATTTTTCCTCAGGGTTTACTCCCGAAGCCTTTCTCCCCAATGGGCAATCCACAAGGCAGTGGAGGTTTGGGGTCAGAGTTTTCCTTCTCCTAGGTGAGTTGCCTTACTGGGCAAATGAGTCCCATCTGCCTGAATGCGACAGGTAGAACTGGGCTACATTTTACCTGTAGAGGAGGGTGCAGTGGCTCCCAGGACGAGCCAGCCAGGAACTCGCCTGTGCGAGCCAAGCATGATGCCCCCCGCTTGCGAGATCCACCTATGCCCACCCACCTGACCCAGCGTAAAACATATCTATCTGGTAGACAAGTTATATATTTTTCCTTACCAGTATCAATCTTCAAATTTCTATAATTAAGGCGTCTTCTATTATCCCAGGCCTCATTTCTCCATTCATTAACAAAATTTTCTATTAAGAAGGCTTTGATATGTGAAATTTTAACTTTGATATGTGAACTTTTAAATACTTCAAGAAAATTAATAATTGAACATAATGTCTCTCCCACAAAGTCAAATCCGCTTTGCACTAAGATATTTCTAAATCATATTTAGCCATGCTGATTGAATCAAGTATATGTCAAGTAAATCTTTCACCACGTGGTAAACACTTTATGGCAGCTTTTCATACTGGAAGTGGAGCAGCTGCATCCAGAAATGCACCATTCGAACAGAAGCCAAACTAGTCAAGAGATATCTACCTGTTTCTCTATATACTAACCCTCTTAGTCGGAACCTGGATTTCCCTGGATTGAATAATTGCCCCCTCTGATTCCTGATTTGCTGGGATTTACACACAATAGATTTCCATCAGGCTGTGACCATCACTAATTGCTACCACATGTCAAAGCTCTATCAGGCTAAGTAGAAACCCTGCTGAGAGTCTGGAAGTAATTGTAGCTGCTGGTGTGTACTTAAAAGGAGAAAAAGGCTAGCAAACATGTGTGCCTGACCTGATTTCGTGATGGAATGCGAAATCTAGGGGCAGTTTGTGTTAAGAGAATCTGAATGCAAGATGGTTAAAGGAAAACTATATTTTAAAACCTTTAACTGAAACTTATGAAATTATTGTTATATTTTCATATCCCCAAATTTCACATCCATACAACAAAACAAGTACAACAATTTTATGGAATAAATCAAGTGCCACATGTGTATAATAATAAATGGAATTTATATAGCGCTATATCTTGCAAAAACAAATCAAAGTGCTTGCATTCAACCCATTCTTGCGCATGCAGCCAACAACAATTTAGATGCTGTTCTATTTGCTGTATATGCTGTATGTAGTTCTATTTGTTGTGCAGTCTTTATCAAGCTAAACATGACTTTAGCAGCTTTATCATAGGCATTTTTCATGCATTACATTTTCATAATCATGCCCATACTTTCACATCAATACAATAAAACACATAAAACGATTTTATGTGTACGTAGTTCTTTTTGGGGAGGGGAGAGAAGATGGTTGGGGGAGGGGAAGGGGTAGGGAAGGGAGGGTTAGGGGGTTGGGGTGGGGGAGGGGGGAGAGAAGATGGGTGTGGGAGGGAGGGGTGTGGGAGAGGGTGGGAGTAGGGGATGAGGAGGAGGGAATGGTGGGGGATGAGGGGGAGAGTGGGGAGGGGATGGGGGAGAGGGGTGGGGAGGGGGAGGGAGGGGGAGTGTTGGATGGGGAATTTGTCAAAACTGTAAATAGTTGCTGATTGTGTGTCGTGTAGGTCGAATGCAAGCGCTTTGATTTGTTTTTGCAAGATATAGCGCTATACAAATTCCATGTATTATTATTATTATTATTATTAAGGTGAGGGTGAAGGTGATTGCCCGACAACGGCATGTATCAAACATCATGTTCTTTGCATCACATGAATGCATTTTTGAGTGTTTTAGATTATTACACTCCTAATGATTGCACAATGTTCAAATTTTGCTGCCTACAGTAATGTTATCTGTAGACTTTTCTCAAATTTGCAAACCGGAAGTGCAATTACATTAGTTTTCCCCCAGTAAAAAGGAGATGAGTCGTCAGAGTATAAAATTTTTGTGAAGAGATGTAATTTATACAAGCCTGCTTCAATTAAGTGTACAAATTCCTGACTGGACAGCCAGAACAGCTTGCAAAGCAGCGCAAATGGGAAATACCGTTTCAGCTCAGCTGCACTGCACCTAATCTTTTCAAACACGAATTAAATCTTATCCCCCCACTAAATTTTTATCAAAACCAGTTTGGATAGTCAAGTACACCCCCCAAAGCATAAAACATGTGAAAAAAAATTGAAGCAATTACTTTTTGCCAAACCTCTTTTTGGGCAAAATGTTCCTGGATTATTTCTGCCTTTGTGGTTCATTCTCCTGCCTTTTTTCCAGAAAGTCTTGGTCACAGAATTTCTTTTTACATCTTCATCCTCATGTCTTCCCCATCTCCATTTTCACCCACCCTTATTCTGAGGACTGTCTTCTTCTGTCAATGGGATCTGTAATTCTATCATCAGCTCCCCATTAAGGCTCTTCATTTCTCTGCTGCCAAGTGTTTGCCGTAAGCAACCCATAATCCCACACTGGAGCGATGTGGCCAGGGGGTGGATGGCTGTACGTTGTTCAGTCGCTAATGAGCCCTGTATGGAATCGGGCGGGGCATTTTCCATAGGGTACATTTAGCCGTTTTCTTGGTAAGATAGTTCTGCCGAGGTGACCGGGTATTTCTGCCATTGCTCCATGTAAAAAATATATAAAAATACAAAATGGAAAAGAAATTTAATTAAGGGAGTCTGAATCTGTTAGGGATATGTCCAGCAATTCAGAGACAGAGGTTATGGAGAGGAGTGGCTTTTGGTCGAGTTGGTCGGTAGTTGAGGCCATGGAAGCGAGTATCCCTTGTGGAAACTGAGCCCTTTTGCAGCGGAAAAAGGCATAGCAGAAAACCTCAAGAATGTGAGAAAACTGCATACCGGCATGCTTCAAAAGAGCACAAAGTCAGTAATGTGCCCTGTTAAGGTAAACCCCCACAAAACCCTTAACAACAGCAAAGGGGCCATCCGGTGCAGGGACTGGCAGGGGGTGTCCAAGGCAGAAATAGAGTGAGTTGTCCTCTCAGGGAGTGGTAGATGTTTATTGAGTGCAGATTAGGAAGGGGGGTGGGGGGGCAGGATTCCCACAACACCTTTTTCCTCACATTTTGTACCACTGCACTGCCTCAGGCTATCAAGGCTGGGTATCTCAGCGTCCTCTTGCAGTATGTCCCTTTCTACTCAGGTGTTTCAGATGTCAGAAGGTGAGAGGCAGGTGCCCTAGACAGGTGTGTGGTGTCTGTGCAAAGGCAGCACCATGGTGAATGTCAGGACCCTACTCTGTGTGTGAACTGTGGAGGTGCCCACGCCTCCTCGTCCAGGCAGTGTTCTGCTTGGATTCTGGAGATAGAGATCCAGAGAGTGAAGAAGAGGGTCTCCTTTGAGGCCAGGAGGATGGTGCAAGGAAGCAGCAGTAGCAGCGGTCTGTCCCATGCAGCGGTGGTCAGGAAGTCTGTTTCAGTGGGCTGTCAGATTTTGACAGGGGTCTCCTGGCTCTGAGATGGCTGTAGCCAGCTGAGGGAGCGCTACAGACCGTACTCCCATCCCAGTGAAGAAAGCCTCTGGCCTGAAACCCACTCCTGTGTGCCCTATTGCTCCACAGAAAATACCAGCTCCCATCCAGAGGTCCAACCAGCAGACCTCCAGATCTAAAGAAAAACCAGCTCCTCTTGCAAAACCAGTTGAGGGCTGGAAACCGGTCTCTGACGGAAGGGGGGGAGGAGGCAAAAGTCGCCCCTAAAGAAAAAAGGTATTAGGCCCCTTTCTGACAGACAGGGGAAAGCTGAGAGAGACTTTATGCATGAGAGCCATTTCTTTGTACTTTCAGAAGATATGTCTGAGATGGAATAAAGGAGAGACAAGTACCACATCTTATGCTAGAGATTTTACAATGGAACATTCATAGTGTGGCATCCAATAGGGAGGAGCTGCAGCTTCTCTGTCAAGACCAGAGATAGGCAGTGATGGTCCCCCAGGAGACACAGTTGAGGGAGGAGAAAGATTTCACCTTGCCTGGGTATAGCTCCATTCATGAAAGGGCAAAGCTCACCAAACGTGGAACCTCTGGTAGGGTGAACTTGCTAATTTGGAATTCCTTGTTGCACAGTCATGTGGTCCTTGATACTCCACTTCAGGTGGTAGCTGCTAGGGTCACACTGCACAAGACCATCAGGGTATGTAGTATTTATCTGTTTAAGGGTTATTTGCCAGTACTTCTGAAGAGCTTTCTGATCAAGAGACGGTTTCAGCTGTGGGTGGTTTTCACGCTCTCTGATATTTTTTAGCAAGAGATGGGCGTCCTGCAGGGGGCATCGTTTCTGGGCCAGTGCATCAGGGTGTAGAATGTTTCCTGTTTGTGGACGACTTTTGTCTATATGCTACGTGCAGTACTTTTGTGGGAGTTCAAAGACAGTTAATAAGTAGCATGTATGGGCGGAGGACAACAGATTCAAGTGCTTGGCCACAAAAACAAAGTGCGTCCACTTCACTAACAAGCTCAGAGAACACTCCCTAGATTCTGTCATTTACTTTGGAAAATCAACCATCCGGGTGGTGACAGAAGCCAAATTCTCAGGGATTGTTTTTGACCAGAGACTGAATTTCAGAAGTCACATCCAACACCTGAGAACGTCCTGTCAGAAAGCTCTTAACCTCCTGTGGGTGATCACCCATACTGATTGGGGAGCAGATAGGAGAACACTGCCACATATTTACAGGGCGCTGGTGCACTCCAAACTGAACTACAAGTGTCAGGGCTATTGATTAACAAGGACTTCCTACCTGGAATATATGGACCCCTTCTGCCACCAGGGGCTCAGGATCTGTCTTGGAGCATTCCAAACCATGCCAGTGTATAGTTTGTACGCAGAAGCATTTAAACCCTTTCTTAAAAACTCTTTAAAAAAGCTCTCTGTAAAAAAAAACTGACGTTAATCTATTACATGAAAATTTAAAGTACAATAACCCGACTTACAATTGTGTTCTCAACTCCTGGTTTCAGGCCAAGTTTGAGAAATCGCCCTCTGCCACCCTGCTTCTGGGCATTCGGATCCTTCCTCATCTCCGAGAGGCGGGTATTGATTTGGGTGTCATCTGCGACTTCCCCAAGTTCCCTGAGATGCCTATATAGATGGTGGAAACCCCAGCTGTCCATTTCGATCTTGCCGCTCAAAGGTAAAATGTCACCAGTGCAACGGCGTACAAGATCTTTTACCAAGAGCTATGTATGTCTTATCCGTCATACACCAGGGTTTTCACGAATGGGTCGAAGTCTGAGGAGGGGGTAGCCTGCGCCACCTATTGTCCCACCATCAAGGAGAAGGTGCTTTCTGAGCACCTGCCTTTGGATGCCTCGGTGTACACGGCCAAACTGAGCGCTCTTGTCTTGTCCTTGCAACTGATTTGGTGATCAGGAAAGAAAGACTTCATGGTATGTGTGGATCGCTCTCAGCTCTGGAGGCTGTGACTTGTAGAGACATAAATCATCCTATGTTTCAGGAGTTCTACAAACTGTATACTTCCTTGAGACTGGATGGGTGTGATGTTTTGGTGTGGATCCCAGGGTACATGGCATTTGGAGCAATGAAACAGATGACCGACTCGCCAGGTGTGCCACGGAGCAGGAGATTTCTGTTTCTTCGATGCCGTTTACAGAACTGAAACCTAGAAGTGAACAATACGTGCACTTCCTCTGGCAGGAGGAATAGACAGACAACAGACTTTTTCAGATCCGTCCTAACCTGAAAGGTTTTCTCTCTGTACCAAGGGAAGCAACAATGCTCACCAGGATACACACAGGTCATTCTTATATCACTCATGTTCATTTGCCAAAAGGCGAGGGAAACCCATGGTGTGTGGAATGTCGAGATGTTCAGGATTTAGGCACAAGCATTTTACTGCACACTCCATAAAGATCCTTTTTCGGGATGTTCCATGGGACACCATTTCTTAAATTTCTGAGAAAATCTGGGTTTTTCTGTCTGATATGAGTGAAAGTGGTTATAAGCAGTCTCTAAGGTCAAGGTTGTTTTAAGCAATCTGGATTTCATTTTATCTCATTTTATGTGTGATTGGTGTTGCTTTTCCCACAAGCAGCTGACCCTTCTGGTTGACCAGGGCCTCGAAACAAGCAATTGAAGGACAGTAAAGTTGATTTTATACCCCGTTTTAATCTGTATAACGTTGCACAGTTTTAATTTGTTTTAAATTTGACAGGTGGCAGCCCTGGTATGGCCTGTGGTTGGCTGGGCTATAAACATGATTGGATTGAATTTGACCCACACACACAAACCCACTCATCCACCATGCACTTATACACAGGCCCCTGCACACACACACACACACACACACACACACACACACACACACACACACACACACACACACACACACACACACACACACACATGATTCCTGCACCAAGATGGTGATCTACAATACCAGCAGGCTTCAAGGAATAATGACAAAAGGATTAATGACAGATCAAGGCAATGATGTGCCACTGCAAAGAGAGGGAACATCTCACCAGCTAGATTGGGGGAGCAGAAAAGTTCTTCAGGTGCAAAACCAAACGATGTTCAAAAAGACAACAGTTGTTCAGCTTGTCACAAAGAAAAAGACTCCGCTACCAGGGATGGGACAACAAGTGATACTGACAATTCAACATCAACTTCAGTGTCTTTGTTAACATCAATTATCCAAAATTTGTGTAAACGAATTCAGGATCTGGAGCAAACGGTGGCTGGGCTGGCAAAAACCAAGGAGGAAAAAGCAAGGCAAGTAAGCGTTTGTTCCGTTGCTACCTAAACAGGCACAGAAAAACGTCCCTTACCTTGCAAACTTCCATCCTATGCAGAAGTTACAAGATCACCTGCAACTAGTCAAGCTCTTCAAAACTTTCCACGCCCATGTCCCAAAGGAAAGGCAAAACCTGTAGACCTAACTCCTACAAAAGAAAAGCAACATTCAACTAACTTCTCTAAGCCTAATGACGTTATCTCCAAACCCATCACTGCAGATGATGTCAAAAATATGGACTCACTTCCTCGTGTTCTATTTTTACATGACTCAACATTGACAAAAGTCAATGGAAAGTGTTTGGGGTTTTATTATGGCTTTTCAGTATCATCAAAGAAGGCTTTTACCATTGCAGACTGCCAACAGCAGGTTGACAGTATTGATCCAGAAGATGACACTGACTGTGTAATCATACACACAGGCATCAATGACATAAAAGGGACTGACCCTAAAACTGCGTCAAAAGATATGGTAGCTGTTGTTAGATCTATCAAAAACAAGCTTCCAAAAGCAAAAGTCGTGGTCATCAGAATAGCTCCTGTAAAGGATGCAGCTCTTGAGGTACGGAGAGAACTATTCAATGCCTATTTGATTGCTGAGCTTCCACAACTTCAGGTTTCTATTTTATCACATGAAAATTTGAATGTCAGAAACAGCACGCTCATGAGAGATGCCATCCATCCTACAGACAGAGATACCAGCATCCTTGCAGGAAAGCTGGGAAGGCATGTTCACCACCTCTTTTGGGGAGAGACCCCGGAGGAGACCTGGCAGGGAGTCTATTGACAGGAAAGGAAGATCAGATAGAGGACTCAGAAAAAATCAGTGGTATGGAGATCCAGCAGGTTATTCCCAGATCGTATCAGCCCTGGTCACTCCATCAATATCCCTGGGACTCTTACTTCTACCCTAATGTCGTTTGGTGACTTTGTTCATATTCATTATCATAGATTTTACAATTAATTTGTTTCCATGAATACTGTCAAAGGCAAAGTTTTAATTTTTCAATGGAATTGCAGATCAATTTTAAGGAATTTACTGCTGCTTCAAAATCACTTATATGAACATAATTATTCTATCCTTGCACTACAGTCTTTAAATGTGGTTGCAAATAAGCTCCCTAACCTAAAGAATTTTAACTATCCACCTTTATATTCTTGTTCAAATAGATCTAGAAAAGTTCAAACTGCAATATATGTCCGAGCAGATCTAGATTACACACCTGTGACTTCATCACTAATATCAGATAATACAGATGAAGTATTTGCAACAGCAGCAACTGTTAAAGTTAATAAGCTTACTTCTTTAAATGTAATGTCAGTGTACTATCCAAAGGGTCCAAAAGCAGAAAACACTGACTGGATAAAACATATTGATTTGTCAACCAAGAAATGGATAGTTCTAGGTGATTTCAATGCACATGCACCATTTTGGGAAACAGGTTGTTCCACCATAACTTGTAATAGGTTAGTAGAAAATATTGTAGACTCAAAGCTGATTCTATTGAATGATGGAAGTGTTACGAGATTACCTGACATTGCCAGTCATAACCCCACTTCTATAGATTTGTCCTTGGTCTCTCCAGAGTTAGGGATCAATGTGGTCTGGTGTACTGATGAAGACACACTAGGAAGTGACCATTTTCAATTATCATAAAGATGACTTTGATGAAGAAGAGAAACCAGAACATAGCCCTCCAAAATTCTTGTATAAATATGCCAAATGGGAGTTGTATCAATCAAATTTCGAATGTATGGATCGTAGTAAAATAGAAGATAAAGATATTGATATATTCTATAAAAATTTCTGCAATGCTGTCATACAAGCAGCAGATAACTCAAAACCTAGATGTAGAATAACAAAGCTAAAGAAAAATGTTTGCAATCCATGGTGGAATAAGGAATGTCAGGAAGCAACAACATTTTTTAAAAAAGCAGCGTTTAAAAAATGGCTGAAAGACAGATCTGAAACAAACTTTGCATACATGAAATATGTTAAAAACATGCAACAGAGTCATAGCTCAAGCAAAAAAACAGTATTTTTCTCAGTTCTGTTTATCTGAAATCACAGACTCAAAAGATATTCATAAAGTATGGAAAAAGATTAAAGAAATGAAAATTGGACACAGATTACCAACATATCTCATAAAACTGGCCAATAATCCTCTACCTTCTTCACTGGATAAAGCTGAAACATTTCTGGAGGCGTTTTCTGAGAGTATGTCAAGTGTCAATTCACCAGTTCAGTTTTTCAAAGACACAGAAGAAAATAAAGATATGTGTAAAGATCCAGTCCCTCATTATGAATATTATCTCAATTCTCCTATTGCATTTTATGAATTTAATGAGGCTTTAAAATCCTTCTCAACTAATTACAATGCAGTTGACACTGATGGTATTTCCTATCAATTACTAATCCATTTACCTTTGAGTTGGAAGAAATTACTTCATTCGTTTGACCAAAAAATTTGGTTAAATGGAGCTCTCCCTATTATCTGAAAGAGGTCAGTCGTAATACCATTTCCAAAACAGGGTAAGCCAAGATCTTCAATTAGTAGTTATAGGCCAATATCATTAACCTTAAAAGCTGGAAAAATTATAGAAAAAATTGTCCAAAGTCGCTTACTGCACCATTGTGAAAAAGGAAATATTATTCCAGTAAATCAAGCAGAGTTTAGAAAAGGGAGGTGTACTACAGATCACCTTGTAAAGATTATAAGCCATGTCAAAAATCATTTCGCACATAGGAAGAGCACACTTGCCACCTTTTTGTATATAAAAAAAGCATATGACAGTGTTTGGCCTGAGAGACTGCTGTATAAATTGAAACTTATAGGAATAAGTGGGGAAGTGTTTCAATACTTCAAATGTTTCTTGTATGACAGTTATATATGCACAATAGTAAATATGTTTTATTCATCATATAAAAAGGTAGATATTGGTATTCCACAAGGATCAATAATAACTCCAATTTTGTTTACTATTCTAATTCATGATCTCCCCCGAGTTTTGTCTAGTAGTAATGTACACTTAGTTCAATATGCAGATGACATTGCTGTATGGGTAAATACAAATCTTCGGAAATGGACATCAAAAAGAGTTATAAACCATGTGCAAAAAATCTTTCAAATAGAAGTAGATAAATTAAATGAGTATATGACAGAAAATGGGCTTGCTTTCTCAGTAGAGAAAACCAAACTAATGCTTTTTAATAATGGAGAAAATCCAAAGTGTTTACCAAATCTTATGCTGGATGGGAAAAACTTACAATACTCACAAGACATTAAATTCTTGGGCATTAATCTAAATCCAAAATTGAATTGGAGAATTTATGCCAAAAATCTTATAGATAAAGCAAGGAAAAAATTAAGCTTACTTAAATTGATAAACGCCCAGCCTTGGGGACAGGACACAAAAACGTTATTGCATTTAGCTACTGCTCTAGTTCGATCAAATCTAACTTATGGACAAGAAGTTTATTTTACAGCTCCTCTGTACATACTGAAAAAAAAGAAAGTGTAGATAGTAAAGCCATACCAATACACACAAATACAAGGAAAGTTTATCAAGAGGCAATATTATTACCTCTATCAGATCAGCGTAAACGATGTGTAGCAAAGTACGTTACCAGAGGTCTATCTGTACAAAATTCAGTGAAGAGAGAAATATTTTTAGATTTGACTAAAGATTACCCTAAAAGGGCTCATAATATATCTTCACTTCAGTCAATTTATACCTACACAAGTGACTTGTTTGCGAAATGTGAAGTTGATATTTCAGAGATTGTTGTTATGCCAACAGTACCTAAGATACCTCAATGGGAACACAACACTGCTACATTTGATATCGACTACACCACATCCAAAAAAGATGATAATATTAACATTCTAACTTGCGATGTTAGAGAAAATCTTGAAAATAATTATTTAAACCATTTAAAAATCTTCATTGATTGTTCAGTATATGAATCAAGAGCAGGATCAGGCTTTGTTATTCCTGCTGGTAAAATTCAAAAATCCTACTGCCTTGGAAAAGGTTTTTCTATTTTTACAGCAGAATTATATGCAATTTTTATGGCACTTGTATTTTTATGTGACTGGCATCAGGCAAACGTTGACATTGTTTTCTGGTTGACTCCAAATCTGTTTTATATAGTTCACAAGACTGGACTCAAAGATCAGGAAAGATTTATTGTTTGATATAAGATACTTGATACATGTCATTATGTCAAAAGGTATTGAAATAGTATTTTGCTGGATTCCTTCACATTGGGGTATGTTTTGGAATGAAACAGCAGATAAATTGGCAAAACAAGGTGCGAAGAGAGGCACAATTGAAAGTACATTAAAACTCGATTTTCATGAAATTCTATCTACGAGAAAATTCAGAACTGGGGTCTTGCCCAAGACACATTTCAAATATAATATATAAACTGCATTTAAACTTATGGAAAACCAAGTATTCCCAAAATGTTGTATGTACATGTTCTCACTCTTTATCTTGTGAACACATTCTTTTTGATTGCCCTATTTTGACATCATTATACAAAAATTCTGGTATAGATCTGAAAAGGGAATCTGTGGGTTTACTCACCCGTAGACCAGAAATTGTTGATATTGCTAAAGTGATTTCTCGGTCTCGTGTTAATGTTCTGTTATAGGTTTTCTTTTGAATTTAATTGTTGAATTTGTTTTAGATACTTTGTTTTTTTTCCCTAGTCTAATATCACATAGAGTGAACAGACTTTAAATGAAACACACACACACACACACACACACACACACACACACACACACACACACACACACACACACACACACACACACACACACACACACACACTATTTATTTATTCTTTTATATGGAGGATAATCGAATAAGCACTCGTGTGCTTTTTTTACGTCCATTCCCCGTGTGTATGCAGTTTTTGTAAATCTTGTCATCTGTTTCCACCGGCACACAATGGCCTACTCTTACGAAAAGCGGAACAGGATTTAACGTGTGCCCAAGATGTTCTGCGTGTGATCGCACACAGGGCCTCGGTGTATAGTCTCATCCGAAGGACTTTTGGGGAGAGTGGGGTCAGAACTAGAACTGATGTTTAACTCCAGGGGAAAAATCCCCTCAAACGGGAATCAACCGAATCGGAAGTATTGAATTAAAGACTGAAAGATGTTTTAAGGTTGCACTTGAAAGAATGAGATCTGCTTAAGAAAGTATGGAGGAGAAATCTAGCAAAGGAGGGGCTTGAAAATAAAACGATCGCTCACCGTCCCATTTTGTTTGAAAGGCGGGGATATTAAGCAGGAGAGTACCAGCAGAGGCGCGAATATTACAAGATGGGACATCAATTTGAAGGAGGCTAGAAAGGCATAACGTCTTCTTAGAAAGAATAATGGCAGTTGCGCTTGAAAATCATGAGGAAACAGTCAGCATTGGAGGCAGGACAATCATAAACTTACGTTTTGCCGATGGCATTTTTCTCCTGGAGTTAACATCAGTGCTGACTCCACTCTCCCCAAAGTCCTTCGGATGAGACTTTAAACCGAGGCCCCGTGTGCGAACGCACGCAGAACATCTTGCTCACACGTTAAATCCTGTTCCGTTTTTCGTAAGAGTAGGCCATCGTGTGCCGGTGGGAACAGATGACAATATTTACAAAACTGCATACACACGGGGACCGGATGAAAAAAAGCACATGATTGCTTATTCTGTTATCCTCGATATAAAAGAATAAATAATAATAATAATAATAATAATAATAATAATAATAATAATAATAATAATAATAATAATAATAATAATAATAACCTAGCTGGAGAAGATCAAGAGCTAGTCAGCCTGGTAAATCCCCTTGATAAAGCCTCATCAGTATATGGCATGCAGATCAGTGCAGAGAAAACCCAGCTGATGACAATTATAGATGGCAAGACAATCCAGACCGTCCATAGCTTCAAATATCTGGGAGCGATAGTATCAGATGAAGGATCAAAACCTGAAATTTTCTCCAGGATAGCCCAGACCACAGCTGCAATAACCAAACTTAAAGTCCTCTGGAATGATAAGAACATAGCCATCAGCTTCAAGATCAGACTGATACGATCCCTGGTCATGTCCATATTTTTGTGCGCATGTGAAACATGGACCCTAACAGCAGATATTGAAAGAACGATACAGGCAATGGAAATCAGACGCTTCCGCAAACTCCTTGTTATTTCATACACTAATGAAGAAGTGAAAACTAGTACAAAGAATGCCATCGGTCCATTGAAGAGCTCCTAACTACTGTGAAGAAACGCAAGCTAAAGTGGTACGGGCATGTCATACGATCATCTGCACTGGCCAAGACAGTCTTAAGGGAACAGTACGGGGAGGACCGTGGGGAGTGGAGGAGGCGGGTTTCAAAATCATCAGTTGTGCCCCCACGGTCCACGGGACTACGGGACAGGTGAAAGTGAAGGTGAAGAAAGGCATTAAGGAACAGAGTTATCAAAGTATCTAAAGCAGTGTGTCACAAGTGTATGTTGTGTTTGTTTCTTTACAGGGAGACAATGTAAATAGAGGAGAGAACTGGAACTTGGAAGAGCGAAAACGAGAGCTCCTTTGTAGCATGGTTTTGCTGTTTTGGAGATCCACACAGTACAAAATTTTGTATGTTCTTGTTCTTGCTGCTGTGCCTTTTGTTAATTCTTTTTTTTCTTGCACAGTGATAGCAAAAAATATACTACGTGTTGGAGGGTGGAGCAAAAAGATTATGTAAGCCTGCATGTATGAGTAAGCGTTTTTTTCTCATCTTCATACAAATGGAAAATCAGAACTATTATTGTGTGGTGAAAATACTTCATAAGGTAGGGTATTGATACAAATCACAATTACAGATCTGCAGGTTTCGGCAAAATCAGCATCTTCATGTAAAAACACTGTAACTTAAAAGCGCTGAAATCAAACACAAAAAAAACACCAAGAAGCAAACAAAAATCGCGGAAGTCTTTCTTCTGCCCAACATCTGGTTAAATCCTGGGTGTCTGTCAAGAGAAATAATGCTAATTGGAGGGGAAAAAACAGCCTCGAAACGTGAGCTCATGTTACAGTTGTTCTAAATTTAGTTTGAATCAAATATCCAAGCGGCATCATTATTATTCAAACAGATTAATGATTTAACAGAACTGTTGTAACGAAAACTGGAATTGGGATTTGGCTTCCCGCCAGCATTAATTTACCCGTCATTACACATTTATTCTACCACTTGTGTCTTCCAGATTTTTCCCTTTGGAGATAGTTTCAGTTTAAACTAACCAAGGAGTTGCGTACACACAACACCATGTGTGTGAAGCTGCAGAACATGGGAAAGGGAAATGAATGATGACTGTCATAATATTGCATTTATGATTTACGCCCTCCCATTATGCTGGGTTGAGTCCAGGTGGCCATACATGGTCTAGGGACGGGATAGCCTGGTGGTCAGAGTGATACTCTCGTGATCTGCTGACCCGGGTTCGAATCTCGTTGAAGAGGATTTTTCCTCTGGAGTTAAAATCAGTGCCGACTCCACTCTCCCCAAAAGTCCTTTGGATGAGACTAGACACCGAGGTCTCGTGTGCAAACGCACGAAAAACATCTTGCACGGATGTTAAAACCCGTTCCGCTTTTTGGAAGAGTAGGCCATTATGTGCCGCCCACCGGGTGACAAATTTTACAAAACAACATACAGAAAGGGACTAGTGACTGGATGTAGAAAAAAAAAACATATGAATGCTTATTCCATTATCCTCGAAATAAAAGAATAGAATTAAATAAAATAGAATAAAATACCTTTTTGATGAGTACCTTGCCATAAGCCCGATTTTCTCCTTCCATCGTCGGGCAAGAATAATTTTTCTTGTCAAAAGAGTTACATCTGGAAAACTACGATCACAGTCGGCACTATTTTTTTTACCAGAGGATGAGAAGAAGGGTGCATGCAAAGTTCAAAGATGCTAACAAGTGGAGTGGAATGCGTCTCACATCTTGACTGGTAACAACATTTCTAGCCCTAGCCGCCCTGTAAATGGGTAAAACTGCTAATGGGGGGGCCCATGAGAGATAAAAGACATTAGGGCTCACAGGAACAAACTTCTCACGGCTTATTCAGCTGCGGATACACAAAAAAATTGAAAGAAAAAATTTCGGAAGGAAGGAATTCCACAGCACATCTTTGTGGGCTGATTAGATTGGCTATGTAAAACAGATTCCCGAGAGAGGCTAACGTGAAAGTAAAGTTCCATAGAATCTAGGACACGTCAGAAGATTCTCTCTCTCTCTCTCTCCTCTCTCTCTCTCTCTCTCTCTCTCTCTCTCTCCTCTCTCTCTCTCTCTCTCTCTCTCTCTCTCTCTCTCTCCCCGGGGTGAACTATTTTGGATGTAGGCTGTGTGAAAATTTACGGTAAATCATCGATATAGATTGTCCTTCTACCTGACATAGAGATTCACCTAACATCCCGGAAGGTTACGGGAGAAAGTGACAACATTGTTACTCTTCTCAGATTGAAGGCTGACTTAGCTAAAAGCAATATGCCAACCCCTGTCCACACAGCAATGCCACAGCAAATCACGCATCCAGCTGAAGACGGATAAGAGACCAAACGGAGAAGAGGGGCTTTAAGTCAAGAACAGCAGCGCAAGTCCAGTGAACCTTCTACATACTTCTACTCGTCATTCTCCATGTCTATACCGCCACCAGCCACCCTATCTCGGCAGGAAAGAACGTATGAAAATTGGCCTTTACTGTGTTGCATGGAGACAACACATGTTGACCAGTCAAAGCAAGGCAAACTTTTTAAATGTACATTCAACAGAAACTGAAACTTCAATTAAAGATGACTGCACCCCCCCCCCCTCCCCCCACCATCCCTTTCCTGGGAAAGGCTCAGGAAGCCAGCAAACTGTGTCAGAAAGAAGCTCCCAGAAGCATGGCTCTGATATGGTGACAAACCAAAATAACGAGTTTCTTTTTATTCACCACCACATTCATGAAAAACAATCTGCTCTAGAAATTGTATGTGGAATTCTGCTGACCATGGAAAACAAAATTTTGTATGTTACCGGTCATATTGAATGGACTAAGATTTTTCACTGTCATGGTCGATTGCTATTGAACAACAATGTATGTATGCCCGTGTATTTGTCCGTGAGAGAGAGAGAGAGAGAGAGAGAGAGAGAGAGAGAGAGAGAGAGAGAGAGAGAGAGAGAGAGAGAGAGAGAGAAAATGACAATGACAATGACAATGACAATGACAGGTTTATTGTGTAAAGCAGTTATGCCCACTCACAAGGGGACAGTGGGGTGGGGGCTGGGCACAAAACATATATACACAATAAACAACATAATCAAACCCAAATTGTCCACATGGCATGGATTCCAAACCATGGTTTTGATAATCTAGCAGAATATTGATACTGTATATATATATATATATATATATATATATATATATATATATATATATATATATATAACACTGTTGGTTGTTCCAATCACAGTGCATTATATATATATATATATATATATATATATATATATATATATATATACACTGTTGGTTGTTCAATCACAGTGTCATATAGATAGATAGATAGATAGATAGATAGATAGATAGATAGATAGATAGATAGATAGATAGATAGATAGATAGATAGATAGATAGATAGATAGATAGATAGATAGATAGATAGATAGACAGACGCTAAACGCTGCACTGCACGAACAAACACTGTCTTCGTTCAAGGTGGAAGGGAGAGGACATCAGACTGGTGTCATCCTTTAACAGGTAACAATGCCGGCCATTCCCTTGTCACACCTGTTCAAAACACAACATATCGAAAGAAGTGCCCGTCTCAGATGAACAGGGACAGTCTGAGAGAGAGAGAGAGAGAGGAGAGAGAGAGAGAGAGAGAGAGAGAGAGAGAGAGAGAGAGAGAGGAGAGAGAGAGAGAGAGAGAGAGAGAGAGAGAGAGAGGAGAGAGACTGAAACACTGAAACTGTTTAATGTACATCGGCCTTAGACCACAATACACTTTCAGGGGCAAAAATGGAAATATGCAAAAAAAAAAAAAAAGACATATAACTTTTTCGTAAACTTTGATAGTGCTTTGTCATCATACCTTGGCATGTACTCAACACATTACACCCTTGAATATATATCTTCCGAAATCAAGACTAAATAAACAATTAATCAAAGGCTGACATTTTATAACATACAAAATACAAACATCAGGCACAGTGTACATCATGACAACAATGGAAATAATTTTACTCACTGACTGTCATTGTCAAAATAGTTACAATATTCATACACAATTGTGTTCTCAAAACAATCACCACACCAGAGAAGTGTGCCCACAGTATATAACCGAATCAGCCCCAGGCCAATTCAATGTAGCCACAATGTTGCATGCAAAAATCTTGTATTTCACAGTACTTAATCACAAGCCGCCGCTGTAGTCTAGTGGTTAGGGCGTTGGACTCGTAATCTAAAGGTTGCGGGATCGATCCCAGCTTTCGGCTATGGCGTTGTGCCCTTGGAAAAGGCACTTCACGGCTATTTTCTCACCCCACCCAACCTTGTACCAACCTTGTGTTGGGGGTTAACCCTGCGATAGACTGGCGTCCTATCCAGGGGGGAGTCTTATGACTCTCAGTCGCTTAACGCCACAGAAACCGGGATAAGCACCGGCCGGATGAGCCTTAGGCTCGGGACAGACTTTTTAATCACAACATGTAACATCCATGTCATGAAAACAACAAAAAACTATGTGACCCCTCCACCGCATAAGGAGTCGCATTGCACAAGAGGTCAATTTTTAGTTATTGACAAGTTAATAATCTGCAATGAAAAGGCTATTTAATACAAAAAACAGATTGAAAATCAGACAGCTCTGTGAAAAGTTATTACGAATTGAAATGATACACTGCAGGATGTGACAAAATGAGAAATGGGCAAGTTTATTTTTGTAACAGGTTGTCAGAATGAGGGCTTGGGTATTTTCAAAACACATTTAAAAGCAAAATGAATAGAAATTATCCCTTGATATTTTATTACAAGGTAGAATAACAGATATAGTTTAATAATCGATCAAAATCTCAACATTGACAACTTGACCCCCACCTGCCTTTAATGGCTCCTAGCGCAAAAGTGAGTAATGTGCTAAGCGACTCATTTCGTGGTGGAGCGCCACATATGGTAGTCAAATCCTGCAACAAGGCATCCCGTCAGAAACAATATTCACTCATACCCTGTCCTACACGTACATTTTCATCCGATGTTTGAACACAAAGCATTCCCTCAACTGCCGTCAATGCACACACACGCGCGCGCGTGCGCGCGCACGCGCGCACGTACACACATATACATGTATGAGTTTGCGCACCCACCCACACTTACACTCACCTCCTCCCGTCTCCCCTCCTTCACTCATAGAAACACAAATACACTTGTGCACACATGTTTGCATGTACACACATACACCCACGCCCCCCCCCCCCCCCCGACACACACGCACGCACGCACGCACACACACACACACACACACACACACACACACACACACACACACACACACACACACACACACACACACACACACACACACACCGTCCACATACTCAAACATATACGCACAGATACGTACGCACGCACTCACGCACGCACTCACTCACACACACACAACACACGCACGCACACACACACACACACACACACACACACACACACACACACACACACACACACACACACACACACACAGATAACAGAAATAATTGCTCATGGTCATTCTCATATATATCATAGCAACTCAATGTTTAGATAAATGTTTCCAAAATGAAGTTTTTCCTTCTGTTTATCGCATGAACACGAACCTGGATAAATTGTACCTGTGGGTGGGATTTGAAGCCTTTAGTAATGCATGCAAAGGAAGGTTGGCTGATTCTCTAAGGAATTTAGCACGCAAATCCTCATAGGCAATGCATTTAAATATGAAATGATATTAATTTTCGATTTTTTCTTTACAACATGGACACATTTTATTTTGTACGATTTCACTGTAACGATGCACATTATTGTTTAGAGGAAGTACATTAAATCTTAATTGTGTTCAGGCAACTCGAAAACAATATGAATTCATATCTAAAATATAACTTTCTTTGCCAAAATCAGTTTTGAATGTCCTATACATTATGTACCTAGAGTAAAATCTCTAACAAGTCCCCTCCCATTCTTGCATGAACATGTCAATAAGCCTCTGTTTGAATATACATAAAAATGCTTTTATATCCCGAACCCCTTGTTGCAACCAAACAATATTAAAGCCAGTGACACACAATATCTCTCTAACTTTTGAAACCCAACAGTATTTCCCAGAGTTGTCAAGTTCAAGGAGCATTTCATACGCTTTAAATGGTGACCTTTCTCTACTCATTTGCAATAGTTTAAACCAAAATCTTACACATGCTATATATGTATTCACATATAACAGATATCTTCCAGTTCCCCATATATCATTTTATTTGGAGCTCTAACTGGCACACCAAGGAACCTTTTACAAGCAGCCATATGTACCTTTTCTAAATGTTCTAATCTATTTAGTCCCCATACCTCAGCTGAGTATGTCAAAATTGGTTGGATCTTTGTGTCAAAGATTTTAAAGAAAGTACCCGCTGTCATTTTCCCGTTTAACGTGTACAACTGCCTTTTCGCCTTTAGTAGCTAAGTGCAATGTGCCTCTTTTGGCACTAACCATTTTTGTAAAATTAAATCCTAGGTAGCAGTAACTTTTTACTTCTAATCTGTTACCATCAAAGAACCATTTTTCACTTTTACCTAGATACCCTCCCTTCCTAAACACCATCACCTTAGTTTTATCAATATTGACACATATATTCATATTACAACAACAACTCTTTAAAACATTTAACTGGTTTTGAAGTCCACTTGGAGTAAATGACATCAATGCTACATCATCTGCAAAGAGTAAAATGAATAATTCCATAGCATTGTGCATCATTTGAACCCCATGTTTACCTTTATCATGCATTTTATTTGCTAATTGATTTATGAAAACAGAAAATAAGGTAGGGCTCAAAACACATCCCTGTCTAACTCCTACTGGTGTTTCAAACATGTCTGTCAATTCAGAATTTACATGGACACATGACAACAATGACATATACATGCGAAGCAAAATATCTACCTTGCACACCTTGATCTTTAAGACATTGCAAAAGTTTATCATGTTGAACTGAATCAAAAGCTTTCCTAAAGTCTACGAAAGCAACATAAAGCTTTCTACCTTTCTTACTCATACAATTTTTAATTACAGCATACAGAGTAAATATTTGATCAACCGTAGAATACTTTTTACGAAAACCTGCTTGGCACTCTGAAATCATATTGTTATTTTCTAGCCAGGTGTACAGCCGTGTATTCAAAACTGTTGTATAACATCTAGAAATTATGCTTAAAAGAGAAACCCCTCTATAATTGTCTACATTTTCAAAATCTCCCTTTTTATGTAATGGTATGATGATAGCTTTTAACCAATCATGGGGGTAGACCCCTCTTTCAAAAATTTGATTAAATAGTTTTGTAAGAAATGCCTGCATTATTTTACCCCCACTTTTCAACATTTCGGCAGATATATCATCAATGCCACATGCTTTGCCATTTTTAAGTTTTCTGATGGCCTGAATAACTTCATCCTCCGATATGTTTTTATCAAGAATATGGCCTGCTTCATCAGTCAAATCAAATTCAACATCACAATTATTGCTATCTATGTTATCAGTTTGGAAAATGTTCTTAAAGTGTTTAAACCAACTATCTGTGGATATATTATTAGTGATCCTTTCTTTGCTTGTGCAACCCATAGCTCTTAACTCCTTCCAGAAACGTGAGGGACTGAAAATTTCCCTTGCTAACATGTCAGCTTTTTGCTTGCTAAAAGCTTGCCTTTTCTTCTTTAGTAGTAGTTTGTACCTTTTCCTAACTTCAACATATGCAATTCTATCTTCTTCTTTCCTTGTTTTTCTAAAACAGTTTAATTTTGTCCTTCCTTCCTTTTTTGTTGTTACATGCACCATCAAACCACTCTGATTTTTTCTTTCTTTTAGGGTAAAAATGCTTAAACATACATTTACTCGAATCTTTTAGGCAGTTAACAAAAATTTCTGATGCATTATCAACATCACTATCTATGCTTGCTGTAGCGAGCATCATTCTGTTTTGGATATCTCTACTCTCCCAGGTTTTGACAAAATCATTCTTATATGCCTCATTCCATATAAATTTTCCTGACATCACATTTTCATTTTGTTCTGTTCCAGTAAAGCAAATAGCATTCATTCCCTTAGATTGTAAATGCATAGTGACTGGTAAGTGGTCTGAATCTACATTGTTCAAAATAAACAAAAATGTAACAAAATTTGAGGAAAAAAGTTCAACTGACACAATAAAATAATCCAACATACTGTCACCAGAAAGTCCAATATATGTGCACCCATCATCAAAGCCTGGTTCACACAAACCATTTAATATAAGACAATCAAATATATTACAAAGCTCTATCAACTGCTCACCAAAACTACTTATTGAACTGTCCTGAGATTGTCTCGGATACTGTTTGCTCATAAACATCATCGTCTCCATTATAATAGTAGTTTTTCTGTGCAGTGCGTGCATTCAGATCACCACATAACAGAATGAGGTTATCTCCATATGAATCATGCAGATCTGTTAAACATTGCTCCAATAGTTCAATGCCATAGACCCCGTGCTGAGTCTTCCAAAATCCAGAGTCACAAGGTGGGATATATGAACAAACATAATATTTTTCATGTACAAAATAGATCTTTACTAATATTTAAAACAACTGTGTTCTCCTGTTCTATCTTTATACAGGTAATAAAATTGGTGAAACATTTCCTGACCATTACAATGACACCACCTGAGTATCTCCCTTGATAAGAAAGTTTTTTGGCTTTTGAAGTAAATATTTCAAAATCTTTTAACAAAGCTGATTTAAAATCAAAGGCAACAAAAGTTTCAGTTAAACAAACAAAATCTTAAGATGTCACAAAATTTATGAAGTCATTATTTTCTAGCTTTTGTAACAATCCATTGACATTATAGTTCAGAAATTTCACTTCTTTTATATTTACACTATTTACAGTTTGTTGTGCATGCTTCCCAGATGGTAACATGTCCTGTTCGCTACTGTAATGACTCCCCTTTTTGTTTAGGGGTTCAGTACCATGTACTGTGGCCTGGCCGGATTCCTATTTATTAGCCCCTGTTGTACTGCCTTTTCTGGTCAGAGGTTCATTTGGCTGTGCATGTCTTTTGTAATTACTGAACCTTCCAGAGTCAATCCTTTTGAAAGAGTCAATGATGTTGCTCTGGCTGCTCGATCTTATAGCTTTTGAGCGGTTGTTGCTCTGAACATGCGAACCAGACACAGCGCGTCTTGGACGCAGGCTGTGAGATGATGACTGGTTCCGTACAGTCTGGCTTATTTCTCTGTCCAGTTTTTGTTTCATGTCCTGTCCATCTGTCAGTCTGTCTGCTGGCATCTCTTGCCTAGATGTACTTTGCAGCAGTACATTTTCATTTTCAGGTCTGTCCGTCATGTCATCTTTGTCAGTGTTCAACTCCATGTCAAACTGCTCAGTAGTTTGTGAGATGTGATCTGCTATGTCGTGTGTCGGATAAAGCTTTGCTCTTTCTCAAGCTGTTCTGAACCCTGTCAAAGATGGGTTTCACCATCTTCTCTCTGTGTTGAGGTCATTGTACATTCACCCACAGTATCATGGTTTGCACACACAAGATCATGCTGTGGAGTTAAAGTATCACCTTCTAACCTGTTACCATTCTCAGCAACAGTCTTCAGTCTTGTTTCTTCCTGGCTGTCAGAATTTAAGTTTTCTTCTTTGTCAGAGTCAAGGTCAGTAGTGTCACTGTTTTCTGTGTGAGGCAAACTGGTCTTTGCCTTGTTTTGTCCACCATGGTGTACATTGTCCTCCCTGTAAAAGACAGTCCTTTGTGACACCCCTGTATTTCTGTTATTTCCTCTCTTTGTTTTTGGCCCTGCTGCATGTGATTGGCTGTCAAAGTCTTGTAACATAACCTGTCTTCTATGGTCCCCACTTCTTTGTCCACGTTCTGAGGACCTCTGCTCCCGTGGTTCACCATACCTCAGCGCATCCCTGTATGACCATGAACCAGGTACAACAGGTACAGGCTCATTCCTGTCACATTCCAGGGAGTCTGACCCACATCTGGTTTTACCTTCCACCCTGGGTCTGAAGGTTGCCTGGTGGTACCTCATGTAGCCAGGTTCTCACGTCCAGTTCCTTCTGCCATTTTTGTAATGGCTGTGAGGGTCACCACTGCCTTTGGCACCTCTGGTGTGGCGGCTTCCTGGCTGGAAGATGTGCTGGGGCTTCCTTCTCCATTCAGCTTGCTGGCTGCCAATGTGTTGGGCTCTCCCCTCCAGGCGTTCCTCACTCCACCAGGAGTGAGAAGACTGATGACCTTCAGTGCCCCTGTCCCTGTAGGAAAAAGGCTGCTGCTTGTCCCAGACATGCAGCTTCCCACTGTGGATATAGGCAATTTTGCCTTGTCCCCTATGAAAGTCCAGCATAGTCCTCTGATGTGTAGTCAGGTCAGTGTCCACACGGATGTCATCAGCTCTTAAACTGTCTCTTAGTTCTTTATCACATAGAACTGTCATTTTGTCTGCCCATCGACAAAACTGTACCAGTATTGGTCGAGGGCCTTCCCTCCTTGAGCGTGGTCTTCCAACGCGAAACGCTCAGGCAATGTCTTCACTTTGCCAACTGGGTGATTTAGAGTGCTGATTCAAAATGTCCACAGCAAGTTGAACAGTAATGTGCTCGTCTTCCCAGTCAAACTCATGTAGATTTATGAATCAAAGATTTAGAGCTTTTGCATCCTGTTGACTTGTCTCTAGTTTGTTCTCCAGAGAATCTAATCTCTCTATAATGGTGGTCCTGTCCTCTTTCAGCTCTATTATGTCTTCACTATTTGATTGGACTGTTTCTTTAAGTTGACTTACTTCAGCAAAGAACTGAGATATTTTGTCCTCTAAAGTACCAAATTTTTCATCAATGTCATTCTTTATTCCATTTAGATAGGACTGCAGTCCTTGCTGCTTATGCATAAAATGCCACTCCAGAAAGTGGAAAAAGTTACCTTGAGGCACTAATGAAACTTATCAAGCGCCTATGCTAGCTGCCCTCTACACAGGTTTAAGGTCAATGACAGCAAAGGCAATGTTGACAGGTCAGAGGGGAAACCCCCCATACACAGCAACAACACAGGTAACACACTGCCAGCCCACATAATTCACGTGCCGAAAGGGGGAGAAAAAAAAAGTGTAGTTGCAAAACAGGGCTGAACTATTTTCACTGGACAGTCAATATTTATTTTCTTCTTTTCATCATGTAGTTATTAAAGTACATAAATCGGGTATATTCACTGACCTTATCAGCAGACTCTTGACACGATTGAATGGTCACAGTCACTATGTACACATATGCGAAAAATATTTGTAACGTTGCAACTGGAACTGTCACAATTTGACATATTTCACAGAGAGTAGGCAAGCACGTCCACCACTCAGCTTCCCTATTTCGACCGAGCGAGCGAGCGAGCGAGAGAGAGAGAGGAGGTGGTATGTGGACACATTTTTCAGTTTCAGGATTTGTAGCAGACATTGATAATCTAAATCTGAACATATCTTGCCCTATAAAATTTCAAAGCAATAAACTCTTTTCTGATTTTTTTTTCAAAAACTGGACAACAAAGAAGGAAATGAATTTCATCCTCGTTTTCTTCTTTCCATAATGGACATATTAAATTATAGTCACTTTGGTGCTTGTATTGTATTGAATGAACTAGAGATAACAAAAAATCTTGCCATCACAAATTTCAAATGTTTGTCCATATTTGCTAACATGTAGTTTTGCATACAAGGCACAGGACTAGTAAACATACCATACATGCTAAACCTTTCACTATTCTGAACATGGAAGTCCCACTTTTGCCATCTACAATCAATTAACCGTCTTTAAAATGCGAGCAAAAATTTATTCACTTTTTCCACTCCTTGATGAACCCAAACAAAACCAACTCCATACTCCATACTTACATTTGTTACCCATATTGTTTTTCCTGGATAGCACTGACAACAAAATTTAAAGTGATAGGATACCTATTAATTTCTCAGTAACCTAAGTTGTTAGGCGTTTTTCTTTCCACTCCCACAAATTTCTTTAAAGCAAATAAATTATTTTTTCCACAATACTCTGCAGCAGTGTAAATTCCCCAAACTTCTGAGCCATATTGCATAATACATAATACACTGATCTTGAGCATCAATTTCTAAAAATGTTTAACTGAATTCAAAGTATTTAACCCTTGCGTGATAATAAGAAGCACCTTTGTTCTGCATGTAGCAGTGAAACTAAGCCAGAACTAGAACAGATCATTCTGTCGAATGTAAAAGAAAGAAAGAGAAAAAAAAGAGTATCATTTCAGATGGTAGAGTGAGAGGTCTCTCCAATTTGCTGTAGCTAACAATTTCCCCACCCTCACACTCTGTATGATCTAATGATTATAGGTTACGCAAACTATAATTACTAGACAGTAGAGTAGGTCTTGTACTTGTGTGTGTGTCATTTTTTATGAGAAACATTTCTTCCAAAACCCTGGTACATAGTCACCATTGACTTCTTGTATAGTAGTTTGTGGCATTACTTTTCATTGTTCTTCTCTGCAACTATGCCCTAGCCACAGTTAGTAATGGGTGGGCCTCAGACAGCTTTCATCGCCATCACAGCCAGGTGTGTCTGTTACACTAGCCAGATTAAACACCATTCGTGCTGTCCTTGGCATCAGTGAACCAAAGGATGCTTTTTGTAATCATTGCCATAGCTGATAATTAGATGCCCTTAGTGTATGGAAGACCAAGGAAGGTCAGAGATGCCTCTAAATAAAAAAAAAAAAAAAAACTTTGTTTACACTAGAGTGCTAAAATCTAGTTCACCATTGTAGATCTGATACCAGAATGACAGGGATCAAACTGGGGTCTTTCTGTGGTACGTTTGTTGGAGGGGGGTCACTCCTGATGCTTTAACACTGCCTTTGGCTGCTTACACTGCACAAGGTTCCTCTCAGTCATGCCTGCTTTGCTAATCAACCCACTTCCCCACTCCCTCATATCACTAGTATGATTGGGCAGTAAGTCCAATCCAATCCAATGATGTAGAGCCCCGCCGACTGCACAGGCCGATATGGGGCTGTCACTTCGTCACATTTTAAAACACGTATTAAAAGTGTGCAACTATGTACAGTTTAAAACGGGGTATAAAACAAACTCGACTGTCCTTGCCGACGCCCTGGTCAACCATAAGGGTCAGCCCAGGACGGCCATCGCGTCGTGGGAAGACCCACATCGATCACATAAATTATAAATTATAAATTTTTAAATTATCAAATATAAATTTCTAAATCATAAATTGTATTATTTGTTAAATTATATATCGATCACATAAGTATAAGTAGATTACCTCCCATGGGATCAGGGCCCTGTCCAGCGTTGTGTTTCTAAATTGAGACACACCTGCGAATTGCGCGATGCTCTGTTTCCTTGGGAGGTGGTTGAAAACCTTCTATTCACAGTGAAATGTATCGTTTGTGCAACCTCTTTTCAGAGGTCACTTCCTTATTGTCTAGCTGTGTCGAGAATCCGAGGTTAGTGCAGAGATAAGACATCAAAAATGTCTACTCTGTTACAAGGGGTAGTATGGGTGGGGTGAACCACCCATATGGGGTAGATGGCAATGGTTAGGGGCTACAGGTTTCGAGCATCAAATACACTGGCCAGGTAGTGTACCTCGGGACGCGGTACAAGTTGGCCGGTGGTGGATGTGATGGGGCGGTAAGTAGATTACCTCCCGTGCAATCAGGGCCCTGTCAGAGCGTCGTGTTTCTAAATGGAGACACACCTGCAAATTGCGCAATACTCTGTTTCTTTGGATGGTGGTTGAAAACCTCCTTGTGCAGACACTTCACCTTCGTAGTGAAATGTATAATTTATGCAGCGTCTTTTCAAAGGTCACATTCTATCTGTGCTGTGTATTGGGGTTTGTGCAGAGATGGAACATCGAAAACATCCACTATCTTACACTATATCATACCAGCTATGTCAGATTATATCTTATTTCTAATGAGGAATTTTATTCTGCTAACAGTTTATTCTATTCCAGCCATTCATCTTGACTGTATTTCTGACAAGCTATCATTACTTGCCTCAGAAATGCCATGGTTTTTCATGGTGGTGAATAGAGAAGCAAGGATGGTTCTTCCCTATTGTTCAGACTTTGCTAAAAAAAATATAAAAAAAACATACCAAAACAGTGAATTATATTTTCCTACAAGTTTTGTTTTTAATTTATGTGCACGGTGCGAAGAGAAGATGGATACCAGGCATTTATTTATTTATTATTTATTTATCTATTTTATCTTATTTATTTTATTCTTTTATTTCGAGGATAATGGGATAAGCACTCATGTGCTTTTTTTTCATCTAGTCCCCGTGTGTATGCAGTTGTGTAAATATTGTCATCTATTCCTACTGGCAGAAAATTACCTACTCTTATGAAAAGCGGAACAGGCTTTAACGTGTGCGCAAGATGTTCTGCGTGCGTTCGCACACGGGGCTTCGGTTTACAGTCTCATCCGAAAGACTTTTGGGGAAAATGGTGTAACTCAAGATGGTGATTTTCCAGACAATTGGATAGAATCTATTATCCTGACATTGTATAAAAAGGATTATGTTGATTATAGAGGAACTGGCATAAGCAGCAAACTGTACACTACAATTATAAATAGAAGAGTACAAGAATGGGTTTAGGCAAATATTACTAGTGGTGAATATCAAGCAGGTTTTTATAAGGGTTTATCCATAATGTTTACCCTCCTTGCATTTGTTCAGAAGCATCTTGCTTATAATCGGAAGTTATGAAAGGCTTTATTAACAGGAATACTTATTACGCACATTAAAAAATGTTGAGAAATGTTAACTACTACACTGTTTAAAAGAGAGTGAAATGCAGGATTCAATGTGGTCCCCGATTAACAGACTTGATTAAATGTGCAATTGCTGTTTAACAGGATGATAGTGTGTGCAGTACTGTTTTCTATTTTTATCTATGAACTTACTATGGGAGTTTTTAGGAATGGCAGATATGGTGCGACTTTTCCTTACGATACTGCAGAATTGTTATTCTCTCGCTTGAAGATGATAATATTCTGTTATCTTACACAGTTATAGGTTTTGCAAAATCACTGCTGCAGTTTCACATAGTCTCGAAGTAAATTTGAAAAAAAGCAATACCATTGTCTTCAGAAAAGGAAGTTTTCTAGCTGGTCATAAAAAATAAATACATTCAATGGAGATGCTTAACATGTGGTAAGGATAGATAGATATTTTAAAATGTTTTTCTTCTAAGCTTAGCTTTACTACTGCATGCTGTATCTTTTGCAACTGAATGTATGTATTAGTATGTATGTATGTATGTATGTATGTATGTATGTATGTATGTATGTATGTATGTATGTATGTATGTATGTATGTATGTATGTATGTATGTATGTATGTATATTATATATATATAGATATAGATATAGATATATATATATATATATGTGTGTGTGTGTGTATGTATGTATGTATACATATATGCATGCCATTCCTAAATATATATATATATATGTGTGTGTGTGTGTGTGTGTGTGTGTGTGTGTGTGTGTGTGTGTGTGTGTGTGTGTGTGTGTGTGTGTATAATTATATATCTAAAAAAAAGTTAGTCTCTCCCGAGCCTAAGGCTCATCAGGCCGGTGCTTATCCCGGTTTCTGTAGCGTTAAGCGACTGACAGTCATAGACTGGATAGAACGCCAGTCTATCGCAGGGTTAACCCCCAACACAAGGTTGGTACCCCTTTTACACCTGGGGGGCTGTGAAAAAATAGCTGTACAGTGCCTTTTCCAAAAGCATAGCCGATAGCTGGGATCGAACCCGCAACCTTTAGATTTCGAGTCCAACGTCCTAACCACTAGACTACAGCGGCGGCTACTATATATATATATATATATATATATATATATATATATATATATATATATATATATATATATATATATATATAATATATATATATATATATATATATATATATATATATATATATATATATATATATATATATATATATATATATATACATAGTTAAGTCTGTTCCGAGCCTAATGCTCATCAGGCCGGTGCTTATCCCGGTTTCTGTGGCCTTATCCCTTGGATAGGACGCCAGTCTATCGCAGGGTTAACCCCCAACACAAGGTTAAAACCCCTTTTACACCTGGGTGGGGAAAGAAAATAGCCGTAAAGTGCCTTTTCCAACGGCACAACGCCATAGCCGAAAGCTAGGATCGAACCCACAACCTTTAGATTACGAGTCCAACGTCCTAACCACTAGATAACAGCGGCGGCTAATATATATATATATATATATATATATATATATATATATATATATATATATATATATATATATATATATATATATATATATATATTATACATAAATGTATATATATAGAGAGAGAATGTATATATATGTGTATATAATAGATATATACACACATACGCGCGCGCGTGCGCGCGCGCGCGCGTGCGCACGTGCGCACACACACACAATAGATAGATAGATAGATAGATAGATAGAGAGATAGAGAGATAGAGAGATAGATAGATAGATAGATAGATAGATAGATAGATAGATAGATAGATAGAAATTTGATAGATAGATAGATAGATAAAATTTCCTCCCATGCAGAAAAAAAAGAAATTGTTAATGGTGGCTTGAAATTATCAATGCTGCAGAGATAACCATTTACTCAAATGGTGCCGTACCGACAGATAGAGATGGATACGTCTGGAAGTGCAAAACATTGGCAAAAGCTGACTTTACTCCCTCTGAATTTGTTGACATTTGATAGAAGAAGAAAGAGAGGAAACACAACCAAGCAGCCTATGACGCAGTTGTAGCAGCAAATTGCTCAGCTTGACAACATTGAACAAATGACCCCACATGCATGAACCCACAGAGAAGAAAAGCTTTAGACTATGTGTTGCGAGATTGCTATCGTGTTCTGGCACAAGATTCTTAGCAAAAAAAAGAGAGCCAGCTAAGTCTGCAAATATCCATTTATTCTCCAAGTTTGATTTTTCTTGTGCTGGCTTCTTCACAGTAATGTAACACGTTAAATCCACAGTATGTACCGGTTTCCTTTACAGCAGATTCCTCAGCTCACCAGTCACACTGTTCTGCCCCAAACACGTTTACATTATTATCTCATTTTCTTCTGTATAGGGTGCAAGGGGAGAAGGGTATCAAAAATCCTACCACGAAGCAACTCCCTGCCCTCCTCCAAATCGATTTTTCTTACTCTGATAATTACATTCCTCTTTATTCTCTATTTCAGTTTGTCTTATTCAGTTTTGTTTTCTTCATATTTTTCTGTTTTGTTTTGCTTTATCCTATCTTAGTTTGTTTTGATTTTATTTTCTTCACAAATGGAAAGCTGGATTGTCTGTAAGAAGGGTAAGTTTTGTGTGTTAAGAACAAAGAATGAAATGACAAAAGTCTAGCCACTGTCAAGTTTACTGATCGCTTACTTTGCGCCTCACATTTATCTACTCTTCACAGCCCAGCCCATAACATGTAGTTACAATAAATGAGAGCAAACAAGCGCGAGTATTGATTGGGGTGGCCAGTCTGGTCAGCCACAGAACAAATGGAGGGCAGGCTGCAGTTGGCATCGGACCTTGTGGCCATCAAGTAGCCTCCATCTTCCTCCTTTCTCCGCCGTTCTAAACCTTCATACATTCGCTTCATTAGAAGAAAGAAAACGCGTCACCGATGCTAAATCATTTAAATTTTTATAGTCCCTATAAGACTGGCTCTACTAACTGGTGATTTAGTACTATCTGTTGACGTTGTAAATGTTGAACACTTCCTCAACTAATACCCAACATATTTGGCACAGCATGAAAATAAAATTGGCCCAGCCTGGCAGTCTGTTCGCACTAACCAGATTATTCTCTCCCTCTGGACATCTTTTTACCACAAATTGGAGATGTGTACGTTTATAGCTGTCATGTGCAATGCCATTCTGATTGCTTTGGGCTCGCTTGGGAGGCATCTGGGCCTGACCACACTGTGCTCACAGCCTGTGGCTACTTGGCGCAGCTCTACTGGGCAAGCCACCATTCCTTAAAACATTATTTTGTGTGCAGTGCCTCTGTAACTACTGCCTTGCCTACTGTGTCAAACTTGTGCTATGATGTACTTTGTCCTATACAGGAATGTTGGGTATAAATTGCAGTCCACAAGCGCAAGCAAAATGCTAAAGTTCTTTTTTTTTCGCTCTGAGGTTCACCAATTGTGAAATTATCGCCCATGCGAGCGATTTCACCCACCACAGCATAATTCTGTCATCAGTTCCTACCAGCACCAAATGGCTTACTTTTCCGAAAGGTGTAACATGATTTTAACGTGTGCACAAGATGTCCTGCGTCTCTTCACACACGGGGACTCGGTTTATAGCATCATTCGGTGGACTTTTACTCCAGAATAAAATTCTTTAAAACGTGCACCTCTATGGTGGCTCACCTGGGTCTTCAGATCACGAGGGCAGCGCTAAATTAACGTCTTAGATGTACATATTCTTTTGGGAAATGTGTATCTTTAAAACATGAATGCTGGGGAGTGTAAGAACTAAGAAAGCAGGAACGCAGTGCTCAGTGGTGGGAAAGTATACAGAATGACAGATCCGAGTGTGCACGTATTTGGTTCCGTCTGGTATTGTTCATTCAATAGAAGGTGACTAGACTTCATTATCAAATGAATGTAGTTCTTCATTTATATGGTTTATTTTAAATCACTTTGAAACTGCTTGTGGTATCTGTCAGTGATGTAATAAGGAACGTTGATGCATGATATAATTTTGAATTGGGAAAGTAGACAATTTGGTTTTGCAAAGACTACCGAGTGTTTCTAACATGGGACACATCAGCGAATTGCGCAAGACTGTCTCCTTGAGTGGTAGTTCTAAAATCTGCACTGCACCTTTACGGTAATGTATGAAATGTTAGCGCTTTTTTTCTAGTTACCACATTTCCTTCTGTTCTGATCGTGCTTCGCAGCTTGAAGGCTGTTTCAGGGACCATCCAGTCATCACTCTTGATTGCGTTCCCTACCAATGTGCCTGTCAGTTTTGTAATTGCCTTTCATGGGATGACTGCAGAATTCGACATTGAATTTTACTTGCTTTTCACTTTGACTACAGCATTGAACTGAAAGTAATGATCAAACGCACTCGCACACGCACGCACAAGAGTACCCATTTATGCACACACGCACGCTTCCAAACACGCATACACGTATGCGCGCGAGCACACACAACCCCCAATCCCCTTACACATACACACATATGCACACATAATCACATGTACACACGCATGCACGGACATATGCATGCACGCATGCGCACTAAGACACACACACAAACACACACATGCACGGACACATGCCCGCACGCATGCGCGCTAACACACACACACAAACACACACGCATACACACATGCACTCGTGCGCATACACACATGCACATGCAAATACACACACACACACACACCACACACACACACACACACACACACACACACACACACACACACACCACACACACACACACACACACACACACACACACAACCTACATTTGCCTACGCACAGAATCCATTTTTACAATGGCATCCGCCCATGGATACACGCACGCATAGACGTACACACAAACGCACACACACACGCACAGACACATATACACACACACGTGCGCGCGCGCGTGCGCTTTTTGACGACCTGGGTTAGATTCCCGTTCGAGAGGATTTTCCTCTGGCGACTCAGTGGCACCTCCACTCCCCCAAAATTCCTTCGGATGAGACTATAAGCCGAGGCCCCGTGTCCGAACGCACGCAGAATATCTTGTGCACACGTTAAATCCTGTTCCGCTTCTCGTAAGAGTAGGCCATTGTGTGCCGGTGGGAACAGATGACAAGATTTACAAAACTGCATACACATGGGGACTGGATGTAAACAAATCACACGAGTGCTTACTCCATTATCCTCGATATAAAAGAATAAATAAGATAGATAAATGAAATAGAAATATACAAGATTTTTTTTTAATAAAATAACGGAAGCAGCTCCAGAGGCAGCAAAGGGTGGAACTCCAGCCTGTGTCAGGCTCTGGTGGCTTTTCTACAATAACCAGCACATCCCTGACCCTACACAGTCTTTTCAGAACAATAAAAACTGTACTCATACATTTAAATTTTTTAAACATGTTATTTTAGGGAGACATTTTTCTGTATGGTATTTGCCGTCATCCCTTTCTTTTCCTCCTTGCTGGCTAAAATCTGGTTTGATTTGTGAAAACAAGATGGTGGATGATATAGGATTTGATTGAATTTTTTTTCCAGATGACTATCTGTGCATCTCCCAGGTTACAGATTTGCCTTCTTTATACCATAAATCCATCTTCTCTTTACAGCCCAGTCCCCTTATAGTAAGAGTAAGTGTAAGCCATTAAGATAAGCTTGATGAATTGTATGGCCTGTCTGGTCAGTTATAGAGCACACGGAAGCCAGACAACAGACAGTAAAGCCAATGGACTGCCTTCCTCTCTCTCTTTCCCCGCTTCTAAACCAATATATCTGCTCCCATAAAAAAAAAGCTGCCAGCACTACTGAGGCAAGACGCAGTGGCCTGAAATATTAATGTTTGTGTGGATGCTGCATAATTAATTCTTATGGGGGACGCTTGTCCGGCAAGTGAATGATGATAAAGATGTTTGGCACAGCAGAACGTTGGCAGGATATTCAGTCTAAAAAAATCGATTCATTTGAGAAGAAAGAGACAGATGGTGGGCCTGAGCCGCCTGTGAAGCCAAGGCAGCTGATGTACTATTCAGCTTGACAGCCAGAAACTATTGACCCAATGTCACCAATTTCACGATAGGAAAAAACAACACTACGATACGCTCATCTAAATTGCTGTCTTCATTAGTAGGCTAACCAAATGCTTTGCACAAGAAAGGAAACGAACTCTCAGGAAAACCCAATGGTACACAGCACTGACATATTTTTTTCAGTCCAAACAAAGCAGCACTGCAACATCCTAATCCCAAAGAACATTGCACAGGTACACAAACAAAACAACAAATATCCCAAAATAAACAGCAATGCACATCATAATCAAAAAGAATAACGCAGAGGAAAGTCACATAAGATCCAGGGTAAAAAGGAAAAATACATGAGGTTAACAAAAAAAAAAGACAGTGGATAGCGCAGATAAGCTCATCAAGATAGTCTATCATCCTGTGAGAGAGAGCAGACAGACAGACAGACAGACAGACAGACAGACAGACAGACAGACAGACAGACAGACATAGACAGACAGACAGAGACAAGAGAGACAGAGAGAGAGACAGAGACAGAGACAGAGACAGAGACAGAGAGAGAGTGAGAGAGAGAGAGTGAGAGAGATTTGATTTATTCTTTTATATCAAGGATAATGGAATAAGCACTCTTGTGTTTTTTTACGTCCAGTCCCGGTGTGTATGCAGTTTTGTAAATGTCATCTGTTCCCACCGGCACACGATGGCCTACTCTTACGAAAAGCGGAACAAAGTTCGTCACTATCATCCAACAGCTCTATGAAGATGCCACCTGTCAAGTCATCCATGATGGTAAATTGCCGGAACCCTTCTCCGTACGAACCGGAGTTCGTCAGGGCTGTCTATTGCCACCAACCATCTTCCTGTTGGTGGTTGACTGGATAATGCGACAGGCCACAGCAGGCAGGAGAACTGGCATACAGTGGACCTTCACAAGGCAGCTGGAAGACCTGGACTTCGCAGACGACATCAGCCTTCTCTCCCACAGGCACCAAGATGCACAAGAGAAGCTATGTCATGTTGCGGAGGAAGCCAAAAAGATAGGCTTCCAAATCAACATCAGGAAGACGGAGGTCATGAGGGTGAACAACAAGAAACAAGCCCCAGTGCGACTACACCAAGAAAACATCAAAGAAGTCGACAAAATTTACCTACCTGGGCATTGTCGTTAGTAAAGATGGACGGACGAAGACATCAAGTGCCGAATAAATAAAGCCCGTCATGCCTTCAACATCCTTCGCCCAATCTGGAGATCGACAGCCCTCTCACTCCACAACAAGTTCCGGATATTCAACACCAACGTCAAGTCGGTCCTACTGTATGGCTCAGAAACTTGGCGGGTAACAAAGACCAACACCCACAAACTCCAGACATTCACCAACAGATGTCTTAGGAACATCCTTGGTATCAGGTGGCCAGAAGTAGTCTCAAACGAAGAACTATGGGACAGAACCAGACAGAGATCAAGAAAAGGAAATGGGGATGGATCGGCCATACGCTCCGCAAGCCTGCTTCAGATGTCACCAGGCAGGCCCTTGACTGGAACCCACAAGGGAAGCGGAAAGTAGGTCGACCAAAACAGACCTGGCGCAGAAACACTGAAGCAGAGACGAAGGCAGCCGGAATGACATGAACCGAGCTGAAGAGGATCTCCCAGAACCGAGTCCGTTGGAGGAGTGTTGTTGCGGCCCTATGTTCCCACGGGAATTCACAGGCATAAGTCAAAGTAAGTCAGACAAATTTTATGCTCTGAATCACCCCTAAAGAAACCGAAGCAACAAACAAAACAAAAAATATAGCAAAAAAATCGAGATTTTTTTCCTGGAGTTAACATCAGTGCTGACTCCACTCTCCCCAAAAGTCCTTCAGATGAGACTTTAAACCGAGGCCCCGCGTGCAAACGCACGCAGAACATCTTGCGCACACGTTAGTTCCTGTTCCGCTTTTCGTAAGAGCAGGCCATCATGTGCCGGTGGGAACAGATGACATTTACAAAACTGCATACACACGGGGACTGGACGTTTGTGTGTGCAAACAAAAATAATCAGAGAGGAGAGAGAGAGAGAGAGAGAGAGAGAGAGAGAGAGAGAGAGAGAGAGGAGAGAGAGAGAGAGAGAGAGAGAGAAAGAGAGAGAGAGAGAGAGAGAGAGAGAGGAGAGAAGTGCCAGACCGGTTTAAAAGGCCGGTAGGAATTCACTCCCTGGAAGGAAAAGAGTAGAAACAGGAAAATCAAACTAAGATGATATAAAAAAAAAATTGAAAAAGAAAATGAGGAACTATGGAAAAGCTGTGCTGCCACAAGTAAAGGCATTGAATATGATTAATTGATCACAATGAAAGAGAGGCAGTGTGATCAGCACGTCGTTAAGACGTTAAACTAAGCGGCACAAGCAAAGGGAAGACGCTATCGCCATAGGCCCAGCATGCTCCGGGGAGTCACATATTTATGCTAGTGGAGTGACACTACAGACGTTTTTCTTTTGTCATCGGCTTTTGACATCTCCAGCTTTTCATAGCATTGTTAGCTTCATCCCTCACGCAGAGATGTACTTGTGGGACATGGAAGTTGGCGTTCTCAAATGAATTACAGACTTGCTTATTCAGACAAAGAAAGACGATTAATTAAACTAGAGTGGCACAGAGATACTGGCATCAACATAAGTATGAAAGAAACTTTCAGTTTGGAATGGTCAGCACAATGTCTTTCGACTTTTTGGCTGGGGGGAGAAGGAACTTGTGTTGTGGAGGAAATTTGGATTTGTCCACTAACCTGTGACAGCAGACCCATTTCTCAAGTTTTGATCAGCGTGGAAGTTAATGACCCGGTCTCTATGGACTTCGGGAAGGAATAGCGTCAGTGTGCCAGCCTAACTTGGATTTTTTCTGATACTGTATTTTATATAGTAGTAGATAGATAGATAGATAGATAGATAGATAGATAGATAGATAGATAGATAGATAGATAGATAGATAGATAGATAGATAGATAGATAGATAGATAGATAGATAGATAGATAGATAGATAGATAGATGATAGATAGATAGATAATAAATCAAAAAGCGTGTGGGCCCCCAAGAGCCTTTGCTCTCCACCATAAAGAGGAGAAAGCTGATGTGGTTTGGTCACACCACAAGACACAACACCCTAGCACAGTCGAGGGCAAGAGAAAAAGAGGCCGCCAAAAGAAATCATGGGTTGACAACATCAAAGACTGGACCGCCCAACCCCTACAACACCTCCTACTAGCCACACAGGATCGTGAAGCATGGAAAAAGATCTCTGTTGCATCTTCTCTCATGTCCCCCCTACGTCCTTTGGGACATGGGACTGAGTGAGATATAGATAGATAGATAGATAGATAGATAGATAGATAGATAGATAGATAGATAGATAGATAGATAGATAGATAGATAGATAGATAGATAGATAGATAGATAGATAGATAGATAGATAGATAGATAGATAGATAGATAGATAGATAGATAGATATAACGTAATATTGTGTACGTAATACATAATATTTAATGATGTATAATACTATAACAAACTATTGGAAGAAAGTAAGTGCAAGTGACCTCTTCCAGCTCTCCATCGTAACAAAAATGATTTCGAAGAAGTATGAATTAAAGATGAAACCGAAATAAACTAGGCTCGGAATGTCGTAACACATCTGGGCATTAAAGAGCTTTGTTTGGCTCTACAAGATGAAGTTCAATGCTGTGGTTTCATCGTCATGTAATGGCGTTGCGTTGTAACGTTCCGCTGCTGCATGAGCCCATCTTAAGGCAATCAAATTGTGTTTTCTCTCTCTCTCTCTCTCTCTCTCTCCTCTCTCTCCTCTCTCTCTCTCTCTCTCTCTCTCTCTCTCTCTCTCTCTCTCTCTCTCTCTCATTTACACACACACCATGCATGCACGCGCAACACACGCGCGCATGTCTGAGCGTGTGCGTGCGTGCGTGTGTGTGTGCGCGCGCACACACACAGACACAGACACAGACACAGACACAGACACACACACACACACACACACACACACACACACACACACACACACACACACACACACCACACACACACACACACACACACACACACACAGAAAGGCTCGCCAGAGCTGTAATATATGCTCAGATAGGTCCATTATAAGAATAACTTTTTGAGAAAGATAGAGGAAAAACATTTCTGCCAGTAGAGAAATTTTATGCTCTGAATCACCCCTTAAAAAAAACCAAAGCAACAAACAAAACAAAAATATAGCAAAAAACCCCCAAGGCAAAACAAACAAAAAACCCCAAACAAAAAGCCAAATACAGCAAAAAAACCAAACCGAAACAAAACAAAAGACATAGAAAAAAGGCGGGACATCCTGCTTACATCTTTCTAGCCCTCTCTTGGCGCTTGGGCCCACAAGTATTGTGATGGCCGTGTGTTGTTTCCCAGCCTGTGCCAACGCTCTGAGGGCTCTTCTGCAAGCAACAGTAGCCTACATCCCTAATCCGCTACCCCATCCCTTCACCTTCTCACTTAACGAATTGTAGTGCTTGTTTCAATAATTTACATGTTTATTCCCAGTGATATCATTACAGAATTCACCACTTTGTATGGCAGCAACAAGCGCAGAGCTGATACTGTGCACTTGCCAAGGGAGACATAATATAACAAAAAGTATGCAATGACAAGACCGAAAATACAAAGCAAAATCATAGGCATTCATATTAAATCTAAATCTTCGTTATCATCAAATCAAGGCTTTGGTCTGTCTGCATGGCGTACCTGTGGCATTGCAGTTGTGTGCAAATCTCCTGGGACAGAGAATCAATAAAATTGCAGAAAAAAGTGAAGCATGCTGCAATTACAAAGCTAACAAACCTTTAGGAGGTTCTCTACAAGAACCAGTGCCATATTACTTCCACATCTTGATTCAGAGTTTTTGTCTCATAATGCATTTTGATTCTATTTCCCTGTGTGTACCCAAAAATACTAAAGAATGAGGAGCAGACCACTTACTGTACAATCTCGTCCGACTATCTGGCCTGCCAACCAAATTAGGGACTATTTATCAAGATTTATCCTTTCTTGGGGTCTATTGCCAAACTATTAACCTGAAGAAGGGGCACATTTGTCACTATTTCCTCTTCTGGTTATTAGACATTTCTACTGCAGGAAACACTAATAAAGGTCAGAAGTGAGCCTGGTTTAATAATTCTCCAGCTAGCTCAATCAGACCTTTACTTGTAGAAATAGACATCAAGTCAAAGTGACGTACTGTGATGATGCTGCCCTGTGATCGGCCTGTCGAGGTCAGAAGTCATTAGCGCCCAAACATGTCAAAAGCTGAAAAACGTGTCTGCTGCCACTGCTCAATGAACCATTCGGCCACATCTTCTTCACCAGTCTCCACTTCTTTGTTTCCTCACATCAGCAGATTTGAAAGACAGTATGTCAACCAGTGAAAAGCAAAAACATTTTCCAAGAAAGCCAAATACCTTTTCTTAGAATTGTATTTTATGATGCTCTACAAGTGTTTAAAATTAATGTCTTTTAATTGTATAAGACAAGGAGAGACTTACCTGGTAAGTTGAGTCTTGTCGAGAATTCTGACGAATTTCTCCCGATGAAACCGGAACAGAGTGCACTTGAGATAAACACCACTTGCCAGCCGTCAGTCATTGAGAGTGCAACGAATAAACACGGAGTCAGTGAAGATACAACACACAGGTTATAGAGCTACTGGTCTATATGGGTGGGTAACAGAATTAAAGGGAGGGCAAGTGCACTCTGTTCCGGTTTCATCGGGAGAAATTCGTCAGAATTCTCGACAAGACTCAACTTACCAGGTAAGTCTCTCCTTGTCTTATACAATTCTAACTCATCTCCCGCTGAAACCTGCACTAAGAGTGCTCTTGAGATATTTAGAGCAACAGTGGTTATGAGTTGCAAAAAGAACAGATCAACTTCATCTTTGACAAATTAGTAGTACATAAAGACCTGTCCAAAGTGTGGTTTGCCACAGTTAATCATTTTGCTATAAAAGCAGGTGTAAATAGACTCCCTAGTCCAGCCAGCAGCTGTCATAACAACACTGATAGGCACCTGCAGCCTGGGGCAGGAGCACTAACCACCTTAGTAGGCTGGTGCTGTATAAACATCAGTATCTAGTCTGCATCAGCTAGAGTGTATGGCTTCCAGTGAGCTATAATAATAGTGTCTCTGTTAACACTATGTTGAGGGCCTGTAAGGCAATGAAAATTTTTTACAATTGTCTTTTCTCAGAGAAGCTGTTCTCAAGTATAATATTAGTGTTGCTACAACACCTAGCGTATCATTTGGTTTAGTCAGTTCTATAGGATCCTGGTGATCCCTATGTCAAGTATGCTTCAATACGCTATTTGCAAAATAAAAAGTGCATTTTGTTGTCCATCATTGACATGCCTGACAAGTCTAGTGCATTCAGGTTTTGGCAACATTGTCCAGTGAGGGGAGTAAGAAGCATGGTAAGCTTTTTCCCCTTTATTTCAAAAATTCTTTCAGTGTCAACATTTTAATATATATCTAACTCCACATTGGCATCACAGGTTTTAATCCTTTCCTTTGACTGGTCAGCACTGGATTAGCTTCAAAGCCCCATCCATGAATATTTTAACTAGGTATGTAGCACCAAAAGAACATTAACACCATCAAAATTTTTAGTGAGGCTTTCTCTTCTGATTTGAGAAAGGCTAGAAAATTGATGCCATTGACTGAAAAAGGTGAAACCTTAGCGTACCACTGCCACTTGTTGATATACATGTTGTATATTAGACAGTGGATGCCTGCTAGGGAAGCATGATAGTGTCGGCGTCGGCCACATGTATTCCATCTTTGTCAGATATTTGCTTATCAGTACCTTGAGTTCCTTCCTCACATGGTGTTTGAGGTTGGGATCATGGATTGATACAGAAGCTATCTCTATTTGAGAAAAGCAGGGGTCTGATTATCTCCCTTTTTTACACCAAGAGATAAAACATCTGGGTTTGTCTGCAGAGGCACAACAGTTATTTCTTCTGTTTTGTCTGGCATTCTTTGGCAATACTCTTGGAAGCAGCGCAAAGAAAGAGGGTCGGAAACAATGGAAAGAGGGATAATTCAAGCTGATAATGCAAGCATCAATTGCATAAGCATGTCAGTCAGGTCAAAAAGATATCTAGAACAGGTAGTTTGTTTTATGCATGCAGCAAGAGTCCCCTTCAGGGAAGAAAGCAAGTAATGCTACAGCCTCTTTAAGAAGGCTTAGTACAAACTACCATTCAACATACCATGAAATGGACAATTTTATGACTTACATTTTTCTGACCAAGCAGTGCAAGCATACCTGATTGTGATATCTTTGCTGATACATCATTTTCAGATTTCTTTGGTCAATGTCACAGGTTTATGATCTGCTAGATCCCCTTTAGTTAATACAACTAACAGTTATGCTATTGTCAGATCTAATAGAACTGACTATCAATAGCAGAGGACAGTAAAGCCTGTAAGGCCAGAAACATCTCTCAGTTTGAGATAACTAAAGAGTCTTGAGTTGTAGTTTGAGCTTTGTTTTGATTTATATACAGACCTCCCCATCCATGTGAGAGCTGTCAGTAACCAGTGTGGCCTAGGTAAGTGTAACTTTAATTTTCCCTCTTTGCTGAGGTAAGTTTGTGATATACCACTTAAGGTCATTTTTATCCACAACAAACAATGTCATATATCTGTCCGAATTTCGGCACAACTAACAGTTGTGCTATTGTCAGATCTAATAGAACTGACTATCAATAGCAGAGGACAGTAAAGCCTGTAAGGCCAGAAATATCTCTCAGTTTGAGATAACTTCAGAGTCTTGTGTCCGAATTACCAGCACACTTATTACTTGTGAACAGTGTTTCTACTGCATTTCAGAGTGTGGCAAAGGAGTTTCCCATGGGGAACACCATCAAGCTAGCAACAGACTAGCAGCCCTCGGGCCTAACAAGAGGTCATTGTTAAAATTTTAGCTTTTCTTTGCTTTAGTAGGTGACTGCAAGCACTGAAAGATTTTAGTTCTCTTTCTTCAGTAAGTCTGACACTCAGCTCCTGAGAGTTGATAACAAACCCTTTATGGGATGATTTTCTTGCATGGGTTTAATTATGATTTTTAATCATTTTTTGCAAACCCCAAAATATCAGTTTGATTTGACTATGTCAACAGCCCATTCCATGACTTCTGTCTCATGTTCTGTATCCCCTACTACCATGCTCAGAATTATGAAAATATGATCAAAAAACCCCTTATTGTAGCTTAGAAACAGTATAACTTGCCCTTCTATTAAGAAACGTGTGCAACACTCAAAAATGGGCCACTGAATAAACTGCATGATGCAGATCAATTTATGCAAATAAACAGCCTGTTGTGATAAAATCTAAGGCCTTCCTATATGTTTCCATATCAAACTTTTTACAATCTATATTTCCGTTGAAGGCTTTCAAACTGAGAATCATGTAATAGATTCCATTTCCTATGGAAATATAGCAATTTTTACAGGCTCATTCTCTTAGAACAAAGATTTTTCACAAGAAAAATATATTCAGTTATTGATTTCTGAATCTACAGCCTCATTTCCTACTGAGGTACTTAGAGTCTGTGGGGTATAACTCAAGGAATATTGTCATCCCTTTGACTGTGCCAAACACTTATAATATATCAGAAGTGACTTAATTCCACTTCTCTCTTATTTGCCATGCAATAAATGCAATGCAATGATGCAATAAAATTGCAAAAATGCAATAAAATTTTTATCATGAAGTTATTACTCCAATGGGAATATTAATTTTATTTTAAAATGAACTCATTTGGAAAAGGAAAGGATGGTTTCCTTATAGACAAACTTTCCATCACACCTTTCATCTCTTGGGGATTTCCCATTGCCCTCAGACTATCATTGGTTGTCTGGCTGGTAGCACCCCCCAAAATAAAAGGAAATATGCCAACTGCTGTTGCTGCTGTGACCCCCATGACACTAGCCTTGACCCCAAGCTTTCCCCCCTACACTCCTTGAGTGAGATGCTCAGTTTCTGAGTAACTTTGGCCTCTTTCAGTGCTCTGTGAAATTTGCCCCGTTGGGTTAAAAGCCATTCACTGCTCACAGCTGTGTGTGCGTAGCACCAAGGCCTGCACTAAGGCCTGCACTGTCTATGGAGTGGCATGTTATGCGTTTCTCTCTACTAGGTGAGAGGTCAAAGGTTGCATGCCCTGTAAGGGAAAGGACATCTGCTAGGGTGTCCTTAGCTGCTCAGGTTGCCTTATAGCTATGCTGACCTGCACGAAAAGTTCACAGCAGTGCACGTGCACCGTTGCTGAAAAAGCAATGCTCCATTTAGTATATTCCACAGCCAGCTGTTATAGCCGTAGGCATTATAGCTGGCTGACTCCTTAGTGTGCGTTGCACAGAGTCGGCAGATTGTGGAATGCGGTACTTGGCCAGTATGGCCTTGAGCCTGGCATCCTGTAGCTTTGACATCTGTTTAATGTAAGTCAGCCCTCTTATCTGACAAGGGGGGTGGTGGTGGGGGGGAGGGGGGTTCCCTACAGTGGCTCCCAGTGCAGCAGAAAGTAGGGTGAGGAGGTCAGTAGATGGTTTTCTCCCTCTTATTCTGTATTTCTTTTCTTCTCATCAGAACCTTACTCCATTACAATTAAAAAATTGGGGGGTGAGTGGGGGAAATAATTGTCTCTATTTCCTCAAATTCAGATTAATCATCAGTCAGAAATTAATGATGTTGTTTTTGTTTATCCCCAAATTATTGATGTTATGGCCTGCATTTAGCCTCCAAGTTACTGAAACAAGGCACATACTGTGTGTAAACTTGCTGAGGGAACACCTGTTGAGTTCAGCAGAAAAAACTTCCTCCTCAAGTAAGGGGGAGAAAAGGGGGTAACTATTATGACTAGGGTGGTACTCACAGTTGAGTCAAACAAGACTGTTTTAAATTGCCCAAATAGGTTACAATTATGTATATATACACATTTTGCCCCCCACAGCCTACACCACAGAAAATCCAAAGCCTAGAACACAAGAAAGGCTGTATACATCCAACAGGAAAAAAGAAAGATCATAGTGCACACACACTATAAAAGAAAGGCACAGAACAGAAAACAGAAGGAAGGCACTCTCCTGATGTGACTGGTCCGGCGGCTAGGCGCAAACTGACGGCTGGCAAGTGGTGTTTATCTCAAGAGCACTCTTAGTGCAGGTTTCAGCGGGAGATGAGTTAGAATTGAGGTTTCCAATTTTCAGGACTGCTCACATTTTGCTTTTAAAAAATGCAGTGCCTTGCACATAACTCGTGTGGTTAAAGCCCATTGAGAAGTGTGTGTGAGAGAGAGGAGAGAGAGAGAGAGAGAGAGAGGAGAGAGAGAGAGAGAGAGAGAGAGAGAGAGAGAGAGAGAGAGAGAGAGAGAGAGAGAGAGAGAGAGAGAGACAAGGCAAGGCAAGGCAAGGCAAAGTCTTTTATTCGAGGATAATAGATAAGCACTCATGTGCTTTTTTACATCCAGTCCCCGCCCTTTTCAGGGATACATCAAGTTAAAAATATACTAAACAATAAGACTTTACGCAGTATCAAACAACACACAAGAATAAAGGACACTATATATGATATGGTAATAAAATGCACTCTTTCAGAAGACAAAAATCAGAAGTCACAATAAAAAATTTTGATTATGGAAAAAAAGAAAAGCGTTAGTAGATAAGGAGCAAACAAGAGAACAAAATGAAATAAACAACCGAAAACATCAATCCACCACTATCTATCAAAAATTGTACATGTAATATAAATCAT
>CM060318.1:14212195-14257195 GCA_030674155.1 Stramonita haemastoma
GACAATACTGTATGCTGAGAGCCGCCGCTGTAGTCTAGTGGTTAGGGCGTTGGACTTGTAATCTAAAGATTGCGGGTTCGATCCCAGCTTTCGGCTATGGTGTTGTGTGCCCTTGGAAAAGGCACTTTACGGCTATTTTCTCACCCCACCCAGGTGTAAAAGGGGTACCAACCTTGTGTTGGGGGTTAACCCTGCGATAGACTGGCGTCCTATGACTCTCAGTCGCTTAACACCACAGAAACTGGGTTAAGCACCGGCCTGATGAGCCTTAGACTCGGGACAGACTTTAACTATATGCTAAACTGGATATAAAAGTACAACTTCCATCACATTCATGCTCACTTAGACCATTCAAAATAACTATATCAAAAGCATCACATAATTCTAACAGCTGATCCCCAAACATATATTTGGAATCATCCAGAGATTTTCTCAGAAAAGGGGACTTTTCATCATTTTCCTCATATTCTTCAAAGTTATCTACATTGATGCACATGCTGTTTTCAGAAGCTGTTCCACATAATATGGTATGAAACTTGCAAGACTCATGCAAGTAAAAAAACACCATTGTACCAGAATTTCTATGTCATAACCATTTTCTTTACATTTCCATGCAACAGAATCATGAGGGAGTACATAAGTGCTACTCCAGAAAATATCTAAATCTGTTTCAACTTTCTATCAATACTATTACTGTATTTTCTAAGTTGTATTCGGCTTGTGAAACTACTAAACTCACAAATTTCTTTTTGATTAAAACAATAACACCACCAGAATAATTATCTGCCTTGCTTAGATAGCTTCTTTGCATTGAAAATGACACAATCACTGAAAACAGACGATTCAAATTCTGTAGCTACAAACATTTTCGTCAGGCATATAAAGTCATGAGATTTTATGTACTGAGTAAAGTCAATGTTATCCAGTTTTGAAAATAAACCATTAACATTATTTTAAAAAATTAATTCTAGCACTTGTTGCTTTATTTACATAGTAATATACATGTTCTGACGTCCTTACTTTGTGGAAGGGGTCGGGATTAGCCTTGTGTTCAGAATATTGCATTCGCAATTTGACGACCCGGGTTCGATTCCCGTTCGAGGAGATTTTTCTCCTGGAGCTAACATCAGTGCTGACTCCACTCTCCCCAAAAGTCCTTCAGATGAGATGAGAATCGAGGCCCCAGGTGTTAACGCACGCAGAACATCTTGCGCACACGTTAAATCTTGTTCCGTCTTTCGTAAGAGTAAGCCATCGCGTGCCAATGGGAACAGATGACATTTAAAAAAACCTTCATACACACGTGGACTAGATGTAAAAAAGCACGAGTGCCTATCCCATTATCCTCAATATAAAAGATTAGAATAAAATAAAAAATAAAATAAAATAGTCATCATACCTGACTTTTCCCCCTTCTATTCTCCTGTTTACATTGGCCCCGCTGATGTCCTATTTAGGAGGGGAGCCCTGTTGAATTAAAGTTCTGGTGCGTCCCCAGTCTTGAGCACCTTGAATGCGCTCATTTGACAATACACGTTGAAAACTGTGTACGATACTGTCTTGACTGGTAACCTGCCTGTGTTCTTTTCCCTGTTTTTTCTTAATGGGGGGATATTGAGACTGATTGCCTTTTGCGGGTGATTGTTCCTTTTCAGGCATGGCATTGTCAGTATCAGTGGGAGGTGCTGCTGTTTCATCTCCCTCTTTGTCTGACTATCTCACTGAACAAAATCAGGAGTCCCATATTTATCCCCTGATCTCGTTTCTACCCTGTTGTCTATCCGTCCTATCATGACTGCTATCCACATACCTTTGTTCATCGTTAGTCTTTTCTCATGGTCTCTATCTGTCTTCTGTATCATACACTTCATCCTCTGTGTCAACATTTGTGTCCTCACTAGCCGTCTCACTTTCCTCTCTATTTCTGGAAAAATTGTGAGCTTTCTCAGCCTGACCTATAGTCATGGACATATCTGATTCAACCATCCGCTCCTGTTTATCTTTGTTATAAAAAAATCTCAGCATCTGCATTAATTTAATGTCTTTTGCACCATACCTTCTTTTGTTATGTCTGTCTTTATTGTCATGTTTTGTGTCATCTTTGTCATTGTCATAAGTCGGTGAACGATCCCTGTGAACACTGTGTGTCTTTAACATCGTCAGCAATTACTGAACATTTACTGTTTTGCTTGACACTGCGCCTGCTTTCAGAATCCTTGAGAGAAAAGAGAGAGAAGAGAGGAGAGAGAGAGAGAGAGAGAGAGAGAGAGAGAGAGAGAGAGAGAGAGAGAGAGAGAGAGAGAGAGAGAGAGAGAGAGAGAGAGAGAAGAGAGAAGAGAGAGAGAGAAGAGAGAGAGAGAGAGAGAGAGAAGAGAGAGAGGAGAGAGAGAGAGGAGAGAGTGGGGGGGGGGGAGTACGTTCTAATAAAAATTACCCCAAAAGTGTGGAAAATGAAGCTAGCAAAGTTTGATGGTAGAAACTATTGGTCACTGAAGGAAAAACTGGGATAACGCAGAGTTATAAAAAGATAGATAGAAGACGAGAAGGGTGTCCTCTGGGACATAATGTTTAGGACAGACAAAGACAGAGCCGCTTTGGGGGGAAATGTAGACAAAAGACTATGATTGGACAAAGTCTCAAAGAAAGAAAAAAGAATCAAGAACACCACCAAAAAATGAAAAGGGCAGAAGCTGGGCTGTATTGTCAATGGATGGCAAAACCCTTCCATTCAAGGCTGTGAGAAATAGAAAGAAAAAAATCAAATCCCAGCACCGTGTGTCTCATAGACTCCCCTCATTACCAGTGTGGCTTGTTTCCTGGTGACTAGTAGAGAAATGTGCTTACTACTAAAGATGCAAGGTCCATTCCAGTCAGTTAGCAGTTTCGCTGCCACGAGCGTCACGAGACGGTATGATAATGACTGCTCTGAAGTGTATAGTCTCCTTGCATAGGCCGCTTTCTACACCAATCTGTGCCTTAAAAGTGCTCTTTTGCTTTAAAAAACAACAACCCACCAACACTATCTATCTAGCTAGCTACCTAGCTACCTAGCTATCTAGCTATCATTCTATATGTACCTCACTATCTATCTATTTGTCAATCAATCAATCAATCAATCAATCAATCAATCAATCAGTGAATCAATCTATCTAGCTATCCATCTATCTACCTACCTACTACCTACCTACCTACCTACCTACCTACCTACTATCTTCTATCTATCTATCTATCTATCTATCTATCTACTATCTACCTATCTATCTATCTATCTACCTATCTATCTATCTATCTATCTATCTTCTTATCTCATCTATCTACTCTCTCATCCTCTATCTCTCTCATCTCTCTCTTCTCTCTCTCTCTCTCTCTCTCTCTCTCTCTCTCTCTCTCTCTTCTCTTCTATCATCTATCTATCTATCTATCTATCTATCTATCTATCTATCTATCTATCATCTATCTATCTCAGATTTCTCATTTCTGTCTTCCATCTACTATCTATCTATCTATCTATCTATCTATCTATCTATCTAATCTATCTATCTATCTATCTATCTATCTATCTATCTATCTATCTATCTATCTATCTCTATCCCTATCTCTCTCCTATCTATTATCTATCATATCTATTCTACTTCTCCCTCAGTCTGCTATCATCATCTATCTATCTATCTGTCTGTCTATCTATCTATCTATCTATCTATCTATCTATCTATCTATCTATCTATCTATCTATCTATCTATCTCTATCTATCTATCTTATCTATTATCTCTGTATCTCTCTATCTATCTATCTATCTATCTATCTATCTATCTATCTATCTATCTATCTATCTATCTATACTATCTATCTACTTCTATCTATCTATCTATCTATCTATCTTCTGTTGTCGTCTGTCATCTGTCTCTTTTCTGTCATCTCTATCTTTATCTCTCTATCTATCTTCTATCTATACTATCTATCTATCTATCTATCTATCTATCTATCTATCTATCTATCTATCTATCTATCTATCTTCTATCTATCTATCTGTCTTGTATCTGTCTGTCTCCCCGTTGTCTGTCTTCTGTCTGTCTGTCTGTCTGTCTGTCTCGTCCGTCCGTCCTCTTTCTTCTGTCTTCTATCTTCTGTCTATCTGTCTATCTGTCTTCTGTCTGTCTGTCGTTCTCTCTCTCTCTCTCCCTCTCGTTCTCTTCTCTCTTATCTTCTTCTTCTCTCTTCTCTCCTCATCCACTCTATCTCTCTTCTACATGTCTCGTCTCTTTGATTTGTCTTCTTCTTCTCTATCTGCTTCGTCTCCTGTCGTCCGTCCCTGTCAACCATTTTCATCGCTCCTAGCTTCTGTCTCTGTCTCTGTCTCCTCCACTCTCCCCTGTTTCCCTCCAGCACATTGACATGCACAACAGCAGAAGGGACTGTCTAATTCTTCCTGACGTGATGGGACTGTTGAAGAGAGAGATGAGGTAGAATAGACAGGAAGAAGAAACAGAAGAAGAAGAACAAGGAGAAGGACAAAGAGAAGAAGAGGAAGATGAAAGAGAGAAGAAGAGAAAAAAAAAAAGAATGAAGAAGAATTTGGAAGAAAAATTTGAAGAATTGAAGAAGAATTAGAAGAATTTGAGGAATTTGAAGAAGAAGAAGAAGAAGAAGAAGAAGAAGAAGAAGAAGGAGAAGAAGAGAAGAAGAAGAAGAAGAAGAAGAAGAAAAGAAAACAACAACAAAAAACAACAACAAGAACAAGAACAAGAACAAGAAGAACAAGAACAAGAACAAGAAACAAGAACAAGAAGAACAAGAAGAACAAGAAGAACAAGAAGAAGAAGAAGAAGAAGAACAAGAACAAGAAGAAGAAGAATTTCAAGAACAAGAAGAAAAAGTAGAAGAGGATGAATTTGAAGAAGAATTTGAAGAATTTGAATTTGAAGAAGAATTTGAAGAAGAATTTGAAGAAGAATTTGAAGAAGAATTTGAAGAAGAATTTGAAGAAGAATTTGAAGAAGAAGAATTTGAAGAAGAAGAATTTGAAGAAGAAGAAGAATTTGAAGAAAGAAGAAAGAATTTGAAGAAGAAGAAGAATTTGAAGAAGAAGAAGAATTTGAAGAAGAAGAAGAAGAAGAAGAAGAAGAAGAAGAAGAAGAAGAAGAAGAAGAAGAAGAAGAAGAAGAAGAAGAAGAAGAAGAAGAAGAGAAGAAGAAGAAGAAGAGAAGAAGAAAGAAGAAGAAGAAGAAGAGAAGAAGAAGAAGAAGAAGAAGAAGAAGAAGAAGAAGAAGAAGAAGAAGAAGAAGAAGAAGAAGAAGAAGAAGAAGAAGAAGAAGAAGAAGAAGAAGAAGAAAAGAAGAAGAAGAAGAAGAAGAAGAAGAAGAAGAAGAAGAAGAAAGAAGAAGAAGAAGAAGAAGAAGAAGAAGAAGAAGAAAGAAGAAGAATGTGAAGAAGAAGAAGAATGTGAAGAAGAAGAAGAAGAAGAAGAAGAAGAAGAAGAAGAAGAAGAAGAAGAAGAAGAAGAAGAAGAAGAAGAAGAAGAAAGAAGAAGAAGAAAGAAGAAAAAGAGGTGAGAGAGAGAGACAGGGGGGAGAGAGAGAGGGGAGAGAGAGAGAGAGAGACAGATAGAGAGGGGGGGGGGGGGTGGCTGGTGGTGGTACATAACAGATGATGTATCTTAAGAGACTTGTAATATTTCTCTGTCAAAAACCTGTTCTGTTGATTTAATGCGAGGCTTTATCATGAGATACGGTACATAAAAATGGGACTAGGACTGTTCTTGGCTTCCTCCTTAAAGTGGGGCATGGCTCTTTCTTTGGTATTTTTTTCTGTAACGTCCCCGACTTGCTGCTCTTACACCGCTCATTTCCATCTCCTCGGCACAGCCACACCCAGCTTCGTTTATGTCCCGTCCTCGGTGTCGGGAATCCACAGGGAGGCCATCAATATTAGGCGCCGATGGGTCACCAGACAGAGGGGCCCTGCACTGCTGCCTGGTCACTTTATAGATGCCTGTTTTGAGCCAAAATACGCAGGACACCACCTACTAAGTCCCCTACAAACGCGGAGCCGGATTGAGTGAGTCAACCACCTGAGGTTGCGACTACTACAACGTCCCTCCAACGACCGTCCTCTAGCGAACCTCCAACCCCAAAGGCTTTGACTCAAACCCACCACAGACACAGAAGTGTATGAGGAAACTAAATCTGAGGTCACCATGACATCAAAACAACTGGGCTACCGAACCAGAGGCAATTTTATTATTGCATGATGTAAAAGCGCATCTGCCTTGAGACTTCTTGATAGGGTTGTACTCTACGCTTACTATTATAATATATCCCGGCGTCAACCAGGCCCAAGAGATACAGACACTTGCAGTGTTGGTCAGGTAATTTAAGCAACACTCTCAAACTCGCATCCGTAAAGTGGATGAAGCTCGACTGTGTGGTCCCAGTCTCCCCACTGAGCCCACAGCACACTCTGGGTAGGCCAAAAATCCCTATGACTCTTATGGGATTCGAACCTGCGCCCTTGCAGTCCGAATTCCAACGCGCTTACCACTGCGCCATAGCAGCTGTTTTTTGCTTTAAAAAGATTCTTTTCAATTTTGAGGACAATGAAATAAAAACTCATGTGTGTGTGCGTACGCGCGCGTGCATGCGCGCGCGCGCGCTTGCGTGTGTGCATATTTGTGTGTGTGCGCGTAAGTGCGCACATGCATGCCTGCGTGCGTTAATGTATGTGTGCGTGCCAGTGCGTGCCCATACATGCCAGTGTGTGTATGTGTGTGTGCATGTATGCAAGTGTATGTCTGTGTGTGTGTGTTTGTTGGTTTGTGTATGTGTGTGAGGTCAATGTCATCTGCAAATCTGAGGTTGCAAAGGGGTCTTCCACCAATGGAGATGGAAGTGTGGTGGTTTTGCAGTGTCTCTGTCATGATGTTTTCGAGGAAGAGGTTGAAGAGTACAGGTGAGAGAAGGCAGCCCTGGCGAACCCCAACCGTGGTCTTGAAGAACTCGCCCACGTGGTTGTTCATGAAAACTGTACTTTTTGCGTTCTCGTACAGAGCCTTGATGACTTCAATTAGGCAGCTGTCAATGTTGAAGTGCCTGAGTACTTGCCAGAGGCCGTCATGCCATACCCTGTCAAAGGCCTTTTTGAAGTCTATGAAATGTGGACAAGTCTTTTTGGTGTTGGAGATGCTTCTCTATCAGATTTCTCAGATTGAAAATTTGTTCCATTGTGCTGCGTTTTGGTCTAAAGCCCGCTTGATGACAGATGACATTGACCTCATGGCAGCAGCAAACAAGAACTGCAAATCCTCACAGACAATTTAACAGATCGAGCGAGCGCATACGGCATGGAGGTCAGCACAGAGAAATCAAAGATCATGGTCAACAGCGCAAGTAATGACATCACGGAAATAAAGATGAATGGAGAAATACTAGAAGAGGTGAGCCAATTCAAATACTTAGGCTCCATCCTAACAAAAGATGGCACATCAAACAGTGAAGTGAAAGCTCGCATTGCAACAGCAACATCTGCTCTAGTCAGACTCGAGAAGATCATCAGAAGCAACAACAGCAGCTTTGGCACCAAATACCACCTTTACAAATCCCTCGTGATATCTATCCTCCTATATGGCTGTGAATCATGGACTCTGACAGCAGAGTTAGAGAGGAGAATCCAAGCATTCGAGAACAAGTGCCACAGAAGACTTCTCAAAATATCATACAAAGAACACAAGACCAATAACTATGTGAAAGAAGAAATCAAAAAGCGTGTGGGCCCCCAAGAGCCTTTGCTCTCCACCATAAAGAGGAGAAAGCTGATGTGGTTTGGTCACACCACAAGACACAACACCCTAGCAAAAACCATCCTGCAAGGAACAGTCGAGGGCAAGAGAAGAAGAGGCCGCCAAAAGAAATCATGGGTTGACAACATCAAAGACTGGACCGCCCAACCCCTACAACACCTCCTACTAGCCACACAGGATCGTGAAGCATGGAAAAAGATCTCTGTTGCGTCTTCTCTCATGTCCCCCCTACGTCCTTTGGGACATGGGACTGAGTGAGTGAGTGAGTGAGAGTGAGTGAGACATCTACAGTGACCACTCAGCTCTGGTGGTATAGAGGGCAGTTTATCAAACAATGAGCAGCATCCTCAACAGCGGCCCCACATTCACATGAAGGCCAGTTATTTAAATGGCGTCGGAATAAGTCATGCTTTAAATCACTCATTTCTAACCTAAGTTTACAAAGTATTATTTCTGTTTCCCTATTGGGTACTTGGGCACTATACTGCACTATACTGCACTGCACTATACTGCACTATACTATACTATACTGCACTACACTATACTATACTGCACTATACTGTCTGCTGTATTAAGGTAGTGCTTAAGAAGACTTAAGGAATTCTGCTGCTTGATTTCCTCTGGTAAATCATTCCAAAGGCAAGTTACGTCTGTCCCATATGAAAAATCAAAATGAGGCATAATAAATGATTTATACATAACTTCTAATGATCTACGACTAAGCCGATATTTAAAGGAATGAAGACAAGCCATAAGAACACGACATTTCGAAAAACAGATTTTTTATGTAAATCCCATTTACAATTATTTTGAATAATAACCCGTAGGTGCTTATGATGATCTGTGTCTTATCACGTTACATCACCAAATTTAAGAGGGAATGTTTGTACTAGATTTTGGGTTGAAATTGTCAAAATTCAGTTTTAGAAGGGTTGAATTTAGTTTTCCATCTAGAAGCCCACTCAGTGATTTTATTAAGGTCAGAGTTTAGTATTTCTGTTCTGGTGTTGTTGTTTTCTAAGCCTAAATATATGCTAGTGTCATCTGCAAAAAGTTTAACCTCTGCCTGAATATTTTCAACAATGTCATTAATATAAATCAGATATAATAGACGTCCAAGCACAGAGCGCTGAAGAACGCCAGCTGAAAGAGGAAGATAAGGTGACTTACAGAACAACTGCCTGGGTGCGGTCTTTTAAATAATCAGTAAGTGAGCAGTTGACCTCTAATACCCAGAACAGATAGTTTGCAGAGTAGTACAGACTTTATCGAAAGCTTTTGAAGCATCAAAAAAAATTGCTCATACTGTAGTTTTAGAATCCAAAATTTTACAAAAGTCATCATAAATACTCAAAAGTTGATAGGTAGTTGAGTCAGCAGGAATAAAGCCAAACTGGGCAGGTGTTAACAAGTTATTTGTCACTTAGTATGTAAAAATATGTTTTTGCACACACTTTTCCATCACCTTACCCACGCAGCTCAAAAGGGAAATAGGACGATAATTTTCACATTTCTGTTTGTCACCTTTTTTAAAGACAGGCGTAACATGAGCCAGCTTCCAGATGAATGGACATCTACCTTCTGCTAGTGAACAATTAAAGAGACAGCACATAGGTCCTGAAAGAACATATGCTGCAGCTTTTAATATCTTATTATGCACTAAATCTGGGCCAACAGCTTTTTTAACATCAAGATCTTTTAAAAATCCAGTCACCACATCCTTTGTATACAATAAGCGGGTTAGCATTCATTTAAAGTAGGAACATCATCATCACCATTTTCGACTGTACACTGTTTTACAAAGTATTGATTAAAAGCAATGGCCTTATCTAATGAACTATAATACACCTGACCACTATCTTCAATAGGAGGAATTTCATCCTGAGGCATTCCCTTATTAGATATAAATGTTTTAACTAGCTTCCACCAGTCCTTAGACCCAAAACAATCAGGGGAAGAAACACGACTGTCTAAATCTGCAATATATTCTGCTTTTCTCTGCCTAATAACTGTAGTTAGATTATTTCGATACTGGCGAAATGACACCCAAGCCTGGTTAGTGTTCGAAGATTTTGCTGTTTTATGAATCCCCCCCCCCCCCCCCCCCGAAATCACCTTGTGCTGGTAAACTGGTTGAGTGTTTTTCATTCTGTTAGCTGGGACATCTATTGATTTTGGGGGCAATTTTTGTCATTCGTGATTTGATGTTCATGTGCGACTGCTTGCGATCTATACACTAGATTTGCAAATTTATTTGTCGTAACAAATAGCAACCACTGCCTTTTTGCAATTGTGTCTGTTTTTTGTAATCCTATATAAGTTGACCCACCCTTACAATTATTACATACGCTATTTTGATCTCCTTTTTGAATTTGCTATTTGGTGTAACATATTCATGTATCTTCTTGTATGATGTCTTTAACTCTTAAAAAAATGGCCTTCAAAAGAAGGATTGCGAGTTGGGTATGTAAACATAAATCATGTATATAACAAACTGGATGAAATCGTAATGATTTTGGATAACTTTGGTAAAAACTTTCATTTATTTTGTCTTTGTGAAATCACGACTGCGTTTTCAAATACTAGATTCTGACCTGTTATTCCCTGGTTACACTGTCATTCGTCGTTATCCAAAAACTTCTAAAGAAACAGGATTATTATTATACTATAATCAGTCTGTCACACTGGATAGAATCTTTGAATTGGATCTTGTTGAATCTTTATGGGTAGAAGTCAAGTTAAAACATACAAAACCATTACTTATTGGCTTTATCTACAGAAATCCCTTCGAAAGAATAAACTGGTATACTGATTTTGGTACAATGATGGACGCTGCCATACTTTATAGCAATGAAAGAATACTGTGAGGTGACTTTAATTAAAAACTCAGACACAATAGGTTCAGCTTTTCAAACCCTTTAACCTAAATCAGCTTATCGACTGTCCAACTCGTATTACAGAAACCACTAGCACTCTCATTGACCACGTTTACGTTTCTTCCGAACAGAATATAGCTGAAGTTTGTTCACCTGTTTTTTTTGTGTGTGTGTGCAGTGGCCATTTCCCTATTTGTGTAACTTGGACAAGAAAAGGGATAAAAAATCCCCAGGACAGGTCACAAAACAATACAATATAGATGCTTTAAGCAGTTCAAAGAAGATGCTTTTCTTAGTGATCTAGCAAACTCCACTTTGTCACATGTTTATCAGTGCACTGATCCAGGCTAAGCCATAGACTTCTGGATACGTACCTTTTCTGAAATATATAATAAACATGCCCAGTAAAAACAAAACGCGTGAAATCCAAGCCAAAACCTCCATGAATATCAGAAGAAATAGAGAATGAAATAAAAGTAAGAGACTTTTAAAGTCGGAACATGATAGTTTTAAAAACCAAAGAAACAAGGTGACAAACATGAAACGTGCAGCCAAGCAAAAGTACTTTCAAAATCTTGTATCGGATAAAAAACACCAGACACATTTGGAAAGCCATTAATTTACTAACAAACAAAACTAACAAAAAGGCACAAACTACAGTAAAAGATATTTCTTCCTTGAGCCTGAATAAGCATTTTGTTGGGATAGCCAACAACCTAATAAAGTGTGAAGACTGGAAAAATAATGATTTGGAACATTTAAGAGCATATTGTGAGTCTAAAAATATACACTCTAAATTATGCATTCCATTTATCTCTTTACCTGAAGTGCTGACATCCCTCTTACAATTAAAGCAGTCAACCACAAAGGATTTTGACGGACTAGATGGTAAAATAATTAAAATTGCTGCACCTGTAATAGCAGATACCCTTACCTATATTTACAATCTTTGTATTGACAAAGGTTATTTTCCTTCTCATTTTAAAAAGGCTAAAGTAATTCCTCTGTTTAAATCTGGCACATCAAATGACCCTTCGAACTACAGGCCGATATCGATTTTGTCTATCTTATCACAGCCTTTAGAAAAGCATGTACAAAAATTTTTACTTCTACATTTAGAAAAATATGATCTGATAAATCCAAGTCAATCAGGTTTCAGAAGAAAAAAAAAACATTCATGTCACACCGCTCTGATAAATGTGGTAGACAAATGGTTTTTGATTATAAATAATATGTTTATCGAAGTTGTCTTCACCGACTTTACAAAGGCTTTTGATGTGATAAACCAAACACTTTTGTTAAAGAAACTAAAACTATAGAGTATATTAAAGAATACCTTTCAATTTTTAAAATCATTTTTATCAAATAGACAACAGTCTTTGCTGACAAGTCTCAGTCTGATTTACTCACAGTGACCAATGGTTCAGTTCTGGGCCCTATACTTTTCTCTCTATATATATTTAATGATTTACCCTTGTACGTGAATGCTTGTTGTGACTTATTTGCAGATGACAATTCAATTCATGCTGAAAATCATTCCTTAGACATTTTATCATCTAGTCTCCAAGACAATATACATCAGCTTACCACAAGGGCAGAACTAAATCACATGTCCCTTAATCCCAGCAAGACTAAGTGTATGTGGATAACAATCAGACAAAAGCGACAGAATCAGCTCTCTTCTATGTCCCCTATAAAAGTTTCTGGAGAAAAAATTGAAGAAGTAAATTTTCACAAGGTGCTAGGAATCATTATTGCTCATAATCTTTCATTGCAAGACCACGTCGCCAATCTAAGTAAAATTGCATCTCAAAAGGTGTTTCAGTTATCCAAAATAAAACATTTCCTTAATCTTAGCACTAGAAAACAGTTTTTCCATGCACACATAAATTCTGTTACAGAATATGCATCAACCTTGTGGGATTCTGCAAGTGCAAATACATTAAAACCTCTGACTAGATTATATAAGCGTGCCATTAAACTTAGTCTATTAAAATTAAGTTCATTAACTTCCAAGGACTATAAATCAGATGGTATTTTGCCATTTAATTTGCAGTTGGAATACAACAAAGCTTTAATGATGCATAGGACAGTATATGGTAATGCACCGCCCACCCTGACAAAACGTTTTCAAATAAACGCATATAGTCATTCGCATAAATTTATTGTGCCAAATCAAAGAATTGATTTGTTTAAAAGTAGTCTTGTTTAAAGCGGTGGCACTTACTGGTATAACCTACCAGCATCCTTAAAAAGCATAACCTCTATCACTCACTCACTCAGTCCCATGTCCCAAAGGACGTAGGGGGACATGAGAGAAGACGCAACGGAGATCTTTTTCCATGCTTCACGATCCTGTGTGGCTAGTAGGAGGCGTTGCAGGGGTTGGGCAGTCCAGTCTTTGATGTTGTCAACCCATGATTTCTTTTGGCGGCCTCTTCTTCTTTTGCCCTCGACTGTTCCTTGCAAGATGGTTTTTGCTAGGGTGTTGTGTCTTGTGGTGTGACCAAACCACATCAGCTTTCTCCTCTTTATGACCTCTATGCCAAACTTTTAAAAAATATTGAAACATTTTCTTATGAATGAAAGGCTGCCAGTGATTTCCTGATGATCCTGTCCTATGAATTTTTTTTTCTTGTTGGTGAGACAAAATGTCAGTCATGGTTTGCCATGACTTCATTTAATCATGTTCTTTATATGTCTCTCTATTTGCTGTCTGTCATTCGCTGTCTGCCTGTCTGTCTGCCTGCCTGTGAATTTGTATGTCTTTTGTCCGTCCACCTGTTTATATTCTATCTCTCCTCTGTCTGTCTATCCCTTCTCCTACTGTGCTGTGCTGTGCTGTGCTGTGCTGTGCTGTGCTGTGCTGTGCTGTGCTGTGCTGTGCTGTGCTGTGCTGTGCTGTGCTGTGCTGTGCTGTGCTGTGCTGTGCTGTGCTGTGCTGTGCTGTGCTGTGCTGTCCTCTCTCTCCTCTCCTCTCCTCTCCTCTCCTCTCCTCTCCTCTCCTCTCCTCTCCTCTCCTCTCTCTCCTCTCCTCTCTCCTCTCCTCTCCTCTCCTCTCCTCTCCTCTCTCCTCTCCTCTCCTCTCCTCTCCTCTCCTCTCTCTCTTCTCTTCTCTTCTCTCTCTTCTCTTCTCTTCTCTTCTCTTCTCTTCTCTTCTCTTCTCTTCTCTTCTCTTCTCTTCTCTTCTCTTCTCTTCTCTTCTCTTCTCTTCTCTTCTCTTCTCTTCTCTTCTTCTCTCTAGTCAATCATCTTTTCATTCTCTACTTTCTAATCTGATTTTGTGATTTTCTACTCTTGTTTTGTAAAAGATAAAAGTATAAGCGTAGAAAAAGGTTTTTGCATTTGGATGATGTCATGGATTTTTTTTTTTGGTCTTCACTTATATAATGTATTTGTGCCTGGGTATTCCCCACCCTCCCTCTCTCCTGCAGTCTAACGATATGTGACACGATACACCTTCACAGTGGTTGAGCATGGGTATTGGGCAGGACATGCAGCCCTCAAGGATATCTGTCCCCTGTGCACCACACGCCAGCTAGAACATTGAGATGCATGGCAGGAGAGAAAGGGGAGAAACGGATGAATTTTCCTGACATGACAAGACAGGATGATGTTATGGTATGTTGAGGACACAGAGAGAGGAGAGAGAGAGAGAGAGAGAGAGGAGAGAGAGAGAGAGAGAGAGAGAGAGAGAGAGAGAGAAGAGAGAGAGAGAGAGAGAGAGAGAGAGAGAGACAGACAGAAACAGACAGACAGACAGACAGACAGACAGACAGACAGACAGACAGACAGACAGACAGACAGACAGACAGAAGACAGAGACAGAGACAGAAACGGAGACGGAGACGGAGAGACAGAGAGAGAGAGAGGATTGGGAGAGGGAGAGAGAGAGATACTCTTCAGACCAGACTTTTACTGTACATCGGCCTTACGCCACAATACAAAAGTAAATTGATCATGGGGAATGGTACGTGAGAAGAATTGCAAATATATGCTGGAAATTAAAGTGACTCAATGTTTATGAAAACAAGAATATCACATTAGCATGGGTATTCGACGGTGAAACAAGTCTACAAAGTAATATTCATAGTCAACAATGTTTTACATACATATGTTATTCATCAACACGAGAATCACTTCTTACAAATTTATCCTGCTTCTTGTTTTGATTGCATGGAAAACGAAACGTGAAACATATCTTTCCGTGGGATTTACAGCTTTCAGTAACAGGTGTAAAAGGCAGTCTTGTTGAGTCTTTGAGAAATTTGTTTCTTAAGTCTTCATAGATAGGGCATCTTAGTAAAAAGTGTTCTTCATTCTCAACTTTGTTTTTACAAAAACAACAATTCTTAGACTAAATTAAACTGCTATAAACGACGTGTATTGTTGAGACTGCACTCTCCAGATGGTGGATGGTGCGTTACTTTGACGTGTTGGGATGGCTTGCGTGCTCTGTTTGACCCCTGGAGCTATATGGGCGGGGGCTTCGGCCTCTGGCAGGTTCCAACCATGCACAACAGGTCTGTGGGGTAGGATCCAGACTAAATTTGCACCCTGGTCCTCCAGGTTGGGGGTTGTGCTTGGGGTTAACAACCCATTTAATTAAAAAATTGGTATGTTATAGAGACCACAACAATATATCTAAACAACGACCTGGTTGGGGAAGAGTCCTCTCTGGTAGAGTCTATGACGCGACCTTGTGAAAGCCTTCAGGAAGCCAGTGCGCCGACAACTCTTCTGACAACCAAATCAACAACAGGATATGGACCTGAAACATCAGAACCCTACATGAAACTGGAAAAAGAGCACAGGTGTGCAGAGAAATGGATAGGTACAACCTGAAGATCCTTGGCCTGTGTGAGACTAGATGGAATGGAACCAAATGGTCGATACTATCGAGTGAAGATACCATTATCTACTCTGGACAGGAGGAAGGCCAGCCCCCCACACACGGAGTAGCGCTGCTGATGAAACCTATGCGCTATTATCCTGGGAAGCACGGATCCTCACTGCCCGATTCAACTCAAAGGACAGGAAAGTTACCATCCTCCAGTACTATGCTCCAACAAATGCCGCTGAGTTAGAAAAAAAGATAACTTCTACAAGCAAATCTAAGCAATAGTGGACAAAACACCAAAGAGGGACTTGAAGATTATAATGCAAAAGTTGAATCAGATAACACCAACAGAGAACTGATCATGGGCAGACATGGCACGGGAGACCAGAATGAAAATGGTGAACAGAGTTCTGCACCTTCAATAACCTGGTCATTTAAAGGCACCATCTTTCCCCACAAGAAAGTCCACAAGACCACATGGACTTCCTCAGATGGCAAGACTGAAAACCAGATCCACCACATCACCATCGGGCGAAAGTGGAGGAGCCTGCACGATGTCAGGGTGAAGCGTGGAGCAGACGCAGCGTCAGACCACCATCTTGTAATAGCCATCCTCAAGACAAAGCTCAAAGCTTTTACCGACAGGGCAGGAAGACCATCGCACAAATTCAACGTGCAACGCCTTAAAGACATAGCAAAAACAGAGGAATTTAAGCTGGAATTAAGAAACAAATTTAGCATGCTTTCCCAGATGTAAAGAGTAGTGGCACATTCTACATGAGACCTGGAAGACAACATGGCAAGCAGTCCTGGGAAAAAATACAAGAAAACACAAGGAATTGCTTACAACAGAAACATGGGCACTGTTCACCAAGAGAAAACAGCTTTAAGACCAGAAAAACAAAACACAAGATCAATAAGAGAAGCAGACATTGCAAGCATGCTACTGGGACAAAAACCGTGCCGTAAAGAAAGGACAAGAGAAATTTAATCAAGGAGCTGACTCAGGAAGCAGAGACTGCAGCAGGCCAAAGAAACATGAAGAGACTGTATGAGATCACGAGGACCCTCTCAGGAAAAAAACCACAGTAATTGAAATTGCTCCATCAAAGACAAGAACGGCAATACCATTCCAGGTGAAGAAGACCAGAGAGCAAGATGGGCAGAACACTTCAAAGAAACATTCAACAGACCAGCACCATCTGTCCCGCCAGATATCCCACCACCTACTGAAATCACCAAAAAAAAAAAAGAGTCACCAAAGCCATAAAGTCTCTCAAGTCAGGTAAAGCAGCAGGTCCTGACGGTATACCCCCTGAAACACTGAAGGCAGACATCCAGACTTCAACTGACATAATGCATCAACTCCTACCCAAGATCTGGGAGCAAGAGGGTGAGCCAGAAGATTTGGAAGAAAGGCTACCTTGTGAAACTGCCAAAGAAAGAGGATCTGTCATCTTGTAACAACTGGAGAGGAATCATGCTGCTGTCTATCCCAGGGAAAGTACTGACAAGAATAATCTTAGAAAGACTGAAGATGGCACTAGACAAGACACTCAGGGATGAACAGGCAGGCTTCCAACAAAACATATTATGCACAGATCAGATCACCACAATGCGATCCATCATCGAGCAGTCCCTGGAGTGGCAGACCCCCTTTGTATTCAGTCTTTGTTGACTTCCAGAAGGCATTTGACAGCGTCGACAGAGATGTCATCTGGAGACTGATGCACCACCATGGCTTCCCACCAAAGTTCGTCAATATCATCCAACAGCTCTATTAGGATGCCACCTGTCAAGTCATCCATGATGGTAAATTGACGGCACCCTTCTCCGTACGAACTGGCGTTCGTCAGGGCTGTCTGTTGTCACCAACCATCTTCCTGTTGGTGGTTGACTGGATAATGCGACAGGCCACAGCAGGCAGGAGAACTGGCATACAGTTGACCTTCACAAAGCAGCTGGAAGACCTGGACTTTGCAGACGATATCAGCCTTCTCTCCCACAGGCACCAAGACACACAAGAGAAGCTATTTGCAGAAGAAGCCGAAAAGATAGGCCTCCAAATCAACATCAGGAAGACGGAGGTCATGAAGGTGAACAACAAGAAACAAGCCCCAGTGCGACTACACCAAGAAAACATCAAAGAAGTCGACAAATTTACATACCTGGGCAGTGTCATCAGTAAAGATGGGGGGACGGACGAAGACATCAAGTGCCAAATATATAAAGCCCGTCATGGCGGTCCTACAGGCCATACAGGCTCAGAAACCTTGCGGGTCACAAAGACCAACACCCACAAACTCCAGACATTCACCAACAGATGTCTTAGGAACATCCTTGGTATCAGGTGGCCAGAAGTCGTCTCAAACGAAGAACTGTGGGACAGGACCAGACACGCTCCAATCGAGACGGAGATCAAGAAAAGGAAATGGGGATGGATCGGCCATACGCTCCGCAAGCCTGCTTCAGATGTCACCAGGCAGGCCCTTGACTGGAACCCATAAGGGAAGCGGAAAGTAGATGGACCAAAACAGACCTGGCGCAGAGGCATTGAAGCAGAGATGAAGGCAGCCGGAATGACATGGACCAAGCTGAAGAGGATCTCCCAGAACCGTTGGAGGAGTGTTGTTTCGGCCCTTTGTTCCCACGAGAATCCACAGGCATAACAAAACTGTGAGACTGCAACACGAAAACAGTTTGCATCCAGTTCCCGAATATATTTTTCTTTTTCAAAAAAACAAAGTTTCTGTAACTATCGTATCTATCACGATCCCTTATCGATCACGATCCCTAGTCCATTCTTGGGCAAAACAATCTACGTCTTCTTACGTCTCCTACTCCTTGATTTAACGACACAATATCATATCCTGTTAAACATAATATTTCCCTAACTTTTGAAACCCAGCATTGCTTACCATATCTATCTAATTCTAATAACATTTTATAGGGCCTTGTGTGGTAATCTCTTAGTATTCATCAGTAATAATCTAAACCAATATCTAGTAGCAGGCACCCATCAGTCTCGGAAGACTATGGAGTTGCGCTCTAGTCTTTTAGAGCACTAAGCCTAGGTAAGTAAGTATGGAGGGCAGGCTGTTACCTATGCAGCAGACCGCCCTCTCCACGCCACTGGAATGATCAATTGGAATGGCAATGACCGATACGAATGGTTCCAGTACCGTTGCAGGAGCCACCAGAACGTTGCCATATTCAGCCCCGAGCCGCCCTGGGACCCCAACTCCCTGATTTTTCTCAGGGATGGTGTCTAAACACACCTGTGTGCATGCTGGTTATTATATTTTTTAATTAAAATTTTGTCATCCGCTCCTACCGGCACACGATGACCTGCTCTTCCGAAAAGCGGAACTGGGTTTTAACTTTTGTGCAAGATGTTCTGCATGCGTTCGCACACGGGGCCTCGGTTTATACCGTATTCTCATCGGAATGACTTTGACATTCAGTTCGATTTTTTCGTCAAACTGGGAAGAAAAGGCGAGGCTGCGTACGAACCCAGAACCTCACGGTTTTCACTTGTTTGCAGGCGAACGTCTTAACCATCCTGCCACCTTCCTTCAAACCAATATCTAATGCATGCAATATAAGTATTTATGTACAACTGGTATCTTCCCAAAACTCCTAAAAAATCTTTTACATGCAAACATATGTACGTTTCCCACCTTATGTAATCTATCCAACCCCCAAATTTCAGCCGAGCACAGCAGTATTCGTTGTATTTTTATATAAATAGTTTTAAAGAACATAAATCCCAAATAACAATAACTGTTAACTACCTCTAACTTTGTATTATTTAATAACCATTTTTCATGTTTTCTTCAGAATCCCCCTTTCCTAAATACTGTAATGATAATCTTAGCTTTATCTATCTATTATCTATCTTATCTATCTATCTATCTATCTATCTATCTATCTATCTATCTATCTATCTATCTATCTATCTATCTACTATCATCTATCTATCTATCTATCTATCTATCTATCTATCTATCTATCTATCTATCTATCTATCTATCTATCTATCTATCTATCTATCATCTATCTATCTATCTTCTATCTATCTATCTATCTATCTATCTATTCTATCTATCTATCTATCTATCTATCTATCTATCTATCTATCTATCATAACAACAAGTTTTGAAAGACTTAAACTTGATTCTGTAAGCCTGCAGATGGATGCAACGTCATCTTTCCAGATGGTGTTCAGTTTTGGCAGTGCTGTTATTGTCTGTGCAATCCTGCATACTACCTCTGTCTTGGTCCTCTTGTCTGATACAACAGCTCCCAAGTACTTGAAGCTTTGAACCATTTCCAGCTTCTGGTCATTGACCAGATGATGCCCTTGGCAATATTGGTTATCAGTTTGGTCTTCTCTGCACTGATTCTTATGCCGTTTGAAGCCTTGTTCAGGTGTTCTGTTAGGCTGTTAAGCTCTGGTTTTGATCCTGCTAGTCCGTCAATGTCATCTGCAAAGCTGAGGTTTATGATCATCTTGCCACCAATGCTGACTGATCGTTTATGGTGCTCCAGTGTATCAGCCATGATTCTCTCAATGAAGATGTTTAAAGGATGGGGGAGAATAGACAGTCCATGCCTTACTCCAACTGTTGTTCGAAACCACTCTCCAATGTTGCTGTTGTAGTACACCGCACTGGTGGCCAAATTGTACAGCTCTTTGATGACTTGATCAGGTTTGCATTGATGCTGTACAAACTCATGGTTACCCACAAAGCAGCATGCAGGTTGGATATCTGTTCAGTTGTGCTACGCCCTGCTCTGCTTGTAGTTTCGGTCTGTTCAGTATAATCTTCAACATGACTTTGCTTGGGTGGCAATATGTGCGGTAATTCTGGCACTGCTGAAGATTTCATTTCTTAGGGAGGGTAATGATGATTGACTGTGTCCATGGTGTTGGCCATTTTCCTGTCTACCAGATCTTTGCAGATTTTTAGCTTGGACCAACTCAGCTGGAATGTTGTCAACCTCTGCTGACTTTCCCTTTTTCGGCGATCTTACTGCTGTCTCCACTTCTTCTCGGAAGATAGAGTTGCTGTCTGTATCTGTGCTTGTGGAGACATTGAGGACTTCTGTATCTCCTGTGGTTTGTAGTTGTACAGGTGGAAGCAGTATTCTGTCCATCTCTTCAGAATAGCCTGGTCATCAGCATAAGTACAGAGAAAATAGTACAGAGAAAAATTTTAGGTAGGCCTATATGAACAAATTCTTACAATCGCAGAAGCTGAGAACTTCAGCAAAATCAACTGAAACATTGAAGGCTGGGTACGATATTTTGGATTCATAAAAATAATGTTTCCGAATGTTTCTGGGTATTGGACAATACATTACAAAGTGTAAATCCTTTTCACCCGTTATTTTGCATAAATGGTACGTCAGTCATTTTTCTGAGGCATGTTGTGTTTAAATTGTTAGCTTTTTAAATCAGGTAACACTTTTTGTAATATATTTGAAGTAATGGTCCATGACAAACAGTATAATTCTTGTTCATTCCCCGTATCCGTCCACTGTATGCACATGGGAACCATTCACAGCCTTTATTGTCAGTTTGCGCCTAGCTGAGCTACTGTCCAGTCGTTAGTTATCATATCGCCTCTTGCTGTGTCGACAACGTTCAGGAATCTGAACATTAGCTATGATATAGTTTTTAGTCGTAGCTTTCCTGGGCTCATTTTGAATTATTGTTAAAACTGTTTTTTATCATAACCTGATTTTTGTAGTGCCTTGGACATACAGCTGTGATTTGTGAAAAAGTGTTCAAAAATTGTTGATGGGTCGAATGAAGAAGAGCCACAAGCTTGCACCTCTGCTGAATTACTCTCTCCGAGACGTTTTTAGAATAATTCAAAACTCTCCTAAAGAATGGACAATTTTGAAAGAAGTGTGATGTTCTGCACTCTAGGAAAAGAAAAATTAGCTGTGACCATGACGAAGAGCCCCTTGCTGCTAATGGAGAAAAGGAAAGACGGCAGGCAGGGATTCAGATAGTTTCTAATGAAAAAGTAAAGGAACACGAACTGAATTCAGAAGGTATACAGAACAAAGAAAAAGATGACGATATGTTCCTCAAAATGGCAGCATCCTTTGATGACAACGAGGAAAAGGGACCACAAATTAAAAAGAAATGGACAAAATTGCTCGAGTATCGATTTGGACCAGAACTCTGTTTTAAAACCTTTCTCATAATTATCTGAATGGCAGGCAAACTCACAGATAACATTGTCAAAAGCTACCATAGCGATACCTCTCTGCACTGATCAACTTCTGAAAGTAAGAGATACATTTTCAGAGCAGGATGCAGCTAAAGAAGGCAGTGAACAAACCGGATGCATAGCCCACCTTTCAGACGCCCTGGCCCTCACAGGTCATGCCAACCATGACCTGTCCCAGAAACGGAGAGATATATACAGAAACGGAGATATATATAGGTTGGTATACAACCCGGCCTACCCTGTGAAGTCTCCGGCATATGTGATTTGCACGGCACATTGCCACGGTTCCAGAACTACCGCATGACTCTGAGCCACTATCTGTGTTTGTTATGTTCACTTTCTGTGTTGTTTCATATTTAATATTTGTGTGGATATGATAGGAACTATCTATCCGTGTTTGTGGTGTTTACTTTCTGTGTTGTCTCATGTTTAATATTTAACTGTGGATATTATAGCATATCCGTGTTTGTGGTGTTCATTTTCTGCGATGTCTCAAGTTTAATATTTAACTGTGGATATCATAGCAACTATCTATCCGTTTTTATCACCTCAACCCTCTTACTAAATTTGTCATGTCAGCTACGTAACTGTCATGTAAACTATCAAACTATGTCATGTCAGCTCTGTGTTTGTCATGTCAATTAGCTGTTTATTATGTCAACTATATATTTTTAAAAAATGTGTTTTTGTTGTCAACTCTCTGTATCATGTCAACTGTCTTACTATGTTTGTCATGTCAACTCTCTGTGTTTGTCATGTCAACACTGTGTTTGTCATGCTAACTTTATGTTTGCCTTGTCAACTGTTTGTCATGTCGAATGTGTATTTGTGTTCGTCATGTCACCTCTCTAACTGTGTTTGTCATGTCAACTATACCATTCTGTTTGTCACGTCAACTTTCTGTGTTTGTTATGTAAACCATCTGTGTTTATCATGTCAGCTCTATGTGTTTGTCATGTCAACTCTATGTGGTTGTCATGTCAACTCTATGTGTTTGTTATTTCAAATCTCTGTGTTTGTCATGTGTTTATCTCTAACTGGCTTTGTCATGTGAAGTTTTTAAATGTATTTGTCATGTCAACTCCCTGTGTTTGTCATGTGAACCTACTGTGTTTGTCATGTCAACCTGCTAACTGTGTTATTCATGTCAACTTTCTTTGTGTATCATCTCAACTCTCTGTCATTGTCATGTCAACTCTGTCTTTGTCATGTCTACTGTATATCTCTCTTTGTCATGTCAATTGTCTGTCATGTCTATTGTTTATCTGTGTCATGTCAACTCTCTGTCTTTGTCATGTCAACTCTATGCGTTTCTTATATCAATTCTCTGTATTTGTCATGTGTTTGCCATGTCAACTTTCTGTGTTTGTCATGCCAACTCTCTAACTTTGTTATGTCAACTCTGTGTTTGTCATGTCAAGTCTCTGTGTTTGTCATGTCAACTCTCTGACTGTGTTTGCCATGTCAACTCTCTGTCTTTGTCGTCTCAACTCTGTGTTTGTCATGTCAACTTTCTGTCTTTGTCATGTCATCTCTCTTACTGTGTTTGTCATGTCAACTTGTGTTTGTCATGTCAGCTCTCAGTGTTTGACATGTCAACTCTGTGTTTTTCATGTCAACTCTCTAACTGTGTTTTTCATTCGAACTCTCTGTGTTTGTCATATCAACTCTCTAGCTGTGTCATTTTAACTCTCTGTCTTTGTCATGTGAAGTCTCTGTGTTTGTCATGTCAACTCCCTGTGTTTGTCATGTCAACCCGCTAACTGTGTTTGTCATGTCAACCCGCTAACTGTGTTATTCATGCCAACTTTCAATGCACATCATGTCAACTATTTGTCTTTGACATATCTACTGTTTATCTGTCCTTGTCATAACAATCTGTGTTTGTCATGTCAACTCTCTTACTGTGTTTGTCACGTCAACTCTGTGTTTGTTATGTCAACTCTCTGTGTTTGTCATGTCAACTCTCAAACTGGCTTTGTCATGTCAAATCTCTATGTTTGTCGTGTCAACTCTCTGTGTTTGTCATGTCAACTCTCTGTGTTTGTCATGTCAACTCTCGGTGTTTGACATGTCAACTCTCGGTGTTAGTCATGTCAACTCTGTGTTTGTCATGTTGACCCTCTGTGTTTGTCATGTCAACTTTCTGTCTTTGTCTTGTCAACTCTCTGAATGCGTTTGTCAAGTCAACTCTCTGTGTTTGTCATGTCAACTCTGTCAACTCAACTCTGTCTTTGTCATCTCAACTCTCTATCTTTGTCATGTCAACTCTCTGACTGTCTTTGTCATGTCAACTCTATGTCTTTGTCATCTCAACTCTCTGTCTTCATCATATCAACTCTCTGTCTTCATCATCTCAACTCTCTGTCTTCGTCATCTCAACTCTCTGTCTTTGTCATCTCAACTCTCTTAAAGTGTTTGAAGACCTACACTGGTCCCAGACATTGGAATCACATCATCAGATCATCGAAGAATTAAGAGTGTACTAGGCTAGGCCGAGTCAGACATGCATATACATCTACATAAACATATACATTAAGAGAGAGATTTGATTTGATTTATTCTTTTATATCGAGGAGCCGCCGCTGTAGTCTAGTGGTTAGGGCGTTGGACTCGTAATCTAAAGGTTGCGGGTTCGATCCAAGCTTTCTGCTATGGCGTTGTGCCCTTGGAAAAGGCACTTTACGGCTATTTTCTCACCCCACCCAGGTGTAAAAGGGGTACCAACCTTGTGTTGGGGGTTAACCCTGCGATCGACTGGCGTCCTATCCAGGGGGGAGTCTATGACTCTCAGTCGCTTAACGCCACAGAAACCGGGATAAGCACCGGCCTGATGAGCCTTATGGCTCGGGACAGACTTTAACTAACTTTAACATCAACTTTATATCGAGGATAATGGAATAAGCACTCTTGTGTTTTTACATCCAGTCCCCGTGTGTATGCAGTTTTGTAAATGTCATTTGTTCCCACCGGCACAAGATGGCCTACTCTTACGAAAAGCGGAACAGGATTTAACGTGTGCGCAAGATGTTCTGCATGCGTTCGCACACGGGGCCTCCGTTTAAAGTCTCATCCAAAAGACTCTTGGGGAGAGCGGAGTCAGGGAAAAATCTCGACCGGACTCGAACCCGGATCGTCAAATTGCGAGCGCAATCTTCTGACCACTAGGCTATCCGTCAGAGAGAGAGAGAGAGAGAGAGAGAGAGAGAGAGAGAGAGAGAGAGAGAGAGAGAGAGAGAGAGAGAGAGAGAGAGAGAGAGAGGACGGACGGAGGAGACGGACGGACAGACGGACGGACGGACGGAACGGACGGACGGACAGACAGGCAGACAGGCAGACCGACCGACCGACCGACCGACCGACCGACCGACAGACAGACAGAGACAGGCAGGCAGACAGACAGACAGAGACAGGCAGGCAGACAGACAGACAGACAGATAGACCAGACAGACAGACAGACAGACAGACAGACAGACAGACAGACAGACAGACAGACAGACAGACAGAGAAAAAAAAAAGAGAGACAGGGAAAATAAATGTTTTCCCTCTTTTTTTCCGTTTCGTTTGTTTGCTGATCATATTAGCCATGTATTAAATGTTATCTCGCATTCTCGCAAATAAAAAATGCAAAATCTATATTTATATCACCACATTTTACTTCCAAAGCAACCAGAACACAGCATATGACACAATCAAATAGGACATTAACATGTACATCTGTATTCTCTTTTAGACATCATTATCAAATATAGCAAATATCAATGAATAGACAATCTAAATTGGTATGTGTGTGAATTAACAAACACCTCAATTGGTTGATGCATCGGTAAGAAAACGAGAAATCACATCAGTTTTTCAAAAGCATATAAAAAGAATGAAGAACCTAAATTAGAGTAAGGAAAATGATAACGTTATGGTAATGGAATCAGTGTGTTTTTGACGCATAACAGTTTACATACACACTAGCATATCAATATCACCACAAAGTATTGACTACAGTAACCATATCATTCACTTCTATGTTGTTATGCTACATCAGTTTTTAACGGACAGAACACCACGATGCAGTCCAGTGCAGTATAGTACAAAAAACGTGGTGCAGTGCAGTGCAGTGCAGTGCAGTGCAGTACAGTACAGTACAGTACAGTACAGTACAGTACAGTACAGTACAGTAAGTACAGTACAGAAAAGTACAGTAAGTAAAGTACAGTACAGAACAGTAAAGCTTCTTGCAGTACAGTAAAAGTATAGTACAGTAAGTACAGTAAAGTACAGCACAGTACAATACACTACAGTACATGTAGTACAGTACAGTAAATAAACGGTACAGTACAGAACAATGCACGGTAGAGCACAGTGCAATGCACAGTACAGTGCAGTGCAGTGCAGTGCAGTGCAGTGCAGTGCAGTGCAGTGCAGTGCAGTGCAGTGCAGTGCAGTGCAGTGCATGCGTCAGCGCAGCACAGCACAGCACAGCACAGCACAGCACAGCACAGCACAGCACAGCACAGCACAGCACAGTACAGTACAGTACAGTGCAGTGCAGTACAGTACAGTACAGTGCAGTACAGCAAAGCGCAGGGCAATACAGTACAGTACAGTACAGTAAGTACAGTACAGAACAGTACAGTACAACGCACGGTACCGGCCTATACCGTATGGTATGGTACACTACAGTACAGTGCAGTAAAACACAGTACATAACAACATAGTGTGATACAATACAGCAAAGAACAAGATGCTTTGTAGTACGTTACAGCACTGTAATACAGCACACTAGAGTTCAGTGCGGTGTAATGTATTACAATTACACTACAAAACAATCACGTAATGAACACCAAACAAAACTACTTCTCCAAGTCCATCACGCAGCAATAACTAAAAGATCGTTCTCAAAACAACAGTGAACACATTTTTTTCTTCAAATAAGTAAAACATGAGTATGCCAAAAAGAATTAATAGGAATGCTTTTTTGGTGAACACAAAAGGGAAGGAGTTGGGTGAGCGAGGAGGTAATAAATATAACCCCCAAATTTGGTATGATTACGCCATCCCCGAAATCAGAATGTGGCTAACTGAATGGTGGTGGTTGGGATAGCCTGGTGACATGTGATGCGCTCGTGATCTGTTGATCCGAGTTTGAATCTGGTTCAAGAGGATTTTTTCTCTGGAGTTTACATCAGTGCCGACTCTACTCATCCCCTAAAAGTCCTGATGAGATTATAAACCGAGATCCCGTGTGCGAATGGATCCAGAACATCTTGTGCACATGTTAAACCCGTTCTGCTTTTTGGAACAGTAGGCCATTATACAATGGGAACGGATGACAGAATTGACAAAACTGCATACACACGGAGACTAGATTAAAATGCACGTGCTGATTCTACTATTCTTGAAATAACAGAATGAAATAAAATACAACTAGAAGTAAATGAAATAACTAAAAAGCGGGCAAACGGTGGCATACAAAGATTTCACCAGTAGCCGATGAAAAAAAAACGTCATGATAATTACTAATAACACTATATAATACTTATATAGAACCTTTATAAACTTGATCTTGTTTGCCACATCTTCGACATCAAATACGATTAATTCAGTAAAGTTATCAGGACATTTTTATCACACAAATGTTCAAAGCAAAACATTAAGTTTAGTGAGAAAAAACACCCCAAAAATCCAGCTAAACCCATCCAACCAAACAAAAAGGACCAACATCAATCAATAACAATAAAAACACCATTCCACACACATGATATGATTTGACTCGGTATACATGATCCAGGCAAATAGCTATGTCACTTATTGCTGTCAGCTAATAGCCTATGCCTACATTAAAATGTTATGCTTTTAAATTATTATGTTGAAATTATCTTGAGGCATGACAAGTTCTTAGCATTACAATCTGCACTCTCCTTTAAACGAGAAAAAAATCTTCCGAAGATGAAGTATGACTGGTTTTATAGCAAGGTATTAAAATAAAACAGTCATACGTGTAAACTTCTGGCCTAAACTGTACTATACGGTCTCTTTCCCAAGTGGGATGAGTGAAACGGAATGAATAGTCTGGATGCAGTAACCCCTAAAACTTGTGAACACTTGTGAACAACAGCTCGGTAAATCATCCCAAGCTAAAAATGAATCTTCATGGCACTGAAGTTACAGGTTGCAGTTTTGAATCTTACTGGCGCCTGTAATTGTAATTAGACAATCAGGTCGTTTGCACGTTAAATAACCCTAGATTAAGTAAATGTTATGTCATTTTTATGCTTTACTTTTCCTTTATATATATATAAAGGAAACATATATATAATATATGTATATATATATATATATATATAAATATATATATATATATATATATATATATATATATATATATAATATATATATATATATTCCTTTTTATGTGTATATATCTGCAAAAAGAGGAAAATAAATGTACTGTAATGCTTTAATGCTGTATTAGTTACAATAAGAAATAAGAAAACATTAAGTAAGCAACATATATCCAATTTGGAGTTGTTACATTGAAACATTAATTATCGATAAAGCACTAAACCAGTGCACACACACACACACACACACACACACACACACACACACACACACACCACACACACACACACACACACTCACACACACATGCATACGATTTTTACAGATAATTTTAAGAAAATTACAAACACACATTTTTTTTTAATAACCAGTACACACATCGTAAAGAGATAATTTTATATCAGTCTTACACAAAATTGGTTGTAACAGAAAAGATCTTAACAAACACATCAAGCCTAGTTCGAGAAATTCCCTAAACAAAAAAGAAACAACTGCATAACACAACACACACACACACACACACACACACACACACACACACACACACACACACACACACACACACACACTTATCTGCATAAACGAACATAAAACGAAAAATAATGCACCGAAAAACAAAACTATACAACAAGAACGACGACAGAACAAATCACTCTATTGTCCTCATCTGTAATGCACAACAAGAAAAAAGACATAAAAACAGATCATTTTCGAAACTGCTACAGACAGGCAATACAAAGAATGCATCGAAAGATGGAAAGATAGCGTGATAGCAGTAGAGAGAAAGATAAAAGAAAAAATGAGATAGACGGAAACAAAGAAAGAAAACCAAAGAGCAGAAAAAGAAAGATATTAGAATAAGCGAAAGAATGATGAACGTATTAACGTATTCAGAAAACATGAACAGATTGGAAGCTGCGAATCACCAAATGAACGAGAGAGAGAGAGAGAGAGAGAGAGAGAGAGAGAGAGAGAGAGAGAGAGAGAGAGAGAGAGAGAGAGAGAGAGAGAGAGAGAGAGAACCCAAAAGAGAAAAACAAGACAAGTAAATCAGAAGGAAACGAAGATTAACCAGACAAACGAGGCTTTGTGTTCTTAATGGAGAAGGCATGAGCAAAAATACAGAAACAACAACAACAAAAACCAAAGAGGCAAATGCAAAAAAAAAAGAAATAAAACAAGACTGAAAAGGAAGAACTGTTTGGCGTTTAAGAGTTCTAACATGAAAAAGAAAGAAAGAACATGACAACACACACACAAAAAAACAAACGAACGCACAAAATAAAACAGAAAAAAACAGGAAAGGGAAAAAAAAAAAAAAAGTAAACAAAGACAAGAACAAACTGACTAAGGAAAGAAAGAACCACTAGAAAGGGAACTTCCTTATAAATATTTGTCTGACAGGAAAATCTGAACTGCAACTGAAGCAGCCAGAAAGAGAGTAGTAAAAGGAGAGAGAGAGTAGTAGGATCAGATTGCTTTAACATGCACCGACATTATTTCAAGTAATTAAACAACACTGGACGTGAAAATAGACAAAATGGACAAAACGGATAAGTAAAAAAAAGTTTTTTTAAAAAGACACCCACAACTACACTATGAAGACAGAGAGAGAGAGAGAGAGAGAGAGAGAGAGAGAGAGAGAGAGAGAGAGAGAGAGAGAGAGAGAGAGAGGGGGGGGAGAAGACAGACAGACAGACAGACAGACAGACAGACAGACAGACAGAGACAGACAGACAGAGAGGATGAACATTTTTATTAAGGGAAAAGATTAAGCGCAATGGTGGCTTTTTATATCCAGCCCTCGTCCAGAACAAGTAAATCCGTCAATTAATCATTCACAATTAAGCATACACCAATGAAATGTTTAACGAATTACAGAAAATGGTAAACAGGCAAGTGGGGGGGGGGGGGGGAAGAGAGAGAGAGAGAGAGAGAGAGAGAGGGGGGGGAGACAGACAGACAGACAGACAGAGACAGACAGACAGACAGAGAGACAGAGACTAATTGATTTGTTTTGATTTGATTTGATTTATTCTATTATATCGAGGATAAGGGAATAAGCACTTTTTTACTTTTTTACTCCTCGTGTGTATGCAGTTTTGAAAATGTCATCGGTTCCCACCGGCACACGATGGCCTACTCTTACGAAAAGCGGAACAGGATTTTAACGTGTGTGCAAGATGTTCTGCGTGCGTTTGCACACGGGGCCTTGATTTAAAGTCTCATCCGAAGGACTTTTGGACAGAGTGGATTCAGTACTGATGTTAACTCCAGGAGAAAAATCTCCTCGACCGGACTCTAACCCGGGTCGCCAAATTGCCAGCGCAATGTTCTGACCACTAGACTATCCGTCCCCAAAGAATGAATGGAGAGATGGAAAGATAGCGTGATAGCAGGAGAGAGAGAGAGAGAGAGAAGAGAGAGAGAGAGAGAGAGAGAGAGAGAGAGAGAGAGAGAGAGAGAGAGAGAGAGAGAGAGAGAGAGAAACAGACAGGCAGACAGACAGGCAGACAGACAGACAAGGCAGACAGGGAGACACATACACACACACGTAGACATGGACATACAGAAGAAAGAGACAGCGTTAAAACAATGGTAAAGGATCTACAAGTCAAAGTCTGTAAGCTTTAATCCTCGTTGTCTGCAGAATACACATCTATCAATGCAAATCTGAACACTAGGAGTTCTGACAATTCACAACACTATAGAATGCCCGTCGTTATCATCGTCATAGTCATTATTGTCACGCCACCAACACCACCATTATTACGGTTATCATCATAATGCACAATACACAACTGCCTCTTCCTTTTCTTTTCTGGTTTTACCTACTGTTCGTGCCCACTGGTTTTTTTCTCTCTTGCACACTGTTCGGGGATTGTCAGAAGCAAGAAGACTGCCATTTACATCATTTCCCTCCAAAAGAAAATATTTTTAACAGTGTCACCTCAGACGCAGAGGACGGGAGAAGACACAGGCAAAACCGGTTTTACAATGATAACGACATACATCTCGCTGGCATGACCACTAGTTATCCAATGTACAACGTGACCGATACATATTTTTTTTTCGATCAATACAAACAATACACAATTTATTGATTAAAGTTTTACAATAGGACAAAATGCATACAATTTTGAGGATGTTCACTAAACCAGTTTACGTTTCAAAGAAAATGACGACCACGTAGACGACTGCAGACATTCTTACTTGTGAACTTGCTCTCTCACACAGCTACTGGTCCATCTAAAGGTATTTACAACAGGCACACAATTATTACAGACGCGTTTATTGATATGGTTGATCAATTAACGAAACTATCTGTACATAATGTTTTTTTTTTTTTATAGTACGTCGGAAGACGCAGTTATTATCAATGCTGTTATCCTTTAATCAGTGTGCAGTGATACCTTGTTGTTGATGTTGTACAGTTTCATCGATGAAAACGAGTTTTTTGTGCTTAATAGTTGTCTTTTTTTTCTTGCAAAAAGTTGGTATAGGTGTCGTGTTTTATAAAAGAAAATAATGGTTTAATAGCAATGACCAGACAGACGTAGACAGCTGATTCATCAACAAATCAGTTGGAGTCATACCATAAATGTCATAACAGGACTGTTACAAATTAATTTTTCAGTTGTATAACTGTTTAAATTTTACTTTACATTATGACAACAATGAAGACATTCTATATTAGGATAAGATATGTTCATTCAATTAACGCCCAGTCAATCAAAATGTTACAGATTTGCAACATAACCATAAATGCAGATACGTTTTACTGATATACATGTTTCAGCAATCAGTGCGCACTGTTACTGGTAAAAAAAAAAAAAATAGAAAGGTGGAGTGATTGGATTGTGTCTGACATTTGGTTTTGCAAATTGATGAGGAATGCAGAGACCGTTCAAACAATCAGTAAGTACTTCAGTTACAGCTTAACAAACAATGTCACAACTCAGGCATAAATCAACCAGTTTCTGCTTCATGAACGGGTTTTCAATATGATGAAAAACTTAATCAGTTTTTCATACGTGCACAAAAAAAAAGAAAAAAAAGGGGACACTTTTCTGGATATGCGCATTTTTCAACAATTTGGGGTTTGAATTGTTAAAACTCTTGTGCTAGTTGAAATAAGTACACCACTGCTCCCAGCTTTCAAAACATCTTGGGTACAGGATATGTGAAACATATAAAAGACGTCACATACACACAGGGGAAAGTTTGCTCTGTTCAGGTTATGCAACATTTCCTGGTTTTGATTTACACAAATAACATAATTGGAACAGACCATTTGGCGCAGTGGTTAGCGCACTTACTTACGGACTGGGAGGTCACAGGTTTGAGCGCGAGAAGAATCGTAGGATTTTTCGGCCTCGATTGAGTTTGCTATAGGCTCATTGGGAAGACTGGTGCCACACAGTTGAGCATCATCCACTCTACGGATGTGATTTTGAGATTGTTGTTCAACTTGCCTGACAACACTTGCGCGTGTCTGTATCTCTCAGGTCTGTTGACGTCGGAATAATTATGTTATGATAGGAAACGTATAGTCAAGAAGAAAGAAGTTTCAAAGTACACAAATTTTCATAGCAGCATCGTTACACCAATCTCATGACTATTGATTATTTTGCAATAAAAGAAGAATGTCTCTGATTCAGTGGCCCCAGTTGTTCTGTTCTCATGGTGACCTCAGTTTTGTTTCCCCTATACCCTTCTGTGCCTGTGATGAGTTGATGTCAAAAGCTTTCGGGGTTGGAGGTTCACTGGAGGTCGTTGGAGGGACGTTGTTGTGGTCACCACCCCAGCGGGTGTCTCACTCAGTCCTCACACCAGACTGATTTCTGTAGTTATTAGGGGGTGTCTATGTATGTTAGCTCTGAACAGGCACCTCTGAATACCACCAAAGTGAATCAGCAGCAGTGCAGGGCTCCTCTAGCATGTTTCCCCACGGCGGCCTGACATTGATGGGCTTCATGTGGACTTGTAACCCTGAAGATGACTGTGACCTACTGCATTTGGGTATGGCCGTGAAGGAACGACTGAAGCGAGAGGCGTGGAAACAACAGGATTGAAACCTCACAGAAGATGACGCAGCAACATTCACACACACATGCACGCACGCACGCACGAACACACGCACTCTCTCTCTCTCTCTCTCTCTCTCTCTCTCTCTCTCTCTCTCTCTCTCTCTCTCTCTCTCTCTCTCTCTCTCTCTCTCTCTCTCTCTCTCACACACACCAAATGTCAGATGTCCTTGTTTCCTCATAGAAAAAACCTCTTCCCATGTAAAACGAATGTACCTATTTTTTCATTTCAGATTAAAAGAAAAAAAAAAAGAAAAAAAAAGGAAGAAGCAGGGCGAACTGGAAGTCTGGCACTGCAGTGAGACCTGGGTATTTTATCTAAGATAGGTCAGCTTTTATGGCTTGCAGCTGCAATTCTACTGGGATACACCAGTCTTGCTGTATTTTGATCATCTTTTTATCGCAGATCAGTATTGTAAACAAGTTCTGCGGAATGGTTAATGGTTGTCAATTTTCTTTTTTAATGTAGCTTAAAATCAGATACTAATTATGACGGTGAAGCAGTTCATGTCACACACTTTTCCTTTCCTTAATTAATAATGCACACTGAACGAGTTATACCAACATTTCAAATCACCAGAGATCAACGTGAACACGGCAGCTTAAATGAAAACAGTCGGTAACCACTCCTTAAGGGCTAAGCAGTGCATGGCTAGCATATTATTATTGTCTCACGACTAGGCGTATAAGGAGATTATTCTCTTCCTTCAATTCTGCACTCAGGCCGGCCTGGAGTCCACAGCAAGACCATCGATGGATCATCGCTAAGTCTTTTTGCAGATGACAACCACAGTAGGAAGATCTGGTCTGCCAAAAAATACCCACCTCCTTTACTGCTCTCTGAAGGTTTGGAGAGGAAGGAGACTCGGTGCATCCCCCTGGCCACTAGACAGAGCTAATCATCTCAGAGTCGGAGTGGTCGGAAGCCTCGTCGCTGCTGGCTTCGATGCCGGTCTTGGGTTTACGGCGGGCAGGTCTTCTTGCCGCTCCCCGGGCCTCCAGACCTAGTGACTCCTTGCCATCCTGACAACAAGAGAGCACAATCAAGCATCAGTCCTTTCGTTCTCTCTTTCCTTCAACACTCGCTTTTATCAAGACGGCCGATGGGGATAAGAATAACTGAACAGAAGGGAGAGGGGAAACTATCTACCATTACCCCGTATTACCATCATGACAGTTAAAGACTTGTAAGAGAAAGGGTAGTCATGTGGAGTGACTGGATGTTGAATCCGAAGTTCTTAAAGCACGATTCTCGTGTTTTTCTAGATTAGGGTCATAAAATTACGTGGGAGGAAGTATTTGAGAGAGAGAGAGAGAGAGAGAGAGAGAGAGAGAGAGAGAGAGAGAGAGAGAGAGAGAGAGAGAGAGAGAGAAGAGAGAGAGAGAGAAGAGAGAGAGAGAGAGAGAGAGAGGAGAGAGAGAGAGAGAGAGAGAGAGAGAGAGAGAGAGAGAAGAGAGAACATCACCCTTAGGGAAAAAACAAAAACAAAAATAAAACCCACCAGCCTTAGGCCACAATTCAAAACAAAGTGGGAGTGGGGGAGTAAATGTGCATGTATATAACGAATTTAACGAATTCTTGCCTATCTGTTACTTAGTTGACAAAACCTCTGCCGTGGTTTTCCTTCTTCGGACACCATTGGGACACAATACGAAAGCAAATGCAAGACAAGAGCTGTAAACATACTACTACCAACATCTGATGAAAATCAAAGTATCTCAATGTTTATGAAAGCAGCCATAACACGGGTATTCAACAGTGAAACAAATATACATCATAATATTCATAGTCAACAATGTTTTACAAACATATGTTATTCATCAACACGAGAATCGTTACTTACAATTTGTCCTATTTCTTCTTTTATTGCATGAAAAAACGAAACGCGATTATAGCTGTCCGTGGGATTTACAGCTTTCAGTAACAGGTGTAAAAGAAAGTCTTGTTTAATCTTTGAGAAATTTGTTTGATAAGTCCTCATAGATGAGTCATCTTAGTAAAAAATGTTCATTTTGATCTTTAAAAACACAAAATTCTTAGACTCAATTTAAACCGTTATATATCTATATGTATGTATGTATGTATGTATGTATGTATGTATGTATGTATGTATGTATGTATGTATGTATATATATATATATATATATATATATATATATATATATATATATATACATATATATACATATATATATACACACACACAGAGAAAGAGGAGAGAGAGAGAGAGAGAGAGAGAGAGAGAGAGAGAGAGAGAGAGAGAGAGAGAGAGAGGATACTTATATTAGTACATAATATATATATATATATATATATATATATATATATATATATATATATATATATATATATATATATATATATATACAGAGAGAGAGAGAGAGAGAGAGAGAGAGAGAGAGAGAGAGAGAGAGAGAGGAGAGAGAGAGAGAGAGAGAGAGAGAGAGAGAGAGAGAGACGCAGATGCTGATGTGCCTTATGAAGGGGAATGTGAACGATTTGATTAATTCTTTTATATCGAAGATAATGGAATAAGCACTCTTGTGTCTTTTTTACATCCAGTCCCCGTGTGTATGCCTTTTTTGTAGTCATCTGTTCCCACCCGCACACGATGGCTTACTCTTACGAAAAGCGGAACAGGATTTTAACGTGTGCACAAGATGTTTTGTGTGCGTTCGCACACGGGGCCTCGGTTTAAAGTCTCATCCGAAGGACTTTTGGCGAGAGTAGAATCGTGCTGTTAACTCCAGGAGAAAAATTTCCTCGATTGGAATCGAACCCAGGTCGTCAAATTGCGAGCGCAATGTTCTGACCAGTAGGCTATCCGTCCCCCAAAAAACTGTGACATGTATCTTCAACGTGTGCCTGTTTGGCGATTTTTAGATTCATACTTTTTTGCGGAGACACATGCACAAGAGTAACTGACATAGCAACGGGCTAATGTCGCTTGATTTTGCAAGGACAAATTTATATCATCTTATTCGAGTTTCTCTCCGGAGTCTAGTTGTCAGAACAATGCTTTGCTTATTTTGTAAAATATTTGATTTCTGAACTTTTCATCTTTTGAATATAAAAAGAATGAGACATAACGAACCTGGTATGGCTGTCGCGGGGAGATTGAAAACGATCGGTGTTGGAACAGCAGGGACAGGGATGAGGCAACAACAACAAAATTAAAGGTGGCGGAGAGCGCAGGATGGAGGGAAGGGTTGACGCTCATAATTATGTGATGACTGATTGTGTGGGCACATCTTTTTCTTGGGTGTTCTAACAAACCTATCTGAATGGGAGAGGAAGATGGCGTGAGGAGGACCGACATTGCTCCTGGAGTTGCTTCAGGAGCTGCTTCTAGGAGCTTTTCAGAAACGCAAGCATGCGTCCATCACCCCAACATTGGCAATGCATTAGCACTCAAGCTGAGTGTTCCCCATATTCCATCTATCCTCGTGGTCTTTTACCCCCCATGAGTTGGATATGACTGTGGGATTGTTTTGTGTGTGTGTGAGATCCTTTTTTTTTTCCTAGTTTACATTTATATGGGATTAGGGGTGTTATGAAGGGGGGGGGGGATAGAGTTTTTGAATTTGAATGGAAGGGGAATAAAGTGTCTTGTTTATACTATTTTGCCTCCGAGTTGTGCTTTGTAATATTGCTGCGATTGCCACATTATTTTCCAGACAAATCAAGATCAAAGCGCTAGTCACATCAATCGAATCCTATCCTTTCGAGGACAGTCTCAGATAATCCTCTCGGGTTTTGGGTTGTGACAAAGATGAGTTGGATATAACAAAATAATCTCCCCTTGTTGGATGCTTGGAACAATGCACAATAATAGAACACAAATAACCACACATTAACAAACTTATGTATTATGAAGTCTCCTGGTCCTCATAAACTCTAGCAGCTAACATCACGCCACAGACACTCTGCTGCTGTAACTCACGTGATTTCTCTGTACGATGAATAGATGAGAAATAAGAGATTTTTATTTTATGGGAGGGAAGAAAAATCACACATCTTCCCTAATCATTTGAGATAATCCTTCCCTTTTGTAAATTTAGTGGACACAAATGGTAAATACTGGCTTGCTTTGCCATGAGCCCCACTGCTGCATGTATCAGACAATTTTCTTCCCTGCAATAGATTCGAAATAATCCTAATAAAACCCTACCTTCCGTGAGTAGGCCTAGTTTAATGATAGAATCTTGAAACAAACCAGTTTTCAACTGAAAATGACGAATACTTTTTTCCTTCCTTCTTACTTTTTTTAGTGTTGAACAATTATGTTGTTAAAATTATGAATAAATAACGTTCAATCTGATATTTTGTGGGATGATGTAAAGTAAAAATGGGTTTAATGTTGTGATTGAGCGTTCATTTGATGTACAACATGTTTATCTTGTAGTAGTTGTTTGGTTTCTAGACAATGTTATATTAATTATGAGGTTAGGGAATGAGCTACACTGAGGGAACTGGTCAGAGCCTTCGGTTTTTTCTGCACGGCGGCTTTCCCTGTCAGTATCCACTGAAGGATACTGTCTCCTCGCCCTTTCGGTAGCTTAGGGATGAAGATCTCTAGTTTTGCTGATTTTGTCCATCCATTGCTGTGAATCACAGAAAACAATAGTACTATCATTGTGTCTCCCCACCTGCTCTCTTACACTTTCGAAAGTGTAGGAAACTGGTATTGTCTGGATGTCAAGTCTTTTTGTTTTTTTTCCTGGTAAACGGAAATATGTCTATTCACCTGTTTTTGTTAAAAGAACTTCGGATGTATGGGCATTTACTATTACATTTTTTGCAATAGAATAATTTTATGGTGTTTTTCTCAATGTATTCCGTCCTTCTCTGCAACACTTGTAAGCCGTGACACATTTCCTATTTCTTTTTTTTTTGAGTGGCACAGTAAGCTTATGTGTTTTTACTCTCTTTTTTGAAACACTTACATGGCAAAAGAAGCTATTGCAGTATTTGATCTTTCCTGTTTTGTTTTTGGTCATTGTGATAAGGAGGGCGATATTTTTTGTTTCTTTACTGGTAAGAAGTTGGGGCACTGACTTTGTGTTGCCTGTTCTGTTGTGCTGTTTTTATGCTGTTCTATTGTGCTGCGTAGGGAGTATGACATTATTTCTATGTGGTCTGCTTTCTTTTCCTTTTCTCCAAAGGTTAAAAGAGGTGTGGTAGTATTAAATTTTCTTTTCTTGCTGCCTCATCTTCTGTAACATCCTGCTGTTCCCACCCGCTCATTTCAATTTCCATGCCACAGCCATACTCAGATTCGTTATGTTGGGAATGCACAGGGAGCCCATCAATATTAGGCCACCATTGGGCCACCAGACAGAGGGGCCCTGCATCACTTTGCTGTTCTGAGCTGACATACGCAGGACACCACCAACTAGGCCCTTTCTAACAACAGTATTGGCTCAGTTGAGAAGCCTTGACTGAGTGAGTCACCCGAGGTTGGCAACCATCACAACATCCCTCCAACGACTGTCCCCCACGAGCCTCCAGCACCAAAGGTTTTGACACAAATTCACCACGAGTGTATGGGGAAACCAAACCTGAGGTCACAATGAGACCAGAGTAACGGGCCACGGAATCAGAGGCATTTTCCATTATTGCATGATAACCAATGGTAATGAGGATGATGAAATAATGCTACTTTGGAAGTGCATCAGCTTTGCAACTTCTTGACAGGGTTGCACTCTACACTTACTATCATAATATATCCCTGCATCAACCAGGCCTGGGAGCTACAAACACCTGCAGTGTTGGTCAGGTAATTTAAGCAACACTCTCAAATTTGCATTCGTAAAGTGGATGAAGCTTGACTTGACTTCACATTGTGCCACTGTGGTAGTATGTCTTCGACTACACTGTAATTGTATTCAGAGCCATGAAAAGTTTCCTCAGTGTATCATTGCCTTCATTATACTACTTCCATTGGTCAATGAACTATGCTATTATCTCCACAATCCACAGACTTATTGTGCAAAAGTAAAGCTGGCTGTATGAGAAAATGCTACATAATCATCTGCTACTGATTATACACAGCTATATATGGCACATGGCATGATGAGAGATGTCCGCAACAAAACTAGAAAAAAAAACCCTGTAGGGATTAAAAAAAAAATGTGCAAAAGCACAAACCCCCCAAACACAAAAAATACATCAGCCTCCCCTGTAACATGGTGATAATTACGCTACATGTGCCAAGACCTAAAACACTATATAATACACATGCTTTGCGATAAAATACATAGATCTATATCAGGAGCTTTCATTTCTCCTGCTTTCACATGTGCTGCCATGTTTGAAAGTCTGTTTTATGTTTTATTCGTTTTCTTTTAGTTGTTTCTACTGTTTGCTGCCATTGTGTCTGTTTTAATACCACCTGAGTAAAAATATTGATGTCCTAAAGTTGAGTATTACTACATGTCCATCTTATCTTGTTTTTCTGTGATTTAAAACTGGTTTTCTCACTTACTCCTTCGTTACTTTCGTATTCTCTCCATTCTAAGTATGTTCATTTCTCTCTACTGCAATCAAGGAAACTAACCATCACTCAACCCCTTTTGTACCTGTTTTTCACCCTAATTCTTACAACATAATGAAATACTATACAATGAAATAACACACTTCACAGCAATCTAAAAAAAAACAAAAAAAACGAATACGGACATAACATATAATAAGAAATGAACATCAACAAACGTGAGCAGAGTGACCCAAATCACATCCAATCCAATATTTTTTGTATTTTTGCACCCCCCCCCTCCCTCCCCCCCCCATCCCCGACCTCCCTGCCCCATCCTTTCCCTCACATTTTTTTAAAAACTTAAATACACCGCAGAACCCTTGCGCTCTCAATCTCCAGCCAGGCTTTTCACCGTTTTTCTGACAGACGGAGCAAGACGGATCCGTGAAAGAAGCAGGGAAAGTCCATTGGGCTGGCACGAAGCCAGGCCTCCCGTGTCCATTGTCCCAAAGATTTATCACCCTGTTGGCTGGCCCAGTCTGGCCGGGCGCACGAGCCCTGTCATACAGATGGGAGGGAACTAGGGAAAGGGAGAAGGGAGGAGGAAGGAGGAGGGAAGGGGGTGTTGGACAATCGGTGAACCAACACTGATGGCCTCAGTGTCAGCTGAACCAGCAGCCAGTGAAGACGGACAGGTCCCGCGTCAGAGCTTGTGTTTGCTCAGGGCAGAGAGGGCATGGAATCACTTTCCTTTGCAGCTGTGGGGGAGTGTGTGTGTGTGTGTGAGTGTGTGAGTGTGTGTGTGCGTGTGCGTGTGTGTGTGTGTGTGTGTGTGTGTGTGTGTGTGTGCTTTATTGACGCGGGTTCCATACACAGGAACCGATTGTACCAGATGTATTGGGGATGAAAAAAAAAAGACTCCGAAGTAGGATGGAATGTGAAGAAAAGAGAGCTATTTCTTTTTTTAAAGTATTTTTTCAAAATATGGTTTCGATGGCTACAAAAACTCCGAAATTGCTATACAATTCAGTCAGTCAGTCAGTGGATGAGTGGGTGAGTGGGTGAGTGAGTGAGTGAGTGAACAAGTAAGTAAACAAGTAAGTCAATCAATAAGTAAGCAAGTGAGTAAGTAAGAAAGTAAGGCTACGGCCATAGTAAACCCGGCCCGTCCCGTTGTTTTGACGGTAGAACGGATCCGTCAAAGCGGCCATAGTCAACCCGGCCCGTCTCTTTCTGACAATATGGTCACCCCGAGACTGCGAGTGACGCAAAAATGAGGCTGCCGCGGTGACGCAAATCGACAGAAAATAGTTCGACATAAAAAGTGTTTTTACGTAAAATCCCAAAAAAAAACTTTTATCAAAACCATTGGAATGTAATCGGGAAGGGTCAATTTACTAGTTTGTGTAGTCAGAATTTTTGAAGCACCATAAATAAGTTTTTCTTGATTTTTTTCCTTTCCGTCGACCCGGCAAACGGACGTCAAAACGACGGGTTAAAAAGAACGGGCCGGCTCTACTATGGCCACGCACAACCGTTTTCAGTGACGCCACAGAGTAATTCAGCCGGGCAGCATTTTCCACCTGGTTGTCATTTTGACGGCGTCAAAATGCCGGGTTTACTATGGCCGCAGCCTTACTATGGCCGCAGCCTTAGGGCATAGTTTGTGCACGAAAGCTGTGAGCGCTTACAAAGAGATACATATGAATTGTACAGACTACAGAAAAAAGGACAGAGGCACGTGGTTACCACGCACACACTTTCGCCCTGACCTAATTTTCTCACTACACTGGCTATCCATCAGCGCGCCTAAAATTACTTGTAGGTTAGATTTAAGACAGAAAGTGTGGTGTAGTGCGGTGCGGTGCGGTGCGGTGCGGTGCCGTGCCGTGCCGTGCCGTGCCGTGCCGTGTCGTGTCGTCCGGTCCGGTCCGGTCCGGTCCGGTCTGGTAAAAAGTTAAAGTCTGTCCCTAGTCTAAGGCTCATCAGGCCGGTGCTTATCCCGGTTTCTGTGGCGTTAAGCGACTGAAAGTCATAGACTCCCCCTGGATAGGACGCCAGTCTATCGCAGGGTTAACCCCCAACACAAGGTTGGTACCCCTTTTACACCTGGGTGGGGTGAGAAAATAGCCGTAAAGTGCCTTTTCAAAGGGCTTAGCCAAAAGCTGGGATCGAACCCGCAACATTTAGATTACGAGTCCAACGCCCTTACCACTAGACTACAGCGGCGGCTAGGTCTGGTCTGGCACGGTATGGTATATGGTATTGTTCGGTATGACATGGTATGTTTACGGTATGGTGTAATATGGTATGGTACGGTATGGTATTTTACGGCATGGTATACGGTATATGGTATATGGTATGGTGTACGGTATATGGTATGGTGTACGGTACGGTACGGTACGGTATGGTATGGTATGTACTATGATACCGTACGATATGGTGTGGTATGGTGTGGCACGGTATGGTATGGCACAGTATACGATAGGGCACGGTATGGTGTACACGTGGAATGGTATACCTTTCTACTGTGGAACATTTGGAGTTCACCAGAAATTGTAGCACAAAGTTCAAGCTGGTGGAGCTGTTGCCTCTGTTGCCTCACGACCCTATAATATGCCACCATCATTTGTTTTCTGTCCATGAAAATACTTTTCCCCTCTGGACAGAGTTTGTTCAGCAGAGCTTTGCTACATTTTTGCTGCTATTTTTACTTTTACATGAGCCACATGTATATACTATCACTTAAAGGGTTTCCATTTCTAACCTCATCTGAATACTAGCACTGACACATTGTTCAAGATCAAATGGAATTTGGTTTTTAAAAAACCCTAACAAAAGATGAATTTCTAAACACAAATCTAACTTCCAACATAGATGTGTTGCCCACGGGATAACGGAATAGCTTAGAGGTTAGAACATCGCGCTCGCAATTTCAAGTGCCCAGTTTCAATTTCAAGTGCCCAGTCCTTCTGACGAGACTACAAACCGAAGCCCCATGCGCGAACGCACGCAGAACACCTTGCGCACACGTTAAATTCTGTTCCACTTTTCGTAAGAGTAAGTCATCGTGTGCCGGTGGGAACAGATATGATTGACAAAACTGCATACACACGGGGACTGGTGTGTAAAAAAAGCACATGAGTGCTTATTCCATTATCCTCAACATAAAAGAATAAAAAGAATTAATAAATAAACCGATATAAAAGAATAAATAAATGAATGAATAAATAAATAAATCAATAAATAATCAATAAATAAATCAATAAATAATTTTTTTAAAGATAAATAAATAGATAAATAAATAAATCAATCAATCAATAAATGCGCCTCAAAGGGTGGTTGCCAAACATTGCTCACACATTTTTCAGACAGGGGGATCAACTACTGCCCGTGCACCAAGACCAAGATGTAAAACCTCATTGAACCATCACCACAATTCATCACCAACTCCACAGCCAGAAGAAGAAAAGAAATATCATAAACCTTGGATGGACGATGGCGAAAGGAAAGAACCCTTGTTTGCTCAAACTGCCACAACGTGGTGGCTATTCGTGTGGACGAGCATTGAACCAGGAAGGAGGTGGATAACAGCTTCCTCCTTCTTCATCAATCACGGCAAGCAGGGCTCTTGTGCGTGGGGCAATATTGTCTACATTCACCACTGGGGGCTTCTGGGGTCGGCCTGGAAGAATTGAAGGAAGGGGTGGGAATAAAGGGGCATAGAAAAGGAGGGGTAGAGAGACAGAGAGAGACACACACACACAGACAGATAGAGACAGAGACAGACAGTCAGACAGACAGACAGAAAGACAGAGATAACGATAACCATAAGGAAAATTTATTGCTTTTAAGCTGGTTCTCTTGCTGTATGAGCCATACAGCAAGAGAACATGCAGGGCAAGGCCATTCCATGACATGAAAACCACAGCACTGATCTTTGTCATGTACACCTAAACACAAAACTCTTTACTCTCCCTTACGGCATTCCAAGTCTTTTTTTCATCCAGTCTTTGTCACACACTGTTAGCCAAGATTGAACTGTAATAGGTCTCGAGGTGCCGCTAAATCCACTGAAGCATGCGTTAGTCTCCATGTGTAGTGGTCCTGGATTGACTTCCCATTCCCAAACTAGCAAGTTTAACACATTCCTCTTTTAACATTTTTCTCTTCCTGTTTAACAAACCAGTACACACATACTGGCTCAGTGTCTGGTTGGTATGCATACTGGATCATAATGTTGTCAAACTCACAGGTCACAATATCTTCACCATCTGAATGATGTTCCACTTTTTTTCTGAAGTTTTTCTGAGGTGTTTCTTCAGAGGCCTCAGTCTTTTCTGTACGGATCTATAAGCCACATTTCTTGTGTTGAATGCACCAACAATATTATTGATGCTTGGTCCACTTTGGGCTGTAAAACACACATATCAGCACTGCAATCAAACAAACAAGGGGGGTTCTAAATCAACAGGTGAAGTTTTCGAGTTCCTGTCCTGTATGTGTACTCCATGTGTATCTGCATATGCTGCACTCAGTTATTCTACACCACTGTTAGGCAGACTCAGGCACTGAAGACAGCAGTCACTTTCACACACAACACTTGCCTGCTTCTCTTTAATGCTTGCTGTTCCGCTCCTGGTCACAGTTTTGTACTTGCCTGCTACAATTCACTGTTGGATCCGCCATGTTGGTTGACACTGCTGTATTCACTGGCTTCAGTCGAAAGACAAAAACAATGCTGTTCCCCTCTCCTGCCACTTTCCAGGTGGAGAATGCATTGTTGGTCAGCACGGCACCTAAGGTTCTCTCCACAGCTGCTGAAGTCCAGTAACTGGCATTTTTAGACTGAATTACAAGTTTAACTGTAGCTCACAGAAAATGTATGCTGCTTTGCGTCATGTGAGCCACCAAGAGAGAGAGAGAGGAGAGAGAGAGAGAGAGAGAGAGAGAGAGAGAGAGAGAGAGAGAGAGGAGAGAGAGAGAGAGAGAGAGAGAAGGCAAGGCAAGTTCTTTTATTCGAGGATAATACACTCGTAGCACTAATAGCACTCGTGTGCTTTTTTACATCTAGTCCCCGCCCTTTTCAGAGATGACATCAAGATAAAAAGATACTAAACAATAAGAATATACCCAGTACCAAACAAGATACAAAAAATCAGGACACTATATATAATAAGGTAATAAAAATGCACTCATTCAGAAGACGAAAATCTGAAGTCACAATACAGTGATGCTTTTGATTATGAAAGAAAAAGAAAGAGTGCTTATAGCTAAAGCGCAAACTAGAGAACATAATGAAGTAAACAACTGAAAACACCAATCCACTATCTATCAA
>CM060318.1:14262195-14289695 GCA_030674155.1 Stramonita haemastoma
GAGAAGTGCCAGGACATTGAAGAAAATCTTAGCAAGAACAACAGCAATAAAGTGTACCAGCTAGTAAAAGACCTGACAGGCACAAAACAGGGGAAAACCAGCACCATACAAGACAAAAATGGAAAGATCTTAACAGAATACCAGGACATTCTAAAGAGATGGACAGATTATTGTGCAGACCTGTATAACCACAAAACCTCAGGAGATCCAGAGGAACTGAATGTTCCATCACCGACAGACACTGACAACTACCCCATCCTTCGGGAAGAGGTGGAAGTAGCTGTGAAATCGATGAAGAAGACGAAATCAGCAGGAATAAACATCCCTTCATTATTACATTATTAAAAATCTTTGATGCTGTATACCTTGTTGCTCTGCACTCATAATGATTTCAGTTTTGGTTTCCCAAACATTTTCTGTCAAAGCCTTCAGGATTGGCGGTTCACGGGAGAAGGTCGTTGGGGGAAGGTTGTAGTGGCCACCAGCCGGGGTGGGTTCGGTTGGGCTGGCTCCGCGACTATTCGTACCAATTGCTTCGCAAGGCTGGATGTGCATTAGGCTAGATCAGTAACGTGTTTTTGCATCACTGTTTAATTATAAATATCTCATCTCGCGTACACCTCTAGTTAATAATACGCATTTGTATAGAATCTGTGGATCAACTTCTGGTTTTTCTATTTGTCTGGTTTGACTTTAAATGTTTTATCGCCGAATGTTATAGTGTGAAGCTGTTAAAAGTGTATCTAGTCACAGGCGTTAATTGCCCTTAGTTCGCAACCAAATAATTGTACAAAATGCGGTAGTGCATTTTAAAGCGTGTGTCTTCTTATTTATTTTGATAGCTTTGTTGCGCGGGCAGCAAGATAATCATCGCTGAAGCTGCATGAGAAAAGACAAATTTTCCCCCATCAGGATCTCAAGAGGCGAGTTGTCCAAAACTTTGCGGTGTCTGCAAAGATTGCAGCCCACGCGGCGTAGTGTGGCTAGTCTCCCTAAATCGGAAATCACACAAACAAAAAAAGTGTGCTGGTCAGAATGGTTTAGGCCTAGTAGGCCTAGTAGGTCCAGGTTAGCATAAGGGGCAGAGAAGGAGAAAACCATGCCTAGGCGTACCCGAGGATCAAATAAAGAGACAAAGCACCATCTGCTGTCTTCACCTGAGTCTTCTTTTGCCTGGTTGCTGTACATTGTTTCTCTGTTTTCCTACCCGGCCACCCTTACCACCGCACCGGCTCTATCACACATGCATACGCGCGCATGCACAAAAAACATAAAATACCTACGCACGTGTGCACGTACGCAGGCGCGTGCGAACGCTCACACACACGTCCACAAACTTACACACCCATTTAGACGTGCACACATACGCACACACACACACACGCTCAAGCAAGTGCACACACACACACACACACACACACACACACACACACACACACACACACACACACACACATAAAATACCCTACGCACGTGTGCACGAGACCAGAGAGAGAGAGAGAGAGAGGAGGAGAGGAGAGAGAGAGAGAGGAGGGGGGGGGGGGCATGCTAGCGAGCAGCAGAACAGCATTCATATAAATTATCAGCGGAAGGAGTGGATGGCTGGGTAACGGCGCTGATCACTCACTGGGCTCAGCAACTTTATATTTTGTGAGCCCATCCAAACGAATTGCAAAAGCTTGGCATGCTAAAGCTGTCTGTGTTGTTTCTGGGAGGAGCCAAGGGAAGGGGGAAGAGAGTGTTCTTTTAGGGGAAGGGGTAGCTGGGGTATTTGTTATCCTGTCTGACAACCGTCAGTGAGATCTTTATTGTCTCCTCTAGCCAGCTTCTATCTTCTACCATCAGCCAACAGCATGTAGCACTGACGGAGATGACAGAGGGGAATTGCGCTGGTGTTTGCCTGAGCTCTGAGAGAGAGAGAGAGAGACAGACAGATTGAAAGAGAGAGAGAATGGACCTACAAACGCACAGACAGAATATCAGCCATTTTTTTCAACGCTGGATGGGAGGCGGAAAAGGTCTTGTAGGCAGGCAGTTTTGATCTGGTATTAGTTTTGCAAGCCCATCCATCTCAGCCTAGCAGGGGGCTGCAACATTTTGGCGTGCTAAAGATGTCCATGTTGTTTTGGGGAGGAAGAAAGGTGAAAGGAAAACAGTCTGCACTGTGGGGCTCTTACCATCGTAACTGACAAACGTCAGCGTAATTTTTATTGTCTCTACTGGCCAGCTTCCAGTCAGCACTTTCAGCCTAAACCACCTAGCACTAATGGAGAGTGATTGTCGGATATTTCCACTGATGAAACCCTCGTGCTTTCACAACACTATACGTTGCTTCCATCTGGTCACAGATTCCGGACGCAAAAATCAAAACAAACAGAACCAAAAACAGTTTTCTTAGCAAATCAATTCAATTTCTAAACCAATGTTGATTTATACATATTCATATATCATGGGCTTCTAGATTAAGCCATCAAATAACAGTGTATGTACTCTGAGAGGAAGAAAAGAATGAAAGAGAGAGAGAGAGAGAGAGAGAGAGAGAGAGAGAGAGAGAGAGAGAGAGAGAGAGGAGAGAGAGAGAGAGAGAGAGAGAGAGAGGAGACATCAAACAAAGCATGTAATTGTGTAATCACAGCGTTAAAGAAATCATGACATATTCTGTAATCACAACATTTAACAAAACCCGATATTCTGTACTTACAACATTAAAGAAAATCCAATAATCCGTAATTACAACATTAAGCTGTTTTCTAATGTTAACTTCTTTGTGGACAAAAGTGACAACTTTCATCACAATTGTTCTGTTTTCATTAGACATTAATAATGAATATTTAAACATACATGGATGTCTGTAATATTTGCTTGGAATCCGTTCTGTTCTGAGATCATTGTACTTTGGGCACTGAAGCAAAAAGTGTGCCTCTGTTTCTAGGTCGTCATCACAAAAGGGACACGTTAAAGCCTGTGCGTTGTTACGATTGTTAAATTCCAGAAAGCTGCAATTCAATGATGACATTCCAATTCTAAATCGTGCCAAATCTCTTCTTACAAAATAGGATTTTATGTAGCTTAAGTACGCACTTTGTGACGATGATTGTAACTATTATACATGTTAAAGAAATCACGATTCTTTAGGGCAGAAAGCCAGTCTTGTTTGAAACAGTCTATAAGTCTTTGCTTAAATTCAAATACAAGATGTTATATCTCCCACACCTTGTGCTTCCCAGACTAGTCCGAACCCAAATTTATACAAAACATTTGTAACACCACAAGCCCATGTGACATAATTTTGTTCCTGTAGAGATAAGAGCATGTTGGAAGCTTTTCGTGATGAACAATTCGTAACCAAAATTTAATGCATTTTACAAACATATTCACCTGTAAAGGTGTCTGCCTGTCTCTCCATATACAACATGGTGACTTTGGGCAGATGGACTCTTTCAACAAGATTTTGATCAGGTACTAAACCCCAGATCTCAAATCCATAAGTCAAGATGGGATGAATTTGACAATCAAACAGTTTATAAAAGAGACTAGGTGAGTGTTCCCCAATGGACCAGAGCATTCTTATAACCTTCTTTGCTCGATCAGCAAGATTACACATGGTATACGAAAATGAAAGCCGGGTAGACAGATAAATTCCAAGATACTTATACGTATTGACAATTTTCAGTTTCATATCACCATAATGCCAGTTTTCACTAGTAGAGAGATAACCTCCATTACGAAAGACAACAACGTTCAATTTATCTAAGTTTACTATTAAATCAAGTCTCTTTGATGCATCATACAATATATTCAACTGATTTTGGAGACCAATCACACTGTCAGAGAATAGCACAACATCATCAGCAAATAACAATATCAACAATTCAATGAAATCTGGTGACAATTGAATACCATGTTTCCCTTTTTCAAGTTCATGAAACAAAACAGGGGAACATATTTCTCCTTGTTTTAAACCAGTAGGGCACATGAATACATCCGACAAGTCAATTCCAGAACGAATACAAGCTTTAACAGTTGAATACATACTTTTGAGAGCAGAAAAAATTTTACCATTTAAACCATTATTACTCAGAACGTTCCATAATTTTTCCCTACATACAGAGTCAAAAGCTTTACGAAAATCAATAAAAGCAACATAAAGTTTGCGATGACGAATTAACTGTTTCTGAGTGGGAGCAAAAAGAGTAAATATATGATCAGTTGTGCTGTGTTTTTCCCTGAATCCTGCCTGCTCCTCCCCGATTAGTTCAGTCACCAATCCACTTGGTGATGCGCTTGTTAAGTATAAAACTGTACAGTTTACTGCAAATGCTGAGTAGGGAAATACCTCTATAATTATCTGTTACATTAGGATCACCTTTCTTTAGAAGTGGCTGAATAATTGCTAAGCTCCATTCATCAGGATACAATCTATGGTCAAATAGATAGTTGAAAAACTTAAGTAAATAAGGCAAAATAACATCAGCACTGTGTTTAAAAAATTCACCAATAAATTCATCAGCACCAGCCTTTCTGTCTTTCAACGCTCTAATTGCCTGGGATATTTCACATTCTGTGATAGGCTGGTTCTGATGCTCACAGTTGGTGCTGATTCTGTTATCAGTATCATTCTCACTGGTATTGTTACCAAACATGCAACCCAATACAGTTTCATTGACAGAAACATTAAATACATCCCTGAAGTGAGAATACCACTCATCTTTCGTTATACTACTTCCTGTAGAGCGCTCTTTCGTTCGAACACCTCTAACTGTGTCCCAGAATTTCTTAGGATCGTGCAAGTTATTTTCAAGAGACTGAATGATTTTACTTTTGTGTTCTGCTTTCTTAGGTCTCAGAAGTTGTTTGTATTCTTTTCTTTTTTGTGAATAACTTTCTCTGTCTTCCTCAAATTGTCTTCCTTTGTGTTTATAACCATACTTCTCCAAATCTAATGTTACATGAGAAGTTTTACGTAAGGCTTTTCTGACAGATTTTCTTTCTTCGCAACATTCCCTGTCAAACCAAGTGTTTCTTTTGTCTATGGTTACAACTTAATCTTTTAACATGCCCAGCATGTTTCAAGCATTTATTAAATTCAGTTAAGGAAGCATTGATTTCTCTGTCAACTTCTGAGACAGCATTATCCAGTTTATCCGAGAGAGAGAGAGAGAGAGAGAGAGAGAGAGAGGAGAGAGAGAGGAGAAGAGAGAGACAGACAGACAGACAGACAGACAGACAGACAGACAGACAGACAGACAGACAGACAGACAGACAGACAGACAGAGAGGTTCTCTCTGAACACTGAACACTGAAACTCATCGGCCGCACACTTTGAAGGGCAAAAATGGAAAGATGCAAAAAAGAAATCAAACACAACTGAGAGAGAGAGAGAGAGAGAGAGAGAGAGAGAGAGAGAGAGAGAGAGGAGAGAGAGAAGAGACAGAGAGAGACAGAGAGAGACAGAGACAGAGACAGAGACAGAGAGAAAGAGACAGAGACAGACAGACAGAGAGAGACACACACAGACAAAGAGAGAGACAGGAGAGAGAAAGACAGAGAGACAGAGAGAGAGAGAGACTCAGACTCGGAATGTGAGGGAGCAAGCGGTGCGCTCACGATTCGACGGCTGCATTCAAGACGCCCGCGTAAGCGGGTTTTTCTTGATGGAGATAACAGTGCTGACTCCACTCTTTCGGATGAGACTAAACCGAGGTCTTGTATGTAATTTATACAGAATACCCTGTGCACACTTAAAACTCTACTTTTTGAAGAGTAGACCATTTTCCTATTGGTGGTTGACTGGATAATGAGACAGGCCACAGCAGACAGGAGAACTGGCATACAGTGGACCTTCACAAAGCAGCTGGAAGACCTGGACTTCGCAGACGATATCAAACTTCTCTAGAGACCCACAGGCACCAAGACGCACAAGAAAAGCTATGTCATGTTGCAGAAGAAGCCGAAAAGATAGGCCTCCAAATCAACATCAGGAACACGGAGGTCATGAAGGTTAACAACAACAAACAAGCCCCAGTGCGACTACACCAAGAAAACATCAAAGAAGTCGACAAATTTACCTACCTGGGCAGTGTCGTCAGTGGGGACGGATGAAGACATCAAATGCCGAATGAATAAAGCCCGTCATGCCTTCAACACCCTTGGCCCAGTCTGGAGATCAACAGCCTTCTCACTCCACGAGATGATCCGGATATTCAACACCAACGTCAAGTCGGTCCTACTGTATGGCTCAGAAACCTGGCGGGTAACAAAGACAAACTCCACAAACTCCAGACATTCACCAACAGATGTCTTAGGAACATCCTCGGTATCAGGCCAGAAGTCGTCTCAAACGAAAAACTGTGGGACAGGACCAGACACGCTCCAATCGAGACGGAGATCAAGAAAAGGAAATGGGGATGGGTCGGCCATACGCTCCGAAAGCCTGCTTCAAACGTCACCAGGCAGGCCCTCGACTGGAACCCACAAGGGAAGCGGAAAGTAGGTCGACCAAAACAGACCTGGCACAGAAGCATTGAAGCAGAGACGAAGGCTTCCGGAATGACGTGGGCCGAGCTGAAGAGAAACATTTGTTGGTGAGCTGGTTTTAATAATTTCCTAAATACACCTTCTGCCTCTGTTGTTTTTAATAAACTCTTCAATTTGATTTTCTGAGCTCATAAAAGTGAAGTTACATTTTTTTGTTTGTTTGTTTCTTATCATCTTCTCGGAAACCTTTCTTAATCCCTACGTTGTACATGTGTGTGTCTTTTGCCAGTAAGCGAGGGTAAGTTGCAACGGAGCATGTTTATTGTGAATGTTATAAACGATAGAATACCAATATTCAGTGGCTAGATTGGGATCAGCATTTTGATAAACATCACTCCAACGTGAATTCAGAAGGTCCTGTAGAAAGACTTTACCGTTGAAGTGTGAGAAATTTCTATTAGTTATAGTTTTGTAGGTAATTTTGGGAATTTTTGCTCTTTTTTCGACCGTGTTATGAAAATAGCAAAGTGATCACTGCAGCCTTTCTGGTCTACAACAGTAAATAAACAGCATATAAATGATAGAGAGAGAGAGAGAGAGGAGAGAGAGAGAGAGAGAGAGAGAGAGAGAGAGAGAGGACAGAGAGAGACAGAGAGAGACAGAGGAGAGAGAGAGACAGAGACAGAGACAGAGACAGAGAGACAGAGAGAGAGAGAGAGCGAGAGAGAGAGAGAGAGAGAGAGAGGGGGGGGGGGAGATAGAGAGATACACAAACAATTCAAGTCATTCAAGTCAATAGAAGTGACAATTATTGATATATATATATATGTATATAGATATAGATATATTGATAGATTTTTATTTGAATAAGCAAGAAAAATAAAGGGTTTGGAAATTTAACCATGCGTTACTTAAAGTTAAACATTATGAACAGTTGTTTAATGATACAATTAAAAAAGACAGTATGCTTTATAACCATACAATCGTGAATTGATTGATGAGATACAAAATGATGAAACTCAATTGTCAATATCGAGCCAACTATTTCTGGATACGTCGATAATGGAAGTAGGAAGGGAAACAATTTTTTAAAAACCCTGAAATAAATGTAAAAAAAAAAGAACTTGAAAAAAGAAAGCTCTCTAGAGCAAAACCCTTTTCTTGAAAAAGAAATAAACGAAATTTTGTTGTCAGCTTCTGAAGTTGAAGAAGTTGTTCTAAAACTTGATGTGAATAAAGCAGTAGGATTAGATTTAGTACACAATAAACTCTTAAAACTGTCACTACCATTAATTCTGTATCCCTTAACAAATATCTTTAATAGAAGTCTAATTGAATGTAGGTTCCCAAAACTTTGGAAAACAGCTTTAGTTAATCCTATACATAAAAAAGCATCAAAAGAATTATGCAATAATTATAGACCAATTTCATTACTGAGTTGTGTTGGGAAGGTTTTAGAAAAATGTATTCATTCTAAGGTGTATCACTTCCTATCATCAAATCTCATTCTTTCTCCATTCCAATCAGGTTCTCCACTGTCAACCAGTTACTTTGTATATATAACAGTCTTTGTTCCTCATATGATAGAGGAATCACAACACAGGCAGTATATTTTGACATATCAAAGCGTTTGACCGTGTCTGGCACAAGGGGCTCCTGCACAAGATGAAAACATATGGTATACGCGGTAAATTATTAGACTGGTTTACTGACTATCTTTCAAATCGTACCCAAGCAGTAGTGATTAAAGGACATAAATCAGACTTTAAAACAATACGTGCTGGCGTTCCTCAGGGATCAGTCTTAGGTCCACTTCTATTTCTAATTTTCATTAATGACATTGTGAACAATATAGAATCTGATATAAAACTATTAATTTTTGCAGATGATACTAGCATGTCTTTAGCACTAAACGATTCATATATTCGCGCCGAAATACTTAATTCAGATTTAGAAAAAATAGAGTCTTGGGCTAAGTGCTGGAAAGTTAGCTTTAATGCAGACAAAACAGAGCTGTTAAATTTTTCTCGAAACAATAACACGATCTTGCCTCTCTCATTCGAATCAACCCACCTCCAAAATAAAGCATGCATAAACACCTAGGTCTCATTATTCAGAACAATTGTAAATGAGATGAGCATATTAAAAGCTTAATAAATACTGTAACTATGTTGGTTTCATGCCTTAAAAGCTATAAATATAAACTTAATAGGAAGACACTTGAAACAATGTTTAAGTCATTTATACTCCCTCATTTTGACTATGCCGACATAATATGTACTGAAACACAGTCAAAATCATTAGAAATGTTGCAGCTTGATGCAATACGAACAATAGTCGGGGCTGTTCGTGGCACATCCTATGAAAAATTGTACCAAGAGTCTGGATTCTGTACTCTGAAAGAACGAAGAACCAGACACAAACTCTGTTATTATCATAAAATGGTTAATGGTTTGTGTCCCCAATATTTAGTTGATCTTGTTCCTGCACTAGCAACCGATATAAATCTGTATCATAGAAGAAGGCCTTATGAACGTAGCTTACCAAGGTGTAACACAGAAATATATAAAAAATCCTTTATTCCGTCAACTACTTTACTGTGGAACTCTCTTCCAGATTCTATCAAAAATAGTAATTCCTTAAGTCAATTCAAACGATATTTATCTATGAATGATCCTATTGTACCTTTGTATTTTTATCATGGTAAAAGAAAGGAACAAATACTGCATTGTCGACTTCGACTTTGAATAAGTGACCTAAAATATGATATGTTTCATCGTCATGTAGCAAATGATCCATTATGTGCTTGTGGTAGTGCACAGGAGACAGCCGAACACTATTTTCTGTTCTGTCCTAATTTTGATTTAGTCCGTGCCAACACAATTGCATTGCTTCCCCCTGAATATGTTCATTTGCAAAGTCTATTGAGGGGCAGCCCTGAACTCAATATGAAAACAAATATCTTTATTGTTGAAGTTGTCCATCAATTTATATTTGATTCAAAACGATTTTTATAATATTTTTGTCAAATAATGGTATCCAATTACAAAAGTCTTAGTAGAGGTTTGAAGCACTTATGTAATTCTCTTTGCTACCCGCTAATGTCTGTATGATTGTTTAGAAAGCACGCTATAGCTTTGAAAGGTAAATAGCAATTAACAAGATCTGATATAGTACACGTATTATTTCATAATTTTCACTATTCATGCACTATTACCTGATATCATCATAACTGACAGTATTTTTGGCCTTGATGATGGTATTTTTATAGTTGGTCTCTCACTCTCTCCTTCTCCGGTTATCGTTGCTGGTGGTTGGTCTTTTTTGTTTGTTTGTTTGTTTGTTTGTTTGTTTGTTTTTGTTTTTTTTATGTTTTGTTTGTTTGTTTGTTTGTTGTTGTTTCTTCCACTAATTTTGTGTGCTTTTTCTACAAATAGATCTTTTTTGTTTTGTTTGGAATTACTTTTCCTTTTTCTAGCAAAGATTGCAATTGATGGATTTTTTGTTTTTGTTGTTGTTTTGCACATTGCAGCTCAACGGCCGTCGTTTTCATGTTAATTTTCATTGTTAAATTGAGCACATTATAAGCTACAAGCTTGTTGTTGCTGTGATTTCTAAATGCTGTTGTTTACAATGTTTGTCCAAAATTCTGAATAAAACTATTTAAACCAAAACCCTTTTTATGTGGTGAAACTGAAGCTATACTCTTGAAAGGGGAAAAAAGAGGAATTGGTTAGAATCAGATAAACAAACATGGCTTAGTTGAGTGGAAAATGGGTTTCAGAGGGAATAAAATAATAAATACTTTTGTCCTTTCGAGAAACGGAATTTTGTTAGTAAAAAATGTTAAAATTGATCACAGATCAGGGAGTTACTCGACAAAAAAAACAGAAGATGTGTTAAAAGAAACAAAACATTTTACCAAAAACTTTATATACCAGTAAAACACAATAAATTTTGAATAAAACTACTTCATAGATGCCCTTCCAAAGTTAACAAAAACAGAATCAGATCAGCTGGAAGGTTTAATTGCCGTAGAAAAAGCCATAAATGTTTTGAAAATTATGAAAAACGAAAAAGCCTCGGAACAGATGGACATTTAAGTTTTTAAAACCCCCTTTGGAGGCAAATAATCATAATCAGAATATTGCTTTTAGCCCTACCGACCACGAAAACCATATCAGGGCTGTCACCTTATTCAGTTTCGTGGTTCCAGTAATTTTGCTTTAAAAAAGGCAGAAGAGTGGACTGGGCCGGCAGAAAATAAGCACAAGAAATTATAGAAAGATAAGGAGAAAGACAGGAACAAAACAGAGATAGAAAAGTGGAAATGTCTAGCACGGAATTTTCAGAAGGTGGGGATGCTATTTATACTGAATCTCCACGGTTGATTGGAGGCAAATATGAACCTATGTGATTCGCTGGCTAAATAAAGGATTTGTAAATGGGGAGATATCTATCTCACAAAAAGATGGACTGGTAAGTGCCTAACTTTGAAAAAACTAAAAATGTTTGGCTAGGCAGCAAAAAAAATTCGCCAAGAACCTACCTACCACACAGAAAAATGGAGTGGAATCCAATAGACCATAAAATCCTTGGATTCTGGTTTACCAGTAATTTACCAAATGTGACTGAAGTAAATACAACTGATAAAGTATATGAACTTGAAAAAAAAAGCTATTAATTTTAAGATATGGTCAAAAAGATTAAAACCCCTCTTAGTAGTAGAGTAGCAGTGCTCAAATCACTAGTGCTCACAAAGTTTTATATTAACGTATGTTACTGCCAAATTCTCCGATGCTCAAGTTGCCCAGTTGCAAAAACTGTTATGAATTTGTATGGGACAAGAAAACAGATATGAAAAAAGGCCATATTCTGTGCACAGTATTCAAAAAAGCGGAATGGGTAAAGAAAAATATATGTATATACGAATACTGAAACTTGTTTAGATTTCAAACGTTTATGCACAGAAACAAAAGTGGAGACTAATATCAGATTCATCATGCTCCGAGATAGATGATCTAGATCGTCGTTTTGTCTGAACAAGAAAAACTGAATTGAAATTGTAGGCAAGATGTATGACTCTAAGAGAAAAAAAAGCTGGAAGGTGTTTTGTTGCGTTCTAGGGCTAGATGGTGACTTATGGCGAAAAAATCACTAAGTATTTTTGTGGGCTCGAAAAAGAAACTACGTTAATAAGCATATACAGAAACTAACATTAAATGATGGCTCATTTCTAACTGAGAATAGTGAAATTATTCAAGAAGTTAACTAGACGAAATGTAGACGATTACTCAATTATTGACTTGGTAGAGAACATCCTTGTAGGGAAAAGTAACTTTAGACAAAGCGGGCATTGCTTTAAAGCATGTAAGTAACAACAAAAGCCCCGGGAGTGATGGTTTTACGGCTGTTTTTCAAATTTTTCTTGTTACAACTGGATCCATTTGTTCAATTAATGAGGGTTTTGATAAGAGGGAGTTATCATCAACACAAAAGGAGGGTGTTATCATAAGCCCGATAAACCAAAAGACCTATTGAAGAACTGGAGACCTATTTCACTTTTGAACGTTGTGTACAAAATTGGCTCTACATGTTTAGCAAATAGACTAAAGCAAGTAGTAGCAGGCCTCCGTCAGTCGGTGTCGACTATGGAATTCGCACCAAAAGACAGGTCATTTGTTCAGCGACAACGCCGGCTGTGGCCGGTCAGTCCGATGCGGGAGTGGCAGTCTCTGTTGCATCTGATGCAGATGTGGCTTGTTGAGGTGGCTGGAGCACATCCCTTCCGCTTGGCTCTTTTCGTTTGCTGCGGTGTGGATCTTTTCTTCACCACACTTCAGCTGTTTGTGGAGAGCACTGCGCCATTTGCTGCGGTCAGCCGCTACCTCCTCCCAGTTCTCTGTGTTTATGTTCAGGGCTTTCATGTCACTGTCTTTGTAGCGCAGTTGGGGGCGGCCAATGCTTCTCTTGCCGGAGGCAAGTTCACCATAGAGATCTTTAGGAATGCGTCCATCCTCCATCCTTCGCACGTGACCGAGCCCTCTGAGTCTGCGTTGTCTGAGGAGTGTGTACATGGTGGGAAGACCTGCAACCTCGAGGACCTGAGCGTTGGTAACTATGTCACTCCAGTGGATGCCGAGGATACGACGGAGAGAGCGCAGCTGGAAGCTGTTCAGTTTGCGCTCCTGTTTGGAGTATGTTGTCCATGTTTCACTGCCATACAGGAGAGTGCTGACGATGTAGGCGTTGTACACTGCCATCTTGGTGGAAGTTGTCAGCTTTGGGTTCTCCCAGACACGGGTAGTGAGGCGTCCTAAGGTCGTAGCAGCCTTGCCAATGCGCTTGTTGATCTCGGCATCAAGGGATAGGTTGTCACTGATGGTGGATCCCAGGTATGTGAACTGGTGTACGACATCGAGCTGGTAGTCATTGATGTAGATGGCTGGTGTAGTTACCTCGTCCTGGCTCAGCACATTGGTCTTTTTCAGGCTGATTGTCAGTCCGAAGTCTGCAGGCCTGGGAAAACCTATCCATGAGTTCTTGCTCAGTGTGAGAAGTGACAGCAGCATCATCAGCAAAAAGCATGTCCCTAATTGTTTTCTCCATCACTTTTGTTTCTGCTTTCAACTGAGCCAGGTTGAATAGTCGACCGCTGGATCTGGTGCGTAGGTATACACCCTCTGTTGCAGTTCCAAAAGCGTGCTTTAGGAGCAGGGCAAAGAAGATGCCAAAGAGGGTGGGAGCAAGGACACAGCCTTGCTTGACTCCACTCTTGATGTCAAATGGGTTGGACATGCTGCCCTCATACTAAAGCAAGTACTCCCATCTATTACTAATAACGACCAGACTGGTTTTCTAGCAAACAGGTATTTGGGAGACAATATTCGTCTTATATATGACTTATTTATCTACTTGTGTCAAAGAAACCAGGTTTACTTTGATGCCTGGATTTTGAGAAAGCGTTTGACACTGTGGATTTAGACTTTTTGTTTAGAGCACTACATGCCCAAGCTTCTGCCAGTGGGTTCACACTTGTTAATACTCAGATAAAGTCGTCTGTCTCAGTAAATGGTGGTTTGGCTAGCTAGTTCCCAATTGAGAGAGGATGTCGTCAGGGTGACCCCATATCTCCTTATCTTTTTGTTACCTGTGCAGAAATTCTAGCTAATATGATAAGACAGAATAGAATGTCAAAGGAATTAAGATAAACACAGAAAATAAGATATCACAATATGCAGACGATACAAATATATTGCTAGAAGGGGATAAAAAATCATTTGAGGAATGTCTTGGTGTTGTTGAAAGTTTGGTAAAGTAAATGCCATATGGCTAGGAAGTAAACAGAATTCGCCAGTTAAATTTATGCCACATCTCAGTGTTCATTGGAACCCTTCAAAATTTAAGATATTAGGTATATGGGTTACAAACGATCTGGAGAAGTGTGAGATAATGAACATGGAGGAAAAGTTTTCAGAAATTAGAGCATTATATAGGACTTGGCTAAAAACACAAATAACTCCGCTTGGTAGGGTAGCAGTTCTAAAATCACTTGTTTATCAAAAATAATTTTATTGATGGATTTTGTTGCTTATGGGGTAAGAAAAAAGATAGAATCAATAGAAAAACGTCAGTAAGAAGCATAACACATGGCGGGATTGGATAACTCTGGTTGCTGTGCTGTGGATTATTTTTTTCCTTTCTACTGAACTCTATATGAACTTCCATGCTATTTCTCTTGAAGTGCAAAACTTAACTGAATTGCTTTTGTATGATCTTGGTGAAGGTGGCTTTGCCAAAGAAGAGCAGAAAAATAAGACTGTAAAACAAAATGTCATTGAAAAAAAACATTTGGGAAATAGAGAAAGAGGCAGAATTTGTGGAAAAAATGAAAAGTAAAGAATCCAAGATATACTCAAAGCAGCTGATGACAAATGTGAAATGTTTGAATAAGGCTAACAGCTGTATGTTGACAAAATGTTATCCATGCAAACATAAACGTCACTCAAAATGGTTTGATGATGAATGCTTAATAGCTAAACGAATTTCTAGGGAAAAGCTATCAACTTGCCGTGAATCAAGAAGTGACAATGACCGGGAAAATTATGTACAAGCTTGGAAGCTGTATAAAAACTTGATAAAACAGAAAAAAAGAAATTTTAAAAGAGAAAAAGCTGCTGCACTTGCGTCAGACAAGATGGATCCAAAATCGCTTTGGAAGGAAGTCAGAAATATGGGATGCACGCATAAAAGAAGTAAAATAGGTAGTACTATTACGTTAAATGACTGGTATAGTCATTTCAAAAATGTCTGTGGAAATGATAACAATGATCACCAAGACATACCAGATTTTGATGAACTCAGAACCAAATCCTTAAACAGAGGAGGAAGTACATCATGCTATAAAGAAATTAAAAAGTGGCAAAGCAACTGGACTTGATGAGTTATGTGCAGAAATGCTTAAGTGGAAAAGATGTATTATTTTTGACAAAGTTGTTTAGTAATTTGATAAAGGTGAGTATCCACAAGAATGGGCTAAAGCCATTGTTATACCTTTACATAAAAAGGGTGACACATAAAAAAGGGTAATTGTAGGGGTGTTTCTCTACTTAGTACACTGTATAAATATTAAACCATTATTTTGAATTCTAGATTGTATTTATGGCTTGAAGAGAACATGCTGATTTTTTAAAATCCCAAGCTGGTTTTCGAAAACATTATTCCACTGTTGACCAGATTTTTACTCTATAAGCTAAGGGCCAAAGGGCCAAAAGTTATATGTTGCTTTCATAGATTTTAGAAAAGCATTTGACTCTGTCCATCATGGTAAACTTTTAGAATGTCTGAGAAACAACGGGATAAAAGGAAAGTTTTTGTGTTCTTTGAGATCCATGTATAGCTCTCTTCTGTCTTGTGTAAGGGTGAATTTTCAGTTGTCCGACTTTTTTGCTTGTCCTGTTGGTGTCCGTAAACGGTGTGTATTAAGCCATAATCTGTTTTTGTTGTTTATCAACCAGCTAGCTGATTATATTTCATTAAATGGAAAACATGGTATTCAAATGTTACCCGAACTTACTAATCTATTCCTATTACTTTCTGCTGATGACGTTGTTTTACTGTCAAATGCCCCTTCAGGTCTTCAGAATCAGTCTAAAGGTTTCTTGTGAGAATTTAAAACTAAATGTAAATAAGGATAAAACTAAAATTATGGTTTTACGTAAAGGTGGCTTTCTCGGTAAAAAAAAGAAAAGTGGTTCTATGATGATATTGCACTAGAAGTTGTAAATGAATATTGTTATCTGGGTTTCACTTTTACTACTAAAATTAGTGCTACACGAGGAACAAAGCATTTGATGACAAAGGGAAAAAAAGCACTTCTGAGTGTGAATAAAATTTTTAACATGGACATGACTCCAAGCACATTCTCTAAGATTTTTTTAATCCAAAATACAGCCAGTTCTACTGTACTATCTGAAATTTAGGGATTGCATCGTTTGAATGACATTAAGAAAGTTCACCTCAGGGCATGTAAGAGGGTTCTAGGCGTTCCAACACGCACTCCTAACAAAATGGTGTATGGTGATTTGGGAAATTATCGCCTGTGTGTTAATTCATTAAGACACTGGTTTAAACTGTTAGAAATGGAACAATAACGACTGCCACGTAAAGCTTACGAAATGTTACTGTGTATAGATGAAAAGGGAAAGACTGTTGGGTGTCACAGATACGAATGATTCTATGTGTATCAGGATGTACTGTAGTTTGGCTGCACCAGGGTGTTGGCAAAGTGAAAACTTTCCTTAATATTTTCAAACAGCGTCTGATTGACATGTTCATACAGGTATGGTCTGGGGCATTGAGAGACAGAGATACAGTACCGATCATTCAAAACAGTATGTGAGAGGGAGAAATATCTTACGACTATTGAGGTATACTGCTTCAGAGTTGCACATGCACAGATTAGATTTGGTGTTTTACCTCTTAACAATAACATGCACCGCTAAAGTGAATCATATAAAAAGAAATCATGTCCATTTTGCACATCTGGTGTTCAAAATGAAACGCATTTTCTGCATGAATGTCAGATGTATTCAGATATACGATCAAAGTTTTTAAGAGACTCAGATCAGATACCATTATCAATACTGCTTCAACTACAAAGTGAGCAGCACGAAGAGAATTTGTCTAGGTTCATATTCCATGGCATTAAAAAACGATCTAGAATTGTGACACATGAGGTTTGACATTAAAGTTATTCATTGTGTGGGCAAACTCAATGACCCCCCACCCCCCACGCCATCTCGTGTCTTGTTTTTGGTTGCATGGACCAAAAAGTAATGCTGTAGATGCCATGGAATATGACAGTCTATCAGAATCAAGTGATTGAGGTTTCAACTCATTTGTGCAATCTCCTGATTGAGTTGTTTTACCATGACAAGTTTGTCCTGCTTGTTTTGAAGTGTATTTGTCATATTTTACAGATTTCTGACGGAATATCTATGACGTAAAATGTAATGTAATTACTGAGGATGGGCTGTATTCTCTCTCTCTCTCTCTCTCTCTCTCTCTCTCTCTCTCTCTCTCTCTCTCTCTCTCTCTCTCTCTCTTTCTCTGAACGTCCGTATTTAATTTAAAACTTTTGCTTAAATTTTGTCGTGCATGCCGTCCGTCCGTCCGTCCGTCCGTCCGTCCGTCCGTCCGTCCGCGTCCGTCCGTCCGTCCGTCCGTCCGTGTAGGGGCATCCATGAAGACCTGACAACCAGTTCCCTCAATTCCTCTCTCCTCTCATACAATATTTGAATATTAAATGGAAAAGCTGAAGCACTGCAAACAGATGCAGTTTAATGATTTTCGTGAAAAAATGGTTTGAGTACATAAACTAAGTAGAGAGTTAAGTGCCATTTCACAATATTAGTAAAATTCTGTATGTATTCTATCGAAAATGATGACTGATTATGTGTACTTTGTGTAGCAATTAGTCATCAGCATAAGACTGATAATGGAAATGATAAAATGTTGTCTGGACATAAAGTCAATTTGTTTCTTTTAAAATGCATATGGATGCCATTAAAAAAGATTACAAAAAAGTCAGTCAAGTCAAATGATCTTCATATGGGATAAAAAAAAAAAGAAGTTAAGCTTTTTTTCATCCTGCACACGCACATACACACACACGCACGCACGCACGCACGCACGCACGCACGCACGCACGCACGCACGCACGCACACACACACACACACACACACACACACACACACACACACACACACACACACACACATTCACTCTAATTTGTCTAAAGACAATTAAACTGCACAAAATTGACGAAACAACTTGAACAGATCAAATCAAAGCAAAAGAAGGAAACAAAACAACTGTCAAGAAATATATACAAGTCCAGAAAGTTCCATCTGAAACGTGAAACAGGCGAACACACAGACTCTGGACGTATGCCAGCCTGAGAAGTCAGGCTTGGCGCTCACTTTGGCTCTGTCATTTTATTTTGTGGGCCCACCCATCTAATTTACTAAGAAGCTGCAAAAGCTTGGCGTGATAAAGATGTCCATGTTGTTACAGTGGGGAGAGCCGGGGTGGAGAATAGGCAGGAAGAGAGAGTGCTTTTGGCACTTGTCATCTTCTTGGTGAAAGGTCTTTATTGTCTCCACTGGCCAAATTCCATCTTCACTATCGATGAACAGCATCTAGCACTGATCGCAATGAAGGAGAGTGATTGTCCTGGAATTGTTCATCCCCCCTCTTCTTTTGATATGGAGAGAGAGAGACAGGGACAGAAAGACAGAGACTGAGAGAGACAGAGAGAGTGAGAGAAACAGAGAGAGAAAGTGAGAGAGACAGAGATTCACAATTCGATTCATGACTTTTATTTACATAAATGCCAAAGCCTCTTTACCGAAGGAGATCATACAAAACCTGAATATTGCTTGGAGTAATTAAAAATACAATACATAAACTAGACACAACAAAACAACAAACATCAAAGAAAGGTAACGAAACCAGCTGCCGTTGTGCAGTGGTGAGTGCCTTAAGTTACGTACTGGAAGGTCGCGGGTTCGAATCCCATGAGAGTCGGGGATATTTTTGGACTCCGGCTGGCCCACAGTTAATTTACTTAATAGTCAGGTCAGACGCTTCCTCTGCTACTGGTAACCATGTAACCAGTACTACCTGCCACATGCCGGGAGTAAACCCAACCCAAAAATCCGACTTGGAGAGGGAGGGGCTCAACAGAACAAAAATGGGAAGCGCTTCACTGATAACCAGGATATTCTGAACAGATGGACATGATACTGCTGTGACCTGTATAACTCAAAACAGAAGATCCTAAAGTCCTCAATATCCTCACAAGCACAGATACAGACAGCCACACTATCCTCCGTGAAGAAGTGGAAACAGCAGTCAGATCTCTGAAAAAAAAGAAGACATCAGGGGCTGACAACATTCAAACTGAGTTCGTTCAAGCTGGAGGGGGCAATCCATGGTCAACACTCTACTAAAAATATGCAACAAGATCTGGCAGACAGGAAAATGGCCAACACCATGGACACAGTCACTCATCATCAACCTCCTGAAAAAAGGAAATCTGCAGTAGTGCCAGAATTACCGCACAATCAGCCATATATGCTACCCAAACAAGGTCATGTTGATTACACTGAACAGACTGAAGCCATAAGCAGATACCATCATTGCTGAGGAACAAGCAGGTTTCAGAGCAGGGCGTAGCACAACTGAACAGATAGTCAACCTCAGAATACTCTGTGAGTGGTACCTTCAACACCAACAAGACCTCTACCATGTATTTTAAGAAGGCATTTGACAGGGTGTGGCATGCTGCTTTGTGGACAACCATGAATTTGTACAGCATCAATGCAAACCTAATCAGAGTCATCAAAGAGCTGTGCAGTGCAGTGTACTACAGCAGCAACATAGGAGAGTGGTTTCGAACAACAGTTGGAGTAAGGCAAGGCTGTCACCCACTCTTTTCAACATCCTCCGCTTCGCAGATGACATTGACGAACTAGCAGGATCAGAACAAGAGCTTGTCAGCCTGACAGTACACCTGAAAAAGGCCTCTCAAGCTCACGGCATTGAAATCAGTGCAGAGAAGACCAAACTGATGACCAATAGCGCCAAGGGCATCAGTACTGGTATCAGGGTCAATGACTAGAAGCTGGAAACGGTTCAAGGCTTCAAGTCTTTTGGAACCGTTGTATTCGACAAGGGTCCAAGCCAGAGGTAGTATGCAGGATTGTACAGACAATAACAGTACTGTCAAAACTGAACACCATCTGGAGAGATAAAAAATATTTCACTCAACTCCAAGATCAGACTAATGCACTCCCTGGTCATATCCACATTCCTGTATGCCTGTGACTCGTAGACCCTGACTGCTGATTTGGAGAGAAGAGTAAAGGCGGTGAAGATGATATGCTTCCAGAGACTCTTTGGCATCTCCTACAAAGACCACATAAGCAACGAAGACGTACATAAGAGAATCCAGCAAACCATTGGTCCCTACGAAAATCTATCAATCGTAAAGAAGCCTAAACTTAAATATTATGGGCAAGTCACAAGATGAAATGACTTGCAAAAAACAATACTGCAAGGCACTGTTCAAGCAGGAAGAAAGAGGCAGACCAAGGAAGAGATGGGAGGACAACATCAGGAAATGAACAGGCCTAGAACTTAACAAAACCCTGAGAAAGGCAGAACAGATAGAGGAGTGGAGGAAACTGGTTGTCAAGTCTTCAGGGGTGCGCCCATAGTGGTCAGACTATGGGATAGATAGATAGATGCTTAAACAGTCTGACCAACACCGCAGGTATTTGTACCTCCGGGCCAGATTGACACTGGGATATGATGGAAACCGTAGAACACAGCCCTGGCAAGTATTCTGAAAGCATAATTTATGCACTTCCATAGCAGCAGCATGATGTCATCGTCATCCATGGATCATGGTGCAATAATAACAATTATCTCTGACTCAGTTGCTCTGGTGTCATGGTAACCTCCATTTTAGTTTCCCATACACTTCTGTGCCTGTGGTGAGGCTGTGTCAAGGCCTTTGGGGTTGAAGGTTGACAGGAGAAAGACACTGGAGGGGCGTTGTGGTGGTCACCACCCTAGGTCCTGGCTCGGTGACCAAGCTATTGTTAGAAAGGGACTTTTTTTTTTCGTCCGCTGTCACGTGACTTTCCTTTTCTGCTGTTCCCATGTCGCTCAGTTTAATCTCACAACTCGTCATACCAAGATTCATTATGTCACATTCTCAGGAATGGAAGTCCATAGAGAACCCATCAATGTCAGGTTGCCATTGGGCCACAAGCCACAGTGGCACTGCACTGCTGCTGGGTCACTATGCAGTCTGCCGGGGTGCCTGTTGGGATTCCCCCTATTAGTGACAGTATTAGCTTAGCCGCGGAGCCAGACTGTGAATGAGTCAGTCAGTCACCCACCCGATGTTGTGACCACCATAACGTCCCTCTAACGACCTTCCTCCTTCAACCCCAAAGGCTTAAAGGCTTCAACCCCAAAGGCACAAAGTGTAGGCCATTTATATATTTTTTCCCAAATTCTCTTGCCTGTGTGTGCACCTAAAGTGTATTGCAATATTTGGGTTATTATCCAGCTAAGACTGACCATTTGGCTGGATACAACCTGTATGATCTGCCTTGCATCCTTTAATAGGATCCCCATACATAAGGCACAAAGATTCACTAGGTGCTTATTTTCTCCTATTCAATTTTTTTCAACATAAATATATTCTAAGCGTATTTTCTTTCTCTTTTCATCATTGTCTGGGTTCTGGGCAGCTTTGAAAGGCCACAGGGATATCAAATATTCCTGTGAATGCAATTGACACATTGAAATTCTGAAAAGTGTCTTGTTGTAAGGTACCACAGCAGGTGGAGTTTCAATCAGCACCGGGGGACCTCTGTTCATTCAGGAACTAAAATTCTTGTCAGGTGAGGCCAAAGGCATGATTCTTACCCAAAAATGCCTGAAATACTGCCACTGAACGACATTCCCTAACAATTTATTTTCATTTCATTTTTTAAATATTTTTTTTTTTATTGAATCTTTGATGTCATTTAAAAAATTATTGAGGAGTTGTTACCTGCTTTTGTTTTTTTGTTTTTCCTCCACTACTTTTTTTCCTCCTCAATAATACAGGCATCAGTGTATAGGAAACCAAAGCTGATGTTGCCATGAGACCAGAGCAACTTGGGCCACCGAATCAAAAGCAATTTTTTGTTGCATGATGATTAATGATAATGAGGATGATGTAATTTTGCTGCTGTGGAAGTGGATGTGCTTTTAGACTACTTAATATAACTGTATTCTACGCTTCCTATATATAACTGTATGTATTTCCCGGTGTCAACCAGGTCTGAGAGGTACAGACACCTCAGTTTTGGTCAGGTAATTCAAGCAGCAATATCAAACTCGCATCACCAGGCTTGAGAAGTACAGACACCTGCAGTTTTGGTCAGGTAATTCAATGAACAATATAAACTCGCATCCGTAAAGGGGATGAATCTCGACTGTTACAGTTTTCCCAATGAGCCCAAAACACTCGCTCATCCTGTTGACTTTTATGGGATTCGAACCTGCGACCTTCCACCCAAGGTGCTAACCACTGCACCAAGGCGGCTGGTACGGAAAGGTACGGCTGGTCCTGGGTATGTTAGCCCGGAACAGACACTACCGCCACTGACCCAACAGTAGTGCAGGGCCCTTCTGGCTGATGGCCCCGCAGCGACCTGACATTACTGTAGACTTCCGATCCTGAAAGAATTTAGGTATGGCTAGGGCGGAGAGATTCGAATCAGCGGCTTGGGAATAGTAAGACAAGAATGCCACAGAAGAGGAGGCAGCAAAAAAAGAAGGATATGAAAAAATGTTGTTAAATGAAAGCTAGTCAAATAAAGGTTGTTAAGTGAAGCAAAGTTGGCTGATGTCATGAAGACAGGAGCACAGTCAGCCTAAAACTACAATGATAATTATGTGGGTTAGAATATTCTTTTTCTGAGTTCATGTAAAGCAGGACAACAAAACAGTATCATTATGCAACTCATCCTCATTGCCCAGTTTCTGTAAACAGCATGTTGCTTTATTTGTAATTGCTTTTCTAAAGCATAGCAAGCATAAAATTTGTCAGCGCACAATTTGCACATTCATTTAGTTTCATCCGTACCCTACAATTCTAATGTATGTAGAGTTTTAAAGTCTAAACAACGAGAATCTGTGACATTTGTGTACAGACACCTCAGTTTTGGTCAGGTAATTCAAGCAGCAATATCAAACTCGTGTGTCTGTGTCCCAATTCTGCTATCTACAATCAATAACTCCTACGTTGCTTTAAAAAATCCTGTAACTCTCTACACCTTGGTTGTCCCAAATGAACCCCTAACCCTAATAATTTAAAGAAAGAGAAACATTCGCGGTCTGTTTTCTTCCCATTAGCATCAAGTGTGTGTGTGTGTGTGTGTGTGTGTGTGTGTGTGTGTGTGTGTGTGTGTGTGTGTGTGTGTGTGTGTGTGTGTATGTGTGTGTGTGTGTGTGTGTGTGTGTGTGTGTGTTGTGTGTGTGTGTGTGTGTGTGGTATGTGTGTGTGTGTGTGCGTGCGTGTGTTTGTATGAGAGAGAGAGTAAGCATTTTTTTAGTGCAGTTGAAGGAAATGTATGTTTTCCGCATAATCTTGTTAATTATCTCTTGATCTCCCACGGAAAAATCTTTGGAATGTAGATTAGGTAATCAAACAAGCAAAATGAAAAACATAAAAAGTGAAACTGAGTACAAGACGCTTTTTTTTCCTCATCTCAAAAAACATCAACAAAACGCCGAACTTTTCATGCTCTCTTACTGTGGAGAGACAGTAAATAATAAGGATAGGAAGAAGCTGCGGCATCAAGAACAAGGTCTTTGTACTTATTCTTAAAAGGAGGCCAAAAAACATAGATGACGATATCGATGAAGAAGTCTAACTAAAGGAAAAGGCACTTCTCGCTGCTTCTTTGAGACTCAACAGAAAACAACGAAGAAATAATCGACGATGAAGATGAAGGAGTCACACATAAAGAAAAAGTTATCCCCCATCCCTATCATGAACCCGCTCCCCTAGCTGTATGTCACCACTGAACAACGACTAAAGTCTGACGTTAGAAGCGGGCCACAGGCAAAGTTGCGTTAATAAATTGGCAGACAGCGTGAAGATGTCCGGGGCGATAAGCTTCCACTACTAACCAGGGTAAGCATTAGCTATCACAGACATCATTGCCCACCCAAGCGGTCTAACAATCATAAAACTGCCCGCCAGTCGCCGAGATTGATTTGGGCACTGTAGGACCATGGCCTTTTTCCACCAATCAAAGCCAGCGGAGGTTTCATGTGCAGCCCACCATTACGCCCAGTCTAGCTCTTCCGGCGCCAAGCTTTCAACGGATCGTAACCTGACAGAGTTCGCCGTGGGTTTTTATTGTTGAGCTGATTTTTCGTTTTGTTGTTTGTTGTTAGATGGCGTTGATTGTCGTTTCTTTTAACTCTGACATATCCAACATGTCTGTGGTGCTATCATTGGACTTGAAGGCTGTAAGGCCACCACCTATGAGAAGGGGTATTTTTATTACTGTCTGAAGCTATTTTAGTTCGTACTAACACATTCCCTGACTAAATCCTCCTTCTTTCAACACGTATGAGAGACTTCAGAGACAGATTTCACAAGAAGCCCGATTAAAAGCAATTAAAAAGGAAATTCTGGGCTCGTAAGACCGTTAAAGTCTCGTGTGTCTTTGTCTGAAGTTCCCTCTCTCACCCTTCACGCACTCGTGTATATGTTCCCAATCTCTTTTCTCTCTCGTTTGTTCTATCACTTTGTTCGTACGATGTTTTCAAAATTTCTCTGTTTTGGGGAAAATACAGTATTTTCAATTGAATTTCAGATGCAATGACTAGTTTCCTCAGAAATAAACTGTAATTATACCAAAGCGATTCCTCATCTTATACAAGTGAAATCTACAAGGAGTAAAAGATTTCATCTGAACTTTTGGTGTATCTTTGTGCAAATATATTTTCATACATCTCTGTTTCTATCCTCGCTTATTGTCCTTCACCTTTCTCTGTTAAATAGCAGAGGGCTAGGCCTGTCCCCTTTATAGTGTTGTCTTCTGCTGTCTGCTGAACGCTTTTTATTCGAACTTTTTAGCATGTAAACATTCTGAGCTAGAATTTCATAATGACTTTATACATTGAAAACTTTTCTTCTTGACAACCGCTTAGGGCCTCCAAAAGGTAAATAACTCTAGCTGTTCCTGTTGTTTGCGAGTTTTTCATTTGTGATCTGGAGTAGATTTGCAAAATAACTCGCTGGTAACCACCAATACTTATGCTGTCACACAACCTTTGCTGTTGGTGATCCAGCCTTACTGCAACTACTGCTGTTGGTGATACAAACTTACTACAACTGCTGATGGTGATATAATACAGCCTTGCTACAACTACAGCCGTTCGTGATAGAATACAGCCTTAGTGCAACTACTGCTGTTCGTGATAAAAATACAACCTTACTGCCACTACTGTAGGCCATCGTGTGTCGACGACAGTTACGAAAACTGCATACACACGGGGACTGTATGTAAAAAAGCATATGATTGCTTATTCCATTATCCTCGATATAAAAGAATAGATAGATAAATAAATAAATAAATCAACAAATAAATACTGATGCTGGTGCCACACAATCTCCTCTAAACAAGAGAGAGGTCATGACAAAGATGAGTACCGAGATGTTAACAGACCAAATCACTAGCGGAGAAACCAGTTTTATGGCAGGCACAGATCGGTATTAAAAAGCAAATATACATAACAAAACGTGAACTTGAAAACAAAAAGGTGTCCTCAACCCAAAAGGTAACTTATACACAATCATTGAAATCAATGAAGATAAAAGGCTCACCGACCTGCACATTGTTGGAGGCGTAGGAATCCATGGAGTGGTCATCCCCGGCCAGTTCAAACCCCTGCCACTGCAGCGCCTTCTTCTTCTTCTGGCTCTTGACCACAGCCCGCACCTGCAACACCAACACACACAGACAATCAGCACTAACTTGGTGCCAATCCTAGGGTAAAGCATTATGTTTACAAGTGATTTGATGTTTCTTCTTCCTTATCGGTTTTTTGTTGTTGTTTTTACCTGCTTTGATTGCTCATTTCTCTAAGTATTGAGGAAAAGGATGGCATAAGGAAGGTTTATACAAAGACACACACGCACACACACACACACACACACACACACACACACACACACACACACACACGCACGCACGCACGCACGCACGCACGCACGCACGCACACACACATACACACACACACACACACACACACACACGCGTACGCACACACACACACACGCACGCACGCACACATACGCACGCACGCACGAATACACACACACACACCTACACAAGTTCATAATGTGTGTATATGTGGTTACCCTCTTATACAGCATTTTCTTTTATTGCATCTGTGTGTCTGTGTGTCTGTGTGTCCGTCTCCGTCCGTATGTCCGTCCGTCCGTCCGTCCGTCCGTCCGTCTCTCTCTCTCTCTCTCTCCTCTCTCTCTCTCTCTCTCTCTCTCTCTCTCTCTCTCTCTCTCTCTCTCTCCATAGGTTCTCAATGCGACATGTTTGCTGATGACATCACTGATGAAACCTCTGATGGCCATGAGGTTTAATCACACAATGCAAAAGAGTATCAATAACTTTATTCAGTGGACACACCTAAACCACATGTCTCTTCATCCCAATAAAACAAAATTTATGTTGATTACAAATAGACAAAAGCGTCAAAACCTCACTCAGTCAATACCCTCTTTACATTTCTAACGTTAAAGTCGGCGAAGTAGTGAATCATAATTGTTGTCTTAGGTGTAACAACAACATCACATGGTCAAAAACACTTAGGAAAAAATGTCGGGATAGCTGTATCAGGTAAGAAAAATAAATACCTTTTAAAATTTACATGCAAGGAAATCATTCTTTTATGCATTGATTATGCATCTACACTCCAAGATCGAGTTAATATGTGACGCTCCACCACATGAGTTGCATTGCACCAGAGGTCAATTTTTACTTATTGACATGCTAGTAATCTGCAATGAAAAGGCTATTCAATACAAAAAACAGATTGAAAATCGGACAATTCTGTGCAAAGGTATTACAACTTGAAATGATAGACTGCAGGATGTGAAAAAATGAGAAACAGACAAGTCTATTCTTGTAACAGGTGGTCAGAATGAGAGGTTGGGTACTTTCAAAACACATTTAAAAGCAAAGGGAATAAGAATTATGCCTTGATGTTTCATTACAAGGTAGAATAATCGATATAGTTTCATAATCAGTCAAAATCTCAAAATGGACAACTTGACCCCAACCTGCCTTTAATGGCCCCTATCGCAAAATTGGGTAAGTCAAGTCATGTCAAGTCAAGTCAAAAACACTTTAATCATCCCTGAAGGGCTCCCCCCCCCCCCTCCCCATACAATCCACCCCCCCCCCCACACTCACGCATACACACACACGCTCCCCCCCCCCCCCCCCCCCCCCCCTACAATACTGACAAGCATATTGATACAAATCATAATTAAACATACGAAGTAGCTACATTTCATATTTGTTCAAACATTATATAACTTCAAATAAAAAATGTCACAAACACTCACACTCTACGCGCGCGCGCTCGCACACACGCAAACACACGCATGCACACACACCAATGTTTAGATACAATGTTCTTAAAAACCATTGACTAGAAAAGACATATAATCACCATTATTTACACATTATACGCACGCGTTCGCACCCGTACATATACATGCATGCATGCATGCACGCACACACGCCACACACACACACACACACACACACACACACACACACACACACACACACACACACACACACACACACACACGCTTCCCCCCCCTCCCCATACAATCCACACCCA
>CM060318.1:14297195-14319695 GCA_030674155.1 Stramonita haemastoma
TGTGTGTGTGTGTGTGTGTGTGTGTGTGTGTGATTTACTTATTTTACTTAAAAAAAAATTATTTCGAGGATAATGTAAAAAGCACCCGCGTACTTTTTAAATCCAGTACCCGTGTGTATGCAGTTTTGTCAATTTTGTCAGCCATTCCCACCGGCACACAATAGCTGACAGAAGCAGACAGACTGAGAAACAGACAAGCAGGCAGAATGAGAAACAGACTAGACAGACAAGCAGACAGACTGAGAAACAGACAAGCAGACAGACTGAGAAACAGACAAGCAGGCAGAATGAGAAACAGACAGACAAGCAGACTGAGAAACAGACAAGCAGACAGACTGAGAAACAGACAAGCAGACAGACTGAGAAACAAACTGAGAAGCACAGACCAGACAAACTGAGAAACAGACAGGCAGGCAGACCGAAAAACACAGACTGAGAAACAGAGAAACAGACACAGAGAATCAGACAGACAGGTGGACAGATAGCCTAGTGGTCAGAACATTGCGCTCGCAATTTGACGACCCGGGTTCGATTCCCGTTCGAGGAGATTATTCTCCTAAAGTTAACATCAGTGCTGATTCCACTTTCCCCCAAAGTCCTTCGGATTAGACTATAATCCCAGGTCCCGTGTGTGAACGCAAGCAAAACATGTTGCGCACGCGTTAAATCCTGTTCCGCTTTTCGTAAGAGTAGGCCATCGTGTGCCAGTGGGAACCGATGACATTTACAAAACTGCATACACACGGGGACTGGATGTAAAAAAGCACATAAGTGCTTATCCCTTTATCCTCGATATAAAAGAATAATTTTTTAATAAAAAATTTAAATTAAGACAGACAGGCAGACAGACTGAGAAACAGACCAGTAGACAGGAGCAAACGTGCAGAGGAAAGCACACACATGCCCAGCTGCACGCTAATTACCTCCCGGACAAACCCGGGTCTCCTGGGGCTGTCCCCAGCACCCCTTCCCCCTCCATCCTCCCGCGGCTGCGAGACCAGGGTGAAGGGGTAACGAGAGGGGGGAAAGACGCCTAATACTCCTCAGAAGGGCACCCATGTCAGATTATTCCCCAGCAATTACTGAAATACCATCCAATACAAAGAAAGAATAAGAACCTAAACCAAGATTTTTTTAAAATACCCCCCAAAACAACAACAACAAAAACAAACAAACAAAAAACCCAGAAGCCTAAGGGGTATCCAACCCCTTGCAAACAGAACTAATGTACGCACACGTAGATAATCTTGTTTCTGGGGTTTTTAAACAAATTACATAAGCAAAAACGGAGTTGGGCTTTGAAAAGATTGGTAGATAAATCTGGTGATTCTTTTCGAGATGAGACTGATAAGGGCAGTTCTTTTGTATCTCGGAATCCATCCTTGATCACATAAACAGACCTGCAATTGTAAATCATAACTTGTTTAGAAATACACATAGAATATATATACAAGACTCCTGTTGTTACTACAGAACCAGCAGCAAATCACCGTTAAAAAGGAGGAGGAAAAATCTTCTAAATAAAGTTCTCCCAATTTTTTTGGTTGTCATTTTGAAATAGGGATAAAGCAAACAAAGTGGGGGGGGGGGTGCAGTCTGAGGTAGGATGTGTTTTAGAAAATTAGAAAGAAAGACGGGTTATTCTGTGATTATTGAAGGCTGACTGGCCTTGCCTTGTAGTGCTGGATGCTGGTGTTTGCCCTTCACGCCTGGCCAGGTCCTCACAATGGCCTCCAAACAGCGCACCGTCTGTCTGTCCCTTGTGCTCTGCACTACACCCGACAAAGCAGGCCCACAACTACGCCTTGGAGGGGGAGGGAGGGGGGAATATAGTAAGAAAGGGAAGGAGTGGGGGGGGGATGGAGGTAGAAGGGGTAGGGGATAACAAGAGGGAAAAGTGACAAACCCCAGGGTTTGAGTGAAGGGCTAGCTAGTCATTTCTTTATGCTTTTATTTTGTTTTGTGTCTGAATATTCCTCTCTCTCTCTCTCTCTCTCTCTCTCTCTCTCTCTCTCTCTCTCTCTCTCTCTCTCTCTCTCTCTCTCTCTTTTGGGGGGGGGGGGGGGAGGGATGAGCTACAGTCACAAGTGGAGGACGTGTTTTTGAGTGCTCTTCAAAAATGTTTTTAAAAAACGACAAATCTGGACGTTTGTGTGTCATCATTTTCTGCAACAATGCTCTTTGATGGTGTTAAAAGCAAAAAGTGATCGGAAATTAATGGAAAGGTCAGTGACTGAAACGATATTATCATTTATTAACTAATATATTGTAAAGAAGGACAATTTTTTAATCTAGAAATTCAGGCACAACTCAAGAAAAGGAACAGTTTGGATTGGGTGTTGACGCACGTGCAATCTGTTGCTAGAGGACTGTCTTTACACGGCAAGTGGGTGCATGCATTTTGACAGGGAAGCAAGTTGTGAGATGTGTTCAAGAGTGCATACTGTTATCAACTTTGCACTTCCCATCTTCGGTGCATGTGTACTCTCTTGTTTGGAAACAAATCATTGAACACAGGCACGTGCATGTGAAAACTGAAATGTCTCAACAAGAGCTTCCTCCTTCCCCAGCAAACATTCAAATGATTGATTGGCGTTTTATGCAAATCCATCAAGGACTTTTTCTAAAGATGAGTGACAAAAATAGCATTGAAGAAAAGTGCAGTTCTTTAGATGTTTGAATTTCACTCTTTATGCAAGAGATACATATACTGGAATAGAATGTCATGTACAATAAAGAGGTAATACAAGAACTGCAGCAAGACAATCAGTTGATATTTGATAGCTTGGAAACAGTTGAGAGAAAACTAGAATCCACGGACCAGAGTACAAAGATGTGCACTGTGAAGTCCATCAATGTTGAAGAACTCAAAGAGGAAAATGACCAGATGACTTCCTGATACATTGTCGACATCTTAAATGACCATGGACCTCATTCTAGCTGGCACCAGCAAGACATCTTTAGAGCCTACCGTTTAGGAAGGCCACGCCCATGGAGAAATGAACCACGCACCATAATTGTCCACTTTTGCCGCTGGACAGACAAGATGGCAGTGTTGGCTGACAGGGAGCTTAGGGACAACCTATGGGAGAGTGGCATTAAGGTAGCCTCTGATCTAATTGCCCACCAAAGAGAAACTAGATTTCCATCGGGGTCAAGGCAAAATCGCCTACTTCCACCATGGGAAGCTACGCGTAAGGGACAAACACCCACCTCAACGAAGGCAGTTCAACCACATCACCCACGTTACTCGGCCGCTAGTCCAGGAGAACAGCAGAAGAAGACATGGAGGACCAGCAGAACTCAGGTACTTCATCCCAGGCATCTACATGAGAAGCAAGAAATTTGGCAGACCTTTGGCAGACCTGGAACCGCTCAAATCCAGCTGAATACCATGATCGGCTCAACAGACCTTCTTCATCAAGCAGCAGACCTGGCCTGGGAAGACCTGGGCCTCCTTCTTGGCACAGGTCACAACTACAAAATGTCCAGGAAACAGACAGAGGAGTGCCATCTGAGAAGCACTACATCTGAGAAGCACTACAGGACCACAAGGAGGGAAAGCACAGAAATGCAGAACAGTGCTCTCTACCAAGGTGATGAAATAGACAGTGCTACACCTGTTTGTCCCAGGCTTACACTCTTACAGAAAAGTTGTAAGTTGAGAGGCAGCCAGAGCCGGATAGAAGCCGGATAGAAGACATGTGTTTCTGAAAAGCACATTTACTGTTGTGATAATATTGTTAATGATGATAATGAGGATGACAAAAATCTAAACAGAACATCTCCTGCTCATTCAAATTACAGCAGGAACTAAATGGGAATGGACGTCAGCAAGCATCAGCAGTGTGGACAACAATTTACAACATGATTTTGCTGGTGAGGATGCCCAAACTAAACACAGGGAAAATGACCAGGTGACTGAGACAGACTACCCCAATAGCCACTCGGGTGAGATGACAAATGACATAACAAATGACAGAACCAAAGACAGTGAAGACAATAAATCTGACAAAGGTGAAGACATCAACAATGACATGTCTGACAAAGCAGATGATGATGAAATAGATTCTGGACACATTTACTGTTGTGATAATATTGTTAATGATGATAATGAGGATGACAAAAATCTAAACAATGCAATGATAGTAAAGAGTCCTGACAGTGACTGAGGAAGTAAAGAGACAACAAATAACAAAACAGGGAACTCAAATTTGCCCAAAAACGTTGGCAATGCTTCTGATTTTTAAAAAAACCTCGACACGGCATGGTGCAAACACTGACTCACAGGGACTGTAAATGTGACAAATGGACAGGCAGGTAGCCAGGCCCAGACCATAGTCCAGGTCCCTAGACCTAGGCGCACTACCTCTCACAGTGGGAGGTGCAAACAAAGAAGCTGTAAGGTAGCTGCAGTCAAAGCAGCATTACAGATTCTTTTCAAAAGTTGGCTTCTGATGACAGTGCTGTGGGCAAAGCCCCTAATCCTCTACCTAAGGCAAAAGCCAAAAGAGAACAAACAGATACCAAAAGATAGGGATTCGGCCAGGCCACAATTTATGAATGTCAGCCAGATAACACTTCTATTAGTATAAATAAGAACAAAGCATCTGAATTACAATGCACACTCTGTAGATAAAAACAAAAGCCATATTGACTTCCTGAATTACAATGTGCATGGTCTGTTACCAAAACTTGATGATAAATGTTTCATTAGTTTTCTTCTGGCTTCTGATGTCATTTGTTTAACAGAAACTTTTGTTTCAACTGATTTTGTGTCCTCTATTTTTCATGATTACTTGGTATTTACTTCAAAAGCTAGTAAATTGTCTCATCATAGGAGATACTCGGGGGGGAGGGGGGGGGTGTAATTGTTATGATAAAGAAATCACTGGCATCGTATGTTGATCATATTGTTGTTGAAACTGATAATACTATAACTGTTAAGATGCATAAAGATTTGTTTGGCACAGACAAAGACATTATCTTAGTGTGTAATATATTCCTCCACACGATTCACCTTTTTGGAGAATTAACCATGATGTTTTTGGTATGGAAACTCTGGAACAATGTTTATTGGACCTTCACAGTATCTACGATGATTTTTGTCTTCACTTGCTGGAAGATTTCAATGCATGAACAGCATCTGAAAATTATTGTACAATCAATGAAAACGAAGATTTTGAGAACCTGCAATTGTGTACCAATTCTAAAATGCCAACAAGATCTCATGATGAGCACACAAATGTATTTGGTAACCACTTACTTGAACTGTGCAACATATTCGATTGTGTTACCTTAAACGGACTGTGTGAGTCAGATTTTGGTGATAGTTGCACATTCATATCACCTTTTGGCTCAAGTACTGTGGATTATTTCATAATGTCTTTTGATTTATTCATGTCTGTTAAAGTACCCTCATTGATAGTCGAAAGCTTGACAGAATCTGACCACTTACCAGTTAACATGAAACTAGAGGTTTCAAACAGTATTTCAAAAACCACAGGAACACCAGATTTTTTTTTTTTTATAAATTAGTATGGAATCAAGCAAAAGAAGGCCAATTTCTGAATGCACTATAAAGCAGAGACATTCACGACAGACTGTTAATAGCTACAAACACCCTTGATGAAAATATAGAAGCTGCTTAGACATGTTTACTGTTTGAAAGATGCCAGCGAATGCATGTCTAAAAGGGTTTCATTAAACAGTACATCTGAATGGTTTGATGATGAATGTCGACTTCCAAAAAAGGAAAGCAGAAAGATGCTAAATTGTTTTCGATTCACCAGAAAGGAAGAAGATAGGCTAATTTACGTGAGAAAAAGAAAACAGTAAAAATGCGATTAAAAAATAAAAAACTAGATTATAGAAAACAAAAGGTTGAATAATTAGCTAAAAGTGTCCAAAACTCCTCACAGTTTTGGAGAGAGGTTAGAAACATGGGGTGTAGGAATAGTGAGAAAATATATAGTAATATAGTTGGTTCAATCACTTTAAAGATGTTTTTCAAAAACATGAAGAAATTGATAATCCCAGTGATATTTCAGTGGATCTCTGGGAAGATGCCAACCACACATTAAATAAAGATATATCAGAGGATGAAGTAAAAGAAGCAATCAGAAAACTAAGAAAAGCAAGTGGTATAGATGCTGAGATGTTGAAAACTGGTGACAAAATTATAACAACTTTTCTGGTAAGATTATCTAATATCTTTTCATCAGGAATTTATCCAAAAGAGTGATCAAAGGCCAAGAGAGAGAGAGAGAGAGAGAGAGAGAGAGAGAGAGAGAGAGAGAGAGAGAGAGAGAGAGAGAGAGAGAGAGAGGAGAGAGAGAGAGAGTTAAAATTATTAAATGGTCGTAAAGTCTTCAAACTCCTGAACATTTTCATTCTAACTCATACAATGTCCATTGGTATACAGTTTGCTTAGACTCTGGATAAGAAAACACAAAAAATAAGACCAGCTCAAACTTCCCGTCGAAAAATCCTGATTTTGTTTTGGGTATGTCAAAATTTCGTGCTGCTTTTGAATAGTGCAGATAAATCAAACAAATCAAGCAAACAAAGCCAAAAATCAACCAACGAACACACCAAACCAACCAAACCAACCAACACAATTAATGAACAACTATTTCCAAGATAAAACTTTTGGTTTCCTTTGGTTTACGTTTTGTTTCTCAGGTTTGTCAGAACAACAAAAACGGATAATGAATATTCGAGACCCACAAATTCACAATAGCTATGTGTAAGTAGAAATCAACATTCCGAAACAACTCTGCAGCTCTGTTCCGTTCAAAGTCACAAGACTATGAATTCCAGGGCGATGTGTGTAATAGTAGTGACAACATTGCAGGCAGTGAAGTGGCGGTGACCTGTGTCCTGCTGGTCAGTGTCTGAGGATGACAGCTGCAGTCTGCAGTCCAAAAAGAGTTTCCCTCACCGAGGACAATAGTTTTCGATTCAGAGCTTGGTCATAATCAGTGGCACATGGGGACTGAACCATATGGTAAGCACAGTCTTACACCACTTTTTAATACAGCAGATGAATTGAACCAAGTAAACAGCTGAACAACCATACCCCCAAAAAACAAAAACCCAAAAAATGCTAAACACACACAAATTAACAAGTATTTCCAAAGTAACACTTTTAGTTTGTCGGTTTTGACTTTATATTTCCTGTAGAGCCTGTAGAACGACCGATACATGGCATTTCGGATTTCAGAAAGTTTGACTTCGAGGGAATTTTGAGAATATATGTTGTTTAGTTTCAACAAAGATGCTTTTCGTTTGTCGACATATATATTTTAAAGTGGTAAAAATCGTTTGCGACCTACAGGAACTCGCTTTCACTTGTCATCAGAAATACAGTATCATTCGAATGGCAGCTGTATCAACGACCAAAGCATCCACATCGCCTTTTTCCCCGCGTTCATGGTAACCATTGATGTGGTGAACTGAAGTGACCCTGAGGTGAGGGGGGGGGGGGGGGGGTGAAGAGAGCGGGGAAGGTGGGGCCAGCTGTCAGAGGGGGAGGACATGGCTCCAGTCTGCTGCCAGCCACTGCCCCCACTTCACACACACAGCTTAGGCCACCACAAAATAATGACCCCTTCATCATGGCCATCGACTCCGGTGGATTTTTCTTTCTTTTGCTTGACTTTTCAGGTTTAGCTGGTTCTGTTGTTGGATATTATTTGTGTTTCATGCTCTTTCGGATGTTATAGCTGGTGGTGGTGGTGGTGGTGGTGGTGGTGTGTGTGTGTGTGTGTGTGTGTGTGTGTGTGTGTGTGTGTGTGTGTGTGTGTGTGTGTGTGTGTGTAAGTGAGTGAGTGTGTGTGTGTGTGTGTGTGTGTGTGTCTGTGTCTGTGTCTGTGTCTGTGTCTGTGTTGTCTGTGTCTGTGTCTGTGTGTCTATGTGTCTGTGTCTGTATGTTGTGTGTGCGTGTGTCAGCATTGTTGTTGTTGCTGCTGCCGCAGTTGTTGGTACCGTGTTTTCTTTTAAAAGTGCACACCTATTGATTCATTTGTTTGGTACTTTTTGTTTCTCAGACTCCGCAGCACAACAACAAAAACAAAAACAAAAAATGAATATTTGAAAGCATTATCCAAATATTAATCCACAATATCTATGAGTGGGTAAAAAAAAAAGAGTATTAACACATTCCTAAACAACTCTGCAGCGCTGTTCTGTTCAATTACACGATCAGACTCTGTGGCACACACTACACCAGGACACACACACACACACACACACACACACACACACACACACACACCACACACACACACACACACACACACACACACACACACACACACACACACACACACACACACACACACACACACACATACATACGCACACAGAAACAAGTGAATATCAAATATCAAGAAGGGCACAGAAAGAAATCCTTTTTAAGATTCGTAGGAGAGAGATTTGATTTGATGTATTCTTTTATATCGAGGATAATGGAATAAGCGCTCGTCCTTTTTTACACCCAATCCCCGTGTGTATGCAATTTTGTAAATGTCATCTGTTCCCACCGGGACACGATAGCCTACTCTTCGAGAGAGAGAGAGAGAGAGAGAGAGAGAGAGAGAGAGAGAGAGAGAGAGAGAGAGAGAGAGAGAGAGGAGAGAGAGAGAGAGGTACAAAATGTTATTTCTATAATGACGATTTCTTTGATGAAAAAAGAAAAAAAAATCGCTAGATTTTACAGTAAGGAAACCAGGAAAATAGGTAAAATACAACGTTCACTAAAAAAAAAAAAGAGCAACTTCACAAGAAGAAATAAAAGCCCTACACAATCCCAAAACATACAAACAAAATAATTATGGGCAAAGCCAGATTAGCCACACAACAAACGACCAAAACATTCGCCGCGGACTTGTGTGTCGACACATCTCAACACCTACATATCCCCCCCCCCCTCCCCAAGTAGCATTACTGGCACTTGAAATATGGGATTACAGCGGGCCCCTCCCCTAAACCGCTGGGGGGAAGGGGCAACACTACACACACCCCAAGCTGACAGACAGACAGACAGACGGACGGCAGCCCTCATGCCACAAGTCTGAACAGTGCCGTCTCCTATCTTGGAGCTAGTTCGGGGTCGACAACATCAACCCCGTTACGTACTAGGGGAGGGAGGGGGGAGGGGGGGAAGAGGGTTTTAAAGGTAGAGTGTGTCACCTTTAAAAAATTTTTTTTTTCTGTAATCGAGTCTGTATCTGCGACTTAGTATACTTTGTATGTTGATCTTATCATTGATCCTTTCCTATTATCAGCATTTTGTCTAAACTGCTAGCATCCCTGCCCTCTCCTCTCCGACTGTTTTACAACTGAAACTTCTTACTTCTTCGTCGAACACTTGGGCAGGAGCTGTTGTTATCTGTCATATGAGCAAAAGTGCGTTGTGCTGCCGCGTTCAGCAACCTCACAAGTCAGACCCAGCGCGTCCAACTATGGCGTAGGAGAGAATGGTTTCTTTTTAAGTCTTGCTAGAAAAGAAGGCGCATGAGAATGGACCAAGAAAATAGACAAGAAGGTGAGAGGAAGACAAGGCACGAGGCAGAAGCAAAGAGAGGGATAGAAAAAGGGAAATGCCTAGAACAGAATTACTAGAAGGTGGGGATGCTATTTATACGGACAGACCCCGGCATAGCCTCAGAGAATAACAACAGTAATAACACTATGGATGTGGGCTGATGCTTCGACAGAAAAGAAACCTTTCACTTTGTTAATTTTTCTTTAATTCATGCACTCTGATTTTGATGTTCTACTTCCTTTTGTTTGTGATTTTTTAATATTATTTTTAGCTCAATGAAGTTTGTAAGTAACACCCCCCCCCCCCCGCTCCAACACCCCCCCCCCTCACACACAAAGCCCCCGCCATCCCCCCCCCCCCCAACATACACACACACTGACAGGCCAAGGGTGTTCTGATGATATAGATTAAACTGAAATGACGGCAGTGAACAGAAGTTAAAATGAAAAGCTGGAATCAGCATTCTTGTGTCACGATGCCGATAACTACCAATGGACTTCCATCTTTTTAAAGTCTTTGACTATAAACTTGCATTCAACATGTGTAATGACAGAAGCGTCAAAATAGATTTGGATCACACATATAAAAAAAAGTAGATAGGTGAGGCCAAACTTTGGGATGAAATGTGACAGTTTACTTTTCTTGAATAAAATCTGTGAATAGTTGCTAGTAGCAACAGGGCAGAGAACAACAAACGTATCTGTTCGGCTCAGCGATCCACGGTGGAAAAAAAAAGTAACCACATGTTGCCCATGAAACCGTTAAAAATGCTTGACATTAATATTTTGAAATTGCCGCAATATTGACAAACAGAAACCAAAAAACCCAACACTGGCGCCCATACAATCTGACCTCTGTGAATGCGTGTGATGGCGACGAAAAGTTGAGCCTAAGCCAGCACACAGGGCTAGGATGACACATAAAATTAAACAGATGCCAGCTTCTAAGAGGTGCGATCAAATTATGCCTCGACATGTCCGCTCGCATTATAGGACAACGCGGACCAAACCCAATAAGGCCATCTTGTCCAAGAAAGGTCCCTGGTCAGGGGGCGCGCTCAGAGACGAGGCAGATGATTGGACGATCTGCCTCTTGTTACTAATCTCGTCAGCACGGTGTCCTGGAAGGAAAGTGACTCCCTCGACACATCCATGTCCAGATAAATCTTGGGTCCGTGACAGGATCCTTTCAGGGCGAGAGAAAATCTTACGAACACGATTATATTGGATGAATATTGTCCGCATGCAAAATCGCGTAAGGCCATTTAAAACTAATCCGAAAACAATCATAACAAGACTGTTGTAATAATCTGCAACACAGTTATTAGAAAGCAACAAGGAGACAACGGCAACAACAGGAACAACAATAGCAAGAATTACATTAAAAACAACAGAGAGAGAGAGAGAGAGAGAGAGAGAGAGAGAGAGAGAGAGAGAGAGAGAGAGAGAGAGAGAGAGAGAGAGAGAGAGAGAGAGAGAGAGAGAGAGAAAATGAATTGAATTGAATTGAATTAGTTTTTCAGAAGGTGGTAGAATGAGCATGACAACTGCTTTATATTTACACCCAGCCCTCTATAACAATGACAAAAAAATTAAAGAAAATCAATAACAAAAGAAATAGAGGGGTCCCCAGACAAACCTCATTATGTAACGTAATAATCATACAATCATAACTCCTCATACTCCTGCGCGCGCGCGCGCGCGCGGTGTGTGTGTGGTGTGTGTGTGTGTGTGTGTGTGTGTGTGCACGCGTGTGTGTGTCGGGAAGAGAGGAGAGAGAAGAGAGAGAGAGAGAGAGAGAGAGAGGAGAGAGAGAGAGAGAGAGAGAGAGAGAGAGAGAGAGAGAGAGAGAGAGAGAGAGAGAGAGAGAGAGAGAGAGGAGAGAGAGAGAGAGAGAGAGAGAGAGAGAGAGAGAGAGAGAGAGAGAGAGGAGAGAGAGAGAGAGAGAAGAGAGAGAGAGAGGAGAGAGAGAGAGAGAGAGAGAGAGAGAGAGAGAGAGAGATTTGCAGGTATCCCATTCATATGTTACTTAGATTTTGCTTACAGCTTTACATTCAAGGCATACACTGCGTGGCGGGCAAGATAAAATAAAACTGTTTAGTGTGACAATCCCAGTGATAGAGAAATATGCACAGATAGAGAGGCACTGCCCACATCCTGAGAGGTCATCCCAATCATCACAACGACAGACTGCGCACGAGTCTGAGCCATAAAAGACGACAGTAGTGAAAACAGCTCTAGCTGGGAAGAAGAAATCACCCATCAGATGTCCCTCCCCCTCCCCCCTTTCAGCACGAGACACAGCTGTAATTCACTCTCAGGGAGTGGGGGAATATGGCCTTGCCCCACCCGCCAATTTGTCTGAACAAACTCGGCCTGTTTGTTTTCCCTCCTGCCTGTCAGTCCGGCCTAAGACGCGAGCATTAACAGCCCGACGGAAAACTTTTCATTTGCCTCTTGCCTTCTCACAAACCCAGGGTTCCTCCCACCAATTCTTCCTTCCCTCTGCCCATCCTTTCTGCTTTTCCCCCACCCCCTCCCCAACAATTCTTCCCGTCAACTATGTCACCACATTTCTAAAAGAGCCTCAACTAGGGTTCTTATGCACCGTCCTATTAATCAGATTAAGCCTCTTTTGGAAATATGGCTGCAAAAAATCACGGGCTGTCGATTTGGGGCGCGTGGTGGTCGCGTGCGAATCTCGTGCAAGCATGCGCAACGGGCACCACCCCCTGCACCCCTGTTTTGGGCAAAAAGCACAATATCGAAAAGGTTTTGTAAATCAAACACACAGATGGTGCCAGCGATAGCAGCCACTCCGGCAAATTAATCACGAGGTCCTGCGCAAAGACAACTCTGGTGAAGGCGCTGTGGCTGGGACCGAGAGACCGAGAGATGCGTCAGACAGAAGTTTATCCCCAACATAATCTGTTAATTCGCTCTTCGCGCACAGGCCACATCCTTGCAAGTGTGATTAAGGTCAGACTGGGGCGCGGTTGTCGTTGGGGGTGAATTATGATGAATTAGAAGCACTTGCCTCTGTTTATCTGCAACGTTAGAACCAAGACCGACTGCGTCCTGAGCTGGGTCGGTCATTGCAGGATCGTGTTCTCATCAAAACGGCTTCTCCCCAAAGCGGCTCTTTGGGGGCAAGTGAATTCTTGTTGACTTAGTTTTTCCCACCAAGCCTTTCATTTTCAGGCTTTTTTCTATTCGTCATTCCCTAAGTCCTTTTCCTATAGCAAGGCAACCCGAGAATTTGGGACCCCCTACTTGAAGCTGGTTTTGATGACACGAAAGTGTGTACAGAACGAGGTTTGGTTGCTCTGCCTTCCTTCCCCTAGAATTGCACATGGCTTAAAACAAGACAACTGCACGTGCCACATGCCTACTTTGTCATCTGATAGCGCTTGCTGCTCAATGGCAGATTGTTCTTGATGGACTATTACTGCCCAAATGGCATTGTGTTGACTAAAACAATCTCTCTCTCTCTCTCTCTCCTCTCTCTCTCTCTCTCTCTCTCTCTCTCTCTCTCTCTCTCTCTCTCTCTCTCAGGAAAGCTTTAAAAAAAATTATTACTGGTTTGATCAAAGTGATAAAGTGATATCATAGCATAATGACGTAAGAACAGATGGACCCTTTCCATGTAACCCCCCCCCTCCCCCCAGGACATTTAGGAAGAGTATCAAATTTCCGATACTAGCAATCGTGACAGGTGAGGGATCTAAAAATAGCGATACCATCTTAAAGACTGAATATGCATTACAAACTGTGTGAGAGTTGCAGACTGTGTGGAGTGATTGTATAGGTGAGTCTCAGCTTCAGTTCCCCTTCTCTTGAAGCCTGTTCCAACATACTTCAAGAAAACAAACACCAAAGTAAATCAGTCATTTTTGTTGTATGTTTTACTTTTATTCCGTTTTTGTGTGTGTAGCTTTTGTGTATTGGTTCTAGGGTGCCATGTGTAAACATATTCGTAACAGCTTGCTTACACGTTAAAATCTCATTCAAATTTTTTGAAGAGGAGCAGTGCTAAGAGGAACAGTAGTGATGACACAAACAGATGTACACAGAACGTTCTCCTCAACAATGAGAGAGCTAGGATCCACTAGGTTCGTTACCTTTCAATGACTCCTCATGGAGGTTAAGGGAAAGGATAGAAGGCCAACTTCAAAAGAATTGTTGAGATGCAAAAACTACTGATGACACTATTACATCACAAAATCATCAGAATTAGCAAAATCTAATCATCCTGTAAACATCATGCCCAAAATAGCAGAGGTAGCTGCTAGGAGAAAGCATGAGAAATTGACAGTCCTTTCGAATGGAGTACATTTGTAACGATCAAAATGCGTGGGCCTTAATACGTGATTTACTCCCGGTTCGTGTCACTTAGCCTACTTAAGATGAAAGGAGTAGGTCTAAAAGTATTACAAGTCGAATGGAGTAAAAAAAAAAAAAAAAAAAAAAAAGCTGATTAGCCTGCTCACTGGATTAATTAGGATGCCTTCTAATCTAGCCCTAGGCATGTCCGGCCAAGGTTAAAAGGAATTTTTGCGGACCACACATGCACGTGTAGCCCAATGCAATTCACTTCTCTTTTCATTCTTATTTTGGCATCCGGAATTTTTCACGCTTATTTACAAGGACGTGGCTGTGTGCAGCCGTGCAATATCGGTTTGGGCTTCCTGCAATACTAATTATGCATGACTATGCTCCTGACACATTGTGAAGCAGAGAAGAGAGAGAGAGAGAGAGAGAGAGAGAGAGAGAGAGAGAGAGAGAGAGAGAGAGAGAGAGAGAGAGAGAGAGTCATTTCAGCCCCATTCAAGCTCAATACCTGCACTATGACAAATTAGCGGAGAGCATACGCGCGAGAAGCGCGTGCACGCTTGCCGCACAATAGCGCTGTGCTTTACGCCGTTTCCCCGCCATCTGTCGGCAGCAGGCCCTGTTTTGATTATATCTTGTTCGGGGATGGGGGCCACAAAGAAGGGAGAGCATTGGGCCCCCACCTCCCCCTTAGGCCTGTTATATCGCAGTAATAAAGGAGAGATTAAACAGAATCAAATAAGGCCCACCATCCAAACTGTCAAGGGTTGGTTCTCTGGCTAGGCCTGGTCCACAACCATCTGACTTTCTTTCCCTTTGCATGTCCCTTCCTTCCTTCTTTCTGTTCAGCTGCATCGGTAGGAAAGCTTCCAGCGCCATATGCCAGCACAGGAATTAAAAAAGGAAACCAACAAAACTGAAGAGGAGCGAGGTGGTTGATAAACGCCAAAATATACAAAGGGGCTGTTTTTACACAGAGAGAAAGGCAGTTAAGCCTAACATGACAGTGTGGTCAACTACAGACTAGTTCCTTTTGAAGTTGTAATCGGGATAGAATGCACTGACTATTGCCTGGTCTGGAACTGCTGCTGAACAAACTTCAGCAGCAGTTCCAGACCAGGCAATATAAACAACAGACTTATTCACAACACTAGCCAACGCCAGGGAGATGCTGACTAAAAGATGACAAAAGGAAGGCTGTTAAAACTATGTTGATGTGTTGAGCAAACAAGGTTAAAAGGGATACAAATCAAAAGACTTTTAATGACTGAATGGAAATTTGTTAACGAAGGGCCTTAAAAAAAAAGCAAATGCCCGGCAAATCTCTAGTGTGATGTCAATTAACTGAAGTGGAAATAACGCTGACAGTGAAAATATAATAACATACATAGCAAGCCTGTGACAACAGTGGGTCATTGACCAAATACTTCAAAAAATAAAAGCTAAAGAATCAAATCTTAAATGCACAACACTGTTTTAGCTAATCCATGTGTCTTCTGGTTACCAGAATTAAGAAAAAAACACACCTTCAAATACATTCACAGTCACCCGCCCTCCCCCCACAAAAGCAAATGTACTTCAATTGTATATCACATTGAACAAACAGTAAAGGAGAATCATATACAAAATGCATGTGAAAAAACACAAAAGACAGAAAACCTATTTCTGTCACCAATGTTTGGGAGCAAAACGTTTTTACATTAAAAACAAGAAAATCCAATCCAAGCACATCGCCTAGATCTTCCTACAAGCCCCAGGAAAACTAAGTGTGAACATGTAAGTTAAGTAGGAACAAAAGACACTTGGTAAACCTGTGTTGAAAACCCATCCATGTTGAATCAAAAGAATAAACAAAAACCTGTGTGGCACATTTATCTTGAATACAGAACGATCAAAACAGAGATAAGGCTACTTACTATACAGGTATAGCAACAACAGATATCTTTGGTTATTACGTAACACAATTGCAATAAGTTTATCACAATGGTTTCGTTATTTGATTTTATAAATGTTTATGGCTTGTACTGACTTTAAAAAAAAAAATCTTTATCACATCTGTATAAAATTAACTTTATTACGTTTGTTTCCTAGCGTCCTTATTCAATAGATCTCAATAAAAGATGATTGTGTTGATCATCTTCTGTAACTATATCTTTAAAAAGAAGTTTGATAAAACCTTATTACATTTGTGAAATATTGAGTCCTACACCAAAAATACGTTGACATTTAAAAGGTTTTCTTAATGTTACCAGCCACGCTTTTTCAAAATTAATGAACAAAATTAATGAATAAAAGCTAAAGAATCAAATCTTGAATGCACAACACTGTTCTAGCTAATCCATGTGTCTTCTGGTTACGAGAATTAAGAAAAAAACACACCTTCAAATACATTCACAGTCACCCGCCCTCCCCCCACAAAAGCAAATGTACTTCAATTGTATATCACATTGAACAAACAGTAAAGGAGAATCATATACAAATTGCATGTGAAAAAACACAAAAGTCAGAAATCCTATTTCTGTCACCAATGCTTTATTGTGGTTCTAACTGATTTTGACACTTTTTTCATTGTTGCTACCTTTATAACAGTCACTATTAAACACACACACACACACACACACACACACACACACACACACACACACACACACACACTCACACAAACACACACACACACACACACACACACACACACACTCCGGACAACTACACAGGAATTACGTTAACAAACACTATTGGAAAACTTTTTTGTCAAATACTAAATCAAAGAATATCTGAATATTTAGAAAATAACAATAGTATTGTCAGAGAACAAGCTGGATTCAGAAAAACATGCAGAACAACGGACCATATCTTTCTACTTAACAATTTAATAGATAAAGTTCTAAAAGTAAAAAGTAAAAGACTTTATTGCTGCTTTGTAGATTTTCAGAAAGCTTTCGATAATGTGTGGCATGAGGGTCTTCTAATAAAGCTAAACGAAATAGGGATAACAGGTAAAACCTATAATGTTATTAAAAACATGTATTGGAATGCAACAGTAGTTACAAACAGGCAAGGAAAACACACTGGTGAAATCAGAGTGAAAAGAGGGGTGCATCAGGGAAATACATTAAGCCCTACATTATTTAATATATATGTCAATGATATAGTTCAGTATATTGACGAGAAAGATTCACCATATATAACTTTGAGAGACAGAATTCCTTGTTTACTATATGCTGATGACCTAGCATTACTATCAACAACCAAAGTAGGTCTTCAAACTAAATTGAATAAACTTCAAGAATACAGTTCAAACTGGGGCTTAAGGATAAACAAAACCAAAACAAAGGTAATAGTCTTTACGAGATCACCACCTAAAATTCCCATACATTTTAAATGTGCAGAGCATGTAATTGAAACAGTAGAAACTTACAAATATCTAGGTGTCATCTTTCATCAGAATGGTAAGTTTCAAGCAACACAAGAACATTTAGTAAAACAAAGTAATAAAGCATTGTACGCCTTTAAAAGAGCAGTTCATGGACAAAATTTAAAGACTACTATATTAATGCGTTTATTTGACTCATTAATAACTTCTGTTTTAACTTATGGAGCAGAAGTTTGGTTTCCTTTTTGTTTTCATGGGGAGACAGAATTTCATATTGATGAATTGTTCAAGACATGCTTATCAAATCAGTTTCTGTATGAAACTTTTCATATAAAATTTTGTAAACAAATACTGGGAGTTCATAAAAAGCATTGGTACTACCCACTTTGGGTGAATTAGGAAGATTTCCACTGACTCTTAAAATCATATGCCAGATAATATCCTTTTGGATTCATTTAACAGAATCAAAACCAAACTCTTATATTAGAATAGTATACGATTAATTGTATCAGACGAATACATGTGATAAATGGATCAATACAGTAAAAAAATATCCTTTACACAATTGGGTTTAACCATGTGTGGAGAGTACTTTTGATGTTCATCGGTTAAGTTATGCTGTTCAAAGAAAGCTTCAGACTATGTATAAAACATTCTGGAACTACCAGAAAAAACAGTTTGCAAAACTAAAATTTTATGATTTTGTAACCAAGGAATACAGACTGGAACCATATCTTATTAACTATGAAAACAAAACTCATAAAAATACTTTTTGTAAATTTCGCTTAAGCTGTCACGATTTAATGATAGAGAAAGGGAGACACCAAAATATGCCCAGAGAGGACAGAAAATGTAAATATATGTTAACAAAATAGAAGATGAATTTCATGTACTCGATGAATGTGTGTTATATGATGAACTCAGAAACAATTTGTTATTCAAAGTTAAAACCAAAGACAAAGAACGTAAAAAACATATAGATAAGGTAAGCGACATAATCGCAGTTGATATATATATCAAGCAGATATCATTAGATATGTGAATGAATGTTTTGAGAAAAGAGAAAAAGAGAAGTAGAATGCAACATGTTTTTAGTGGACATCATTTTGGGCAGAAAGATAATTAAAACTGATGTTTGTTTTGTTGTGTCAAATAAGTCTGCATGACTTAAATGGCAATAAAATATTTTGAATCTTGAATCTTGAATCTTGAATCACACACACACACACACACACACACACACACACACACACACACACACACACACACACACACACACACCACACACACACACACACACCTCTTCCAAAAGTCCTTTGGATGAGACTAGAAGCCGAGGCCCCGTGTGCGAACGCACGCAGAACATCTTGTGCACACGTTAAATCCTGTTCCACTTTTCGTAAGAGTTGGCCATCGTGTGCCAGTAGGAACAGATTACACGATTAAAAAAAAACTGCATACACATGGGGACTGGATGTAAACAAAAAGCACATAAGTGCTTATTCCATTATTCTCGATATAAAAGTATAAAATAAATAAAAATTAAACACATACACATGCACACACACACAAGCAAGGAAGCACTACAACAAAATCAAGCAGAGAAACAAACAAACAAAAACAATAAAGGAAGCTGACAGATCCCCTAACCCCCCCTCCCCCTATTTCTATCATCCGACACCCCCCTCCCCTCCCCTCTCCTCCACACACACTCCTCCCCTCTCCGCTCTCCACCCGATATGACAGTGACGATCATTAGTAACCAGCTACAATACAAACCAGCTTTGCGCCTGGCCAAGTCCAATTTGGACGGTCCAAAAAGTTCCAGAATAAAACCGGATCGTGGACGGACGCATCAAGCGTTACCAACGAGGGAAGGCCCGACAGACGCCAAGCTCCGTTAGTCCGGACGCGAAACAGCTTTGATCAGGACCCGACTGCGTGAAAAGGGGCGGGCCGTGAAGAGAGTACAATCAACGCTACTACTACTATACACAGAGAGAGAGAGAGAGAGAGAGAGAGAGAGAGAGAGAGAGAGAGAGAGAGAGAGAGAGAGAGAGAGAGAGAGAGGTGGGGGTAGGGGTGTCGGCGGAGGAAGAGGAAGAGGAAGAGCTAATTACTAAAAGCCAGAGTGTTATTAAAACAGGGTCAACTGCAAAAATGCCCCTGGAATTTTTTTTGGTGGTATTCTCCCAACAATACTTCTTTGTATTACGAGCTTTACATATCTTCAAAGGCCCCGATGGCTTGACCGATTCTGATTCTCACTTCCTTGTTAGTAATGTGGTCTTTGTAAGAGATGCCAAGGAGTCTGCAAAAACATCTCATCTCTGTGGCCTGTATTCTCCTCTCCAGATGTGCTGTGAGGGTCCATGACTCACAAGCATACAGAAATATTGAGATGACCAGAGTACGCATCAGCCTGACTTTTTAGCTGAGCGAGATGTTCCTGTTCTTCCAAATAGTCTTCAATTTTGTCAGTGCTGTAACTGTCTGTGCAATCCTTGTGAGTATTTTAGGCTTGGATCCCTTGTCTGTTACAATTGCTCCCAGATACTTGAAGCTTTGTACCATTTCCAAATTCTGACCACCGACCCTGATGTTGGTGTTGATGCCGTTGATGTTGTTGGTCATTAACTTGGTCTTCTGCGCACTGATCTCCATGCCATAGGCTGTTGAAGTCTTGTCGAGGCGTTCCACTAACCTAACTAACTCTTCTTCTTTCCCTGCTAGTCCATCGATGTTATCAGCAAAACGCAAGTTGGTAATTGTTCTGCCTCCAATGCCGACTGTTCCTTCATGATCTTCCAGTGCATCAGTCATGATTCTCTCAAGGAAGATGTTAAAGAGATTACGTGAGAGCAAGCAGCCTTGTCTGACGCCGACCATCGTCCTGAAGTAATCCCATATGCCACCACTGAAACAGACTGCGCTAGTGGCCTTGTTGTAGTGCTCCTCAATGACTCTGATCATGTTGGCATTGATGTTGTACAGCCTCATGGTAGCCCACAGCGCTTCATGCCATACCCTGTCAAAGGCCTTTTTGAAATCCACAAAAACATGGTAAAGGTCTTGCTGATGCTGAAGGTACTTCTCGCATAGTATTCTTAGATTTAAAAATCTGCTCTGTTGTATTTCGTCCTGCCATGAAGCCTATTTTCATGTACTGGATTTTCTTAATCCACCCCCTTCCCATGCCTAAAAACAAAGAAACACATTAAAAAAAATCCAAGCCACACACACACACACACACACACACACACACACACACACACACACACACACACACACACACACACACACTTTTTGCAATTAAAAAAAGTGTCCGGGACAAAACTGCAGTGGGAGGTTAGGGTGCATCCCGGAAAGCTGTGGCAGATGTTGGGTGTTGGATTGTGATCAAGGCTATTGTCATGGTGCGGCGTTAGCCTGCTTGCTCCTTGCAATGAGGAGACCGGGCCCTTCTGTTTAGTTTAGGGTGGCCGTCATAAGGGGAGGGAGGGGCTTAGCGGTAAAGATCTTGGACTGCCAACTCTGCCTAGTAAGCGAAAGTATAGATTTGATCCCCAATTGTGCCGATAACCTCCCCCCTCCCCAATCCACTAGACTGTAAGTGGTGGCCTGGGTGCTTGCCTTTCAGGTGAGACGATGAACTGAGGTCCCGTATGCAAGACGCATGTAGCGCACGTAAAGAACCCAAGGTAATAAAAGAGTTGCCTCTGGCAAAATTCTGTACAAAAAGCCACTCTTATAGGTAAACATCTGCGACAAAAGAAGAGAACTTAAGAAACAAAAGTTCACAAGTCAAGAAGCTTACAAGAAGTACATGGATAGCCACAGAGAAGTGAGGAAAAAGATGAGAGAAGCCAAAGAAGCGTGGATAGAAGAACAATGCAACAACATCGAAGCTGGAATGACCAAGGGAAACAGCAAAACAGCTTACGACACTTTGAAAGCACTAACGAAAACCACACAGCCTAAAGCCTCTGTTATTGAAGACAAAGAAGGAAATCTTTTAACGGAAAACAATGCCATCCTCCAACGCTGGACAGAATACTGTGAGGGATTGTACAACTACCCACTACGATACCAACACCAAAGAATGGCCAAAAGAATGGACACAGTCTCTTGTAATACCCCTGCCAAAGAAAGGAAACCTCAAACAATGCCAGAACTACAGAACCATCAGTCTCATAAGTCATCCTAGCAAGATCATGCTGCAGGTAGTCCTCAACAGACTGAAAAACCAAGCGGAAAAACTCCTGGCAGAAGAACAAGCGGGCTTTAGACCAAAACGCAGCACAATGGAACAAATTTTCAATCTGAGAATTCTGATAGAGAAGCATCTCCAACACCAAAAAGACTTGTACCACAATTTCATAGACTTCAAAAAGGCCTTTGACAGGGTATGGCATGACGGCCTCTGGCAAGTACTCAGGCACTTCAACATTGACAGCTGTCTAATTGAAGTCATCAAAGCTCTGTACGAGAACGCAGAAAGTGCAGTTTTTATGAATAATAACGTGGGCGAGTTCTTCAAGACCACGGTTGGGGTTCGCCAGGGCTGCCTTCTCTCACCTGTACTCTTCAACCTCTTCCTCGAAAACATCATGACAGAGACACTGCAAAACCACCACACTTCCATCTCCATTGGTGGAAGACCCCTTTGCAACCTCAGATTTGCAGATGACATTGACCTCATGGGCAGCAGCAAACAAGAACTGCAAATCCTCACAGACAATTTAACAGATCGAGCGAGCGCATACGGCATGGAGGTCAGTACAGAGAAATCAAAGATCATGGTCAACAGCGCGAGTAATGACATCACGGAAATAAAGATGAATGGAGAAACACTAGAAGAGGTGAGCCAATTCAAATACTTAGGCTCCATCCTAACAAAAGATGGCACATCAAACAATGAAGTGAAAGCTCGCATTGCAACAGCAACATCTGCTCTAGTCAGACTCGAGAAGATCATCAGAAGCAACAACATCAGCTTCTGCACCAAATACCACCTTTACAAATCCCTCGTGATATGGATTCTGACAGCAGAGTTAGAGAGGAGAATCCAAGCATTCGAGAACAAGTGCCACAGAAGACTCCTCAAAATATCATACAAAGAACACAAGACCAATAACTATGTGAAAGAAGAAATCAAAAAGCGTGTGGGCCCCCAAGAGCCTTTGCTCTCCACCATAAAGAGGAGAAAGCTGATGTGGTTTGGTCACACCACAAGACACAACACC
>CM060318.1:14324695-14339695 GCA_030674155.1 Stramonita haemastoma
TAGTTTGGACAGGAGAGAGAATTCAGAACAGTAGATGAACTCGCACTGCCAGTAGCTGCCCTCCCTATGTGGCCTGGTCTGGCTGTAAATCAATAGGGGTAGTAATCTGGCACTGCGAGAAATGCCTATGCTGTTCTGGGCATTTCTGGCAGGATTGGGATGGGTAGGAACTTTGATAAACCGGTTTGGTTTTGTGAATAACTACTTAAAAATAAATCACAGCCACATAGCTTACCTTGGCAGTAAAGTATATGCGATAAAGAGTCACCACATGCCAAATACAGGAAAAGAGAAAAAGTGGCCGATAGCCAGTTCTGGCGGGAAATTCTCAATTATATACACATATGATGCCACCATCACCACCACCACCACCACCAGAACAACAACAACAACAACAAACCTACACATGCATACACATACTCATTCAGAGAGCATTGCACAGAGACAGACACAGTTCAAAAGAGAGAGAGAGGAGAGAGAGAGAGAGAGAGAGAGAGAGAGAGAGAGAGAGAGAGAGAGAGAGAGAGAGAGAGAGAGAGAGACAGACAGACAGACAGAGACAGAAGACAGACAGACAGACAGACAGAAGAAGAGAGAGAAGAGAGAGAGAGAGAGAGAGAGAGAGAGAGAGAGGAGAGAGAGAGAGAGAGAGAGAGAGAGAGAGAGAGAAACGTGTGTGCAGATCTCTAAATAAAATTAGACACGGCTCTAACTGATAGACCAGTTCTACACAAAACAACCAGACTAACAAAAAGAAAAGAAACACACACATACATACATACACGCGCGCGCGCGTGCGCGCACACACACACACACACGCACACACATACACACATACACACACACTCACACACACACGCACACACACACACACACACACACACACACACACACAGACATATACACACACGCACACACGCACGCACACACATGCACACACACACACACACGCACACACACACATGCACACACACATACACACATACACACATACGTACACACGTACACACACACACACGCACGCACGCACGCACACACACACACACACACACACACACACACACACACACACACACACACACACACACACACACACGAGCCAACATGGTGTCACCTCTTCATGGAGCAGCATGTTGAAGACGATAAAAAAGGCTCCCTGCACAACAGTGAAACAATATATGACGATGAAAGAGATTCTGAACTGGAAAAGAAATTGACAAGGTAATTATTCGAAACATTCATTTTCAGTAATAGTTAGAGACCCCTAAATGCAGTTTACTTGGCTAAGGCAAAAGCTGTGTCAGTTTTGGATGAAGCTAAGAGACAATTCTTGTATTTCGAATATCAAGCTGCTGCTATGCTCTGCAACGTGCTAGTGTCTTTAACCACGAGAGGATCTTGCAGAATAGCCAGCACTCTTGCAGACTGTTCTGCATGATCCTCTTGTGGTTAAATACACTTTAAAGATGCATCAAATCCTCTTGAAAAAAAGAGCCTAGGTCTGCCAGGTACTTCAGACACACAGGCACACACTTCTCCTTTGTAAATACTTAAGAACAGTCACACACTCGCACACACGCACGCACACACACACTTTTTCTAAAAGTATATGACACCAGCAGTATACGATCTGATGACATAGATACGTTTTATGACCAGTTTACAAAAATAGTTTTAAGAGCTGCAGATTATTGTATTCCTAAATGTTCATCTGTGAAGTCTGATGCACATGCAGGGAACATATGGTGGAATGAAACCTGTGAAAATGCTGTTATAAAGAAAAAAGTAGTATTCAAAACTTCCTTACAAAATAAATCAGAAGATATAGATGTTGAAACTAGCTAATAAAGCATGTGGTAAAGTTATTGAACAAGTTAAACTTGAATTCTAGTCCAACTTTTGTAAGCAGGAGGTTTGTACACATAAGGATCTGCAGAATGTATGGAAAAAGTTTAAGGAAATGAAAAATGGTATACAGCAACCATCTTTTCCGGTCGTAATTAAAGATAAAGAGTTCCCATCTAATTCTGACAAGGCTGAAGCTTTTGTTAATATGTTTGCTAATACCATGAGCAATACAAGTCTTTCACAGTCAGAAATTGCCTTTGGAAATAAAAAAAAATACCAAAAGATGTGTATAAAGATCCTTTTCCTGATAATACATCATTTATAAACACGTCGATTACAGTGCCAAAACTTGAAGATGTCATTAGATCTCTTAGCAATAAGAAAACCTCAGTAGGAGTAGATGCTATTTCAAATCAAGTGTTGAAACATTTACCAGAAAACTGGGTTATTTTACTATACAGATTATTTCAACAGTGCTGGACAGAAGGTAAACTACCTCTAATCTGGAAACAGTCGGTAAATTAAAAAGTGTTACAAGTAGTTATAGACCTGTGCCACTTACACCACATGTTGGGAAACTAATGGAAAAACTTATTTTGAACAGGCTGGTGTGTTACTGCACTGTGATAAAAATAAAATCCTCCCAGTAAATCAAGCAGGATTTAGAAAAGGAAGATCAACTATGGACCACTTAGTAAAGCTGACTACTCCAATTAAACATCAATTTGCTCGCAGAAAAAATATACTTGCCACTTTCTTTAATATTAACAAAGCGTATGACAAGGTTTGGCATGCTAGACGATTATATAAACTAAGATGTATTGGATTGTCAGGTTCTATCTATTACTATCTGAAAAATTTTCTTACCGGAAGAAGTATTCAGGCAAAAGTTGGAAATTCTTATTCCTCACGCAGAATTTTACAAATGGGTATACCAGAAGGTTCAGTGATTGACCCTATTTATTTAATATTTTACTTATGACCTCTCAAAGTCTGTATCGGACAATGTTGTTCTTGTTCAGTATGCTGATGACATTTGCATGTGGAAAAGAGTAACAATGAAAAAGATAACACCAAAAAGACAGTTAAACTATGTTAGAAAATTATATCAGCTTGAATTGGATAGGATTAATAGGTATATGGTAGACAATGGCATAAGTCTTTCTACAGAAAAGACACAAATGATGCTATTTAACAGTGGTGCTGATCCTCCTAACCTTCCTGTCTTTAAGATTGGTGATTAAGTTCTAGATTACAGTTTCTAGGTATTACACTGACTTCAAAGTTAACATGGCCTTGTCATATTGAATATACCTTGAACAAAGCCAGAGAAAGTCTGAATATTTTAAAGGCAATCAGTAGACAAGTATGAGCACAAAATTCATTAGTTTTAAAACATTTAGCAGTATCTCTGGTTCGTTCCAAACTAACATATGGTCAAGAATTATTTTTCAGTGCCCCTAAATATCTATTGAACAAAATTCAAAGTTTGGATTGTAAAGCCTTCCGTATTGCTTTGGGAGTTCCATTTCATACGTCGTCTTTAGGAACATACAGAGAACTAAAAGCACTGCCACGTAATCTAGCCGTTTCAAAGTATATTTTGAGAAGTTCAACGATTGAAAACAATATTGCATTAGAAACTACGATCAGATCTGACTCAGATTTCCCCAAAAGAGATAAAAATATTTCTTCTCTTGCTACAATTGGTACTTACACTGCTGGTCTTCTCAAAGAGTCAAAAATCAATCTTAATGAATGGCAAAATTCTACGCCTCCTTTATCACCTTGTCCAAATTGGGAACTTCAGAGGGCAAATTTTGATATCAATTATTCATCTTTAAAAAAAGAAGACAATGAACATATTCTTGGTTCGTATGTAAAGGTGCTTCTATAACACACATACCCTTCTCATGTTAAAGTTTACACTGGTGGATCTCTTCATAAAAATAAGGAAGCAGGGGCTGCTTTCATTATTCCTATTTTAAATGTTGAAAAATGCGTTTACATCAGCAAAAATCATTCCATTTTTACAGCTGAACTTACAGCTATTTTAATGTACTTCCTGCTTGATTTTCCTAAAACTATTTTGCAGGTTTTGTTCTGTGTTGACTCGAAATCTGTTTTACAGTCACTTTGTAACTCAGAATCTAATGCTAGACAGGATCTTATAACTGAAATCAATCATTTAGTACACTTCTTAACTCTGAGAGGATTAAATGTTACTTTCTGCTGGGTTCCATTTCACTGTGGTATTTATGGTAATGAAAAGGTTGACAAAGCAGCCAAAATAGCAGCAAATCATTCTTGCTGTTCATCATTCTTGTCGTACATGTTCCTCTTTCTCTTCATGAGGGTTATACACTGCTTCAAAATATTTGCTGGAAACATGTTAAAAAGAAACAGGAAGAGGCTGTATAATTGGTCATATCTAGATTTTTGTTTTTTTAGAACATTCTTTGTACCCAGTACGGTTGTCCAAAATCTTGTACCAGAAAAATTGTTACTCTAATCTACAGATTGAAACTAAATGCTTTTCGAGCAAAAATTGCAAAAACTATACAGTGTATCTGCGGTGAAAAACTTTCAAATATTCATGTTTTGTATCATTGTCCAGGTTTTAAAATGTTCTACCATCATTTCCAAATACACGAGGTTCTTACGAATCAAAGGCTGAATCAGAATGGTTCGCAAATGTTTAGGTTCTGTTTGAGATAGCGTTATCTCTGATGCGATCCCCAGTAGCTTCAGTTTTGTAAAATATGACGATGCGTCTGTTACAGTTTTGAAATCAGAATGGTTCGCAAATGTTTAGGTTCTGCCTTTAGCATAGTTTGTTGTTGTTGTTGCTGTTGTTGTTGTTCTGAGGTTTGTTCTTTTTGTGTTTCTTTGCCTTTTTTGTATTGTCTTGCTACTTTTTTTGTTTTCCCTAGTACCAACACGCATATCTTTACTTTGTAGCCCTCATCTCTCATCTTATCACCCCCCCCTCCCCTCCTCCCCACTCTCCCCGTCTAATATCACATTCAGTGAACAGACGTAAACTTGAAGACACAGGCACGCACAACACACACACACACACACACACACACCACACACACACACACACACACACACACACACGCATACACACACACACATACACACACACACACGCGCGCACGCGCGCGTGCACACACACACACACACACACACAAACACAGACACACACACTTCTACTCCAGTATAGGTACTTAAGAACAGTCTCACACAAAGACACACACAAATACACACACTCTTCTCTAGTGAGGGTACTTTAGAACACACACACACACACACACAACACACACACACACACACACACACACACACACACACACACACAAACACACGCACGCACGCACACACACACACACACACACACACAGACACACACACACACACACACACACACACACACACACACACACACACACTAACACATACAATACACACACACGTTAACACAAACACACACAATGATGAAGACTATTTCACTTTGATCATACATGCATAAACACTTTTGAAAACTAAACTTAAAATAAGTAAACAAACAAAACAGAAATGGGTACTGGATGTAAAAAAGCACACGAGGGCTTATTCTATTATTCTCTAAGTAAAGATTGAAGTGAAAAAGAAATAATTTAGTTGAAGTTCTGCCAGCTATCGTTTTGTGCCACTGTCAGAAATACCATTACTAAAGAGCAGCCATTTAAAAGAATAATATTGAACTATAACAAATTAGATCAATCAAAATTTCGTAATCTGCTATTGCAAGTAAACTGGGATGAAGTTATTCATGCTGTAACTTTAGACGGAAGTGCTGAGATGTTTTCAAAAATTCTAATGGATAAAGCAAAATTATGTATGCCAGTTAAAACTGTTACTGTTTGTCCCAATGATGTACCTTGGATGACAGATGAAATTAGAATGTTAATTGCCGAACGTAAAGTTATTCACAGAACCGCCAAACTAACTAACAAGCCTGAAAACTGGCTTCGTTTCCGCCAGTTTCGGAACTATGTAAACTCTATGCAAAGGGAAAGACAAAAGATACATTAGAACTAGAAAGTAGTGTTTCAGACCCGTCCAAGTTTGGACAAAAAGAGTGGTGGAAACTAGTGAAGCAGTTTCTAAAAAAGAAAGGAATAGATTCTAACGAAATTCGTCCTATTTTGTTTAACAACACTGTTTATTACTCAAGCAGGGATAAGGCAGATATTTTCAATAATTTTTTCATTTCCCAGTCAACTCTAGAAAATGATGACGATGTTCCCCCTGACATTCCTTCTCTTGAAAAAGAAATAAATGAAATTTTGCTAACTTCTGAAGTTGAAGAAGTTGTTCTAAAACTCGGTGTGAATAAAGCAGTAGGATTAGATTTAGTACACAATAAACTCTTAAAATTGTCACTACCATTAATTCTGAATCCCTTCACAACTATCTTGAATAGAAGTCTAACTCAATGTAGGTTCCCAAAACTTTGGAAAACAGCTTTAGTTAATCTTATACATAAAAAAGCATCAAAAGAACTATGCAATAATTATAGACCAATTTCATTACTGAGTTGTGTTGGGAAGGTTTTAGAAAAATGTATTCATTCTAAGGTGTATCACTTCCTATCATCAAATCTCATTCTTTCTCCATTCCAATCAGGTTTTACTCCTAGAGACTCTACTGTCAGCCAGTTACTTTGTATATATAACAGTCTTTGTTCCTCATATGATAGAGGAATTACAACACAGGCAGTATATTTTGACATATCAAAAGCGTTTGACCGTGTCTGGCACAAGGGGCTCCTGCACAAGATGAAAACATATGGTATACGCGGTAAATTATTAGACTGGTTTACTGACTATCTTTCAAATCGTACCCAAGCAGTGGTGATTAAAGGATATAAATCAGATTTTAAAACAAATACGTGCTGGCTTTCCTCAAGGATCAGTCTTAGGTCTACTTCTATTTCTAATTTTCATAAATGACATTGTGAACAATACAGAATCTGATATAAAACTATTTGCAGATGATACTAGCATGTCTTTAGCACTAAACAATTCAAATATTCGCGCCGAAATACTTAATTCAGATTTAGTAAAAGTAGAGTCTTGGGCTAAGTGCTGGAAAGTTAGCTTTAATGCAGACAAAACAGAGCTGTTAAATTTTTCTCGAAACAATAACACGATCTTGCCTCTCTCATTCGAATCAACCCACCTTCGAAATAAAAGCATGCATAAACACCTAGGTATCATTATTCAGAACAATTGTAAATGGGATGAGGATATTAAAAGCTTAATAAATACTGTAACTATGTTGGTTTCATGCCTTAAAAGCTATAAATATAAACTTAATAGGAAGACACTTGAAACAATGTATAAGTCATTTATATTCCCTCATTTCGACTATGCCGACATAATATGGGATAATTGTACTGAAACGCAGTCAAAATCATTAGAAATGTTGCAGCTTGATGCAATACGAACAATAGTCGGAGCTGTTCGCGGCACATCTCATGAAAAATTGTACCAAGAGTCTGGATTCTGCACTCTGAAAGAACGAAGAACCAGACACAAACTCTGTTATTATCATAAAATGGTTTATGGTTTATGACCCCAATACTTAGTTGATCTTGTTCCTGCACTAGCAACCTATATAAATCCGTATCATAGAAGAAGGCCTTATGAACGTAGCTTACCAAAGTGCAACACAGAAATATAAAAAAAATCCTTCATTCCGTCAACTACTTTACTGTGGAACTCTCTTTCAGATTCTATTAAAAATAGTAATTCCTTATGTCAATTCAAACGATATTTATCTATGAATGATCCTATTGTACCATTGTATTTTTATCATGGTAAAAGAAAAGAACAAATACTCCATTGTCGACTTCGACTTGGAATAAGTGACCTAAAATATGTTTCATCGTCATGTAGCAAACGATCCATTATGTGTTTGTGGTAGTGCGCAGGAGACAGCCGAACACTATTTTCTGTTCTGTCCTAATTTTGATTTAGTCCGTGCCAACACAATTGCCTTGCTTCCCCCTGAATATGTTTATTTGCAAATTCTTTTAACAGGCAGCCCTGAATTCAATATGAAAACAAACATCTTTATTGTTAAAGTTGTCCATCAATTTATATTTGATTCAAAACGATTTTTATATTTTTTTTGTCAAATAATGGTATCCAATTAGAAAGTCTCAGTACAGGCTTGAAGCACTTATGTAATTCTCTTTGCTACCCGCTAATGTCTGTATGATTGTTAAGAAAGCACGCTATAGCTTTGAAAGATGAATAGCAATTAACAAAATCTGACATAGTACACGAATTATTCGATAATTTTCACTATTCATGTAGATTATTACCTGATATCATCATATCTGCCTTACAGTATTTTTGGCCTTGAAGAATGTATTTTCATAGGTTGGTCTCTCACTCTCTCTCCCTCTCCGGTTTTTGTTGTTGGTGGTTGTTTTTTGTTTGTTTGTTGTTTTTTCCCCACTAATTTTGTGTGTTTTATCTACAAATAGATTTTTTTTCGGAATTACTTTTCCTTTTTCTAGCAAAGATTGCAATTGATGTTTTTTTTTGTTTTTGTTGTTGCTCAACGGCCGTTGTTTTCATGTCAATTTTCATTGTTAAATTGAGCGCATTATAAGCTACAAGTTTGTTGTTGCTATGATTTCTAAATGCTGTTGTTTTCAATGTTTGTCCAAAATTCTGAATAAAAACTATTTAAACCAAAAAGAAATGATAAACAAACAAACTGAACAAAAAGGTCACTCCTTCTCAATTTAACTATCCACACAAAAAGACATATTTCAAATAAACAAATGAAGGAACAGACAAAGAGAGAAAAACAAACAAAATGAGCAAACACGACATAAGCAAAACAAAAGAAAAGAACAAAAGTAACCTCCTAGAAATTCAACCAACCAAGTGCAATAAAAAAAAAACGAGAGAAAGAAGCCAGTAAACCCTCGAACTATATACCTGCAGGCAGTTGAAGAGAGCATACAGGTACTTGAGGATGCGGTCTACCATCCTGATAGAGATGATGGCAAAGGACCAACACACTGTGATCAGGATGATCTGAATCCACAGGCCCTTCATCTGGATTCTGCACAAGTCAGGAGACAGTGCTATCATCAGTGATCATTCATTGTCATTGCCAAAAACCCATCAACAAATTCACTGGCACCAACAGCTCAGTTCAGTTCCATTCGCAGTGTTTTGTCTCTAGACTGGCTGTTATCCTATCCCAGAGAAATGGGATGATCCCTCCATCAGTCAGCTGTTGCCACGGAGTCCGAGAAGAAAATACATAGTGGAAGAACAACTTGCAGTGAAAGTGCGAGATGAGCATGCACCGTCATTTCTAGCAAAAACCTGGAAATAATTTATTTGAAAAAAATCAAGACCCATGTTAAACGAGTTTAAGTCTATTAAAAAATATATATCTTGAGGTTTTATAGGGGGATCACTGAATGAATGCAATACTTGTTTGAATAGAAAGGCTTTAGGTTCTTGCCACCTTACCAAATTACTGAAGCCAGCTGTCGCCCTCCTTACACAGAAAGGGGAACATATCTGCATAATTTTTTTATTTTTTATTTTATTTTATACCACTTTATGTCACAGCAGATTTCTCTGCGTGAAATTCGGGCTGCTCTCCCCGAGGAGAGCGCGTCGCTACAAGTGCAGCGCCTACCCGTTATTATTATTTTCTTTTTTTCTCTGCAGCTGTATTTGTGCTTTTTTTCTACAAAATTTTGCCAGGGACAACCCTCTTGTTGCCTTGGGTTCTTTTGCGTGCGCTAAATAATGATGTGAAACACACGGGACCTTGGTTTATCATCTCATCCGAAAGACTAGCGCCCAGACCACCACTCATGGATGGGGGGAAAGTTTTGGGCCCAAACGGGATTCGAACCACTGCACAATCCGACCCGGACTTTTCGCTTTCTAGTCAGGCGCGTTACCTCTAGATCCACCTACTCTGCTCTGCTAGATCTTCAAAGTGATGAGAGTTTGTATATCCCACTGTCTACCCAGCCACATCCCAACTTCGAGATGATGTCTGAACGCGACCTCAGTATGCATTTTGTTTTCATACTGGCACATAGTAAAGGCGGAATGTGCTTTTTTACGTGTTCGCAATACGTCATGCATGTGTTTGCACACAGGACCTCAATTAAGTCTCAATTAAGTAGGAAGGACTTTCGAGGGAGTGGAATTGGTACTTATCCAGATCTGTGGTACTGATGTTAAATCAAGGGAAAAAAATCCCCTTGAACAGGTGACATGCACCATCAGATTGCAGTAACAATGCGCTAACCACTAAACTTTCCCGGCCCCTCTACATCATTTCTAGGTTTTTTGCAGTCGAATGAAAGTATATGGCACCTGTGTGAGCAATCTCCACAACGCTGTTCTCAAGTTAGCATCTGAGCTACACCTAACAAAGTTTGAACCACCAGCTACTATTGTTATCTAATTGCTGAATTATTTTCCTTCATCAAACGCTCAGATAGCAACTCCGAAGGTGCGTCGACATTGTTTATGGCCTCCAGAATTAATGAGTTCTGAGTTTTATTGTGTTTGTTATCACTGACACATCTTTATAGACGTACGAGTTCTTCTTTTCGTTTTCTTAAAGTCAATAAATAACTGCACAAAAAGCTTGACCATTATTTTTCTCATGGGTTCTCCATAGAACTTGATTACATAAGCTGCTATTATGTAGGCACACACACACACACACACACACACACACACACACACACACACACACACACACACACACACACACACACATTGTGTGTGCATAAGGTTTTCTTTATCTGCTAGACTCCACGCAAAAGAAGGGACTGCACTGCTACTTCTGTTTAAAAGCCATCCTTCAAGATTTACGAAGTTTGAAGTAACGTACGATTCACCGAATACAATTTTCTGCGATATGAATGTATAAAGCTTTGGTAAGCAGCAATTATACCGTAAAGATGAAAGATCTATGTTCATTATCTGAACACTAAAATTATCGACATTAAACAGTGAAAATATCTTTTGACAGAGTTAACATGAGAAAGAGAGGAGGAACAGAAAGAGGAACATGCAGAGAGAGAGAGAGAGAGAGAGAGGAGAGAGAGAGAGAGAGAGAGAGAGAGAAGAGAGAGAGAGAGAGAGAGAGAGAGAGAGTACTCACGTTATGATTTTATTAGATTTTTCGCTGTTTGTATAAGAATTTTCGTTGTGTTCCTTGGCAGCGAAAATGAGAACCAGGATTGTTATCTGAAAGCCCACAAAACAATGACAGAAAACAGCAATACGGCCAGTTCAATTGACTAAAAAGACAGGACCATATTAACACTTCGCATGCTGTAATGTAAGCATTCATGTGTCAGGAAGAAAGGAAAGTGGCAGGATGGTTAAGACGTTCGCCTGCCGTAAATCGTGAGGTTCTTTCTTCCCAGTTTGACGAAAAAAAAAAGAACTGAATGTCAAAGTCATTCGCATGAGACTATAAACCGAGGCCGCATGTGCAAACGCACGCGGAACATCTTGCGCACACGTTCCGCCTTTCAGAAGATAAGGCTATCGTGTGCCGGTAGGAGCGGACGACAAAATTAAAAAAAAACAAACAAACCAGCATGCACACAGGTGTCGTGTTTAGACACCATCCCTGAGGAAAAATCGAGGCAGCTCGGGGCTCGGGGCTGTGTATGGCAACGTTCTGGTGGCTCCTGCGACGGTACTGGAACCGTTCGTATCGGTCATTGCCTTTCCAATGGATCATTCCAGTGCATGGGTAACAGTTTGCCCTACATACTTACTTACCCAGGCTTTGTGCTCTAAAGACTAGAGCGCAACTCCACAGTCTTCCAAGACTGATGGGTGCCTACTACTACATGTGTGAGGTAAATGTATTCAATCAAAGAATCCATACAATAATGCTCTTTACACAATACACATACAAGTGCCATGCCTGACCATGCATGCACACATCAACACATAGAGACATCTATAAAGGCGTTTATGCTCAGACATCAGCAGAGGAAAAGAGAAGGAAACAGGAGAAAATGATACCGGGCGGGGTGGGGGTGAGGAGGGTTAACAACAAAACATCTCAAGGGGAATGAGGAACATGAAACAGAGAAAGCCATAAGCAAGCATGCAGCACGATATGCAAGTTGATGCATTGTTCTTTCATTGCATACACTAAACAGCGTCATTACCAAAATCGTCATGCTGTATTTGAACATTACACAGAGAAAAGATGGAATCACTAACGAAATGATTAAATCAGTTTCATCAAGCCTTTATGGTGACAGTGGGAGATATTTTCAAGGTAGTGTTAGAAACGGGTATATATCCCTGTGACTGGAAAATGGGAGTGAATGTCTCGATCTATAAAAGTGGATGCACATATAACCTGGACAACTACAAAGAAATTACCTAAACAAACACCATTGGAAAACTTTTTTGTCATATACTAAATTTAAAAAAAATCAAATATCTAGAAAATAATAATAATAATAATAATAATAATAATAATAATAATAATAATAACAATAATAATAAAAAATGGAATTTATATAGCGCTATATCTTGCAAAAACAAATCAAAGCACTTGCATTCAACCAATTCTTGCGCAGGCAGCCAAACAACAATTTAGATTTTTAACAAATGTACACACACACACACACGCACGCACGCACGCAACGCACGCACGCACGCACGCACGCACGCACGCACGCACGCACGCACGCGCGCGCGCCGCAGCGCCGCCGCGCGCGCGCACACACACACACACACACACACACATAGGCCTAGAGGTTAAACACTTTGGCACGGTGGTGGTTGAGAGCAGGGACAGAAGATGAAACAGGAGGGGAAAATCTAAGCTTTGAAATAAGTGTGTTTTGAGGCTGGATTTAAATGTGTCATAGGTAGGCTTTTTACGAAGGGAGAGAGGCAGATCGTTCCAGATCACAATAACAATATTATTGTCAGAGAACAAGCTGGATTCAAGAAAACATGCAGAACAACGGACCATATCTTTATATTTAACACCTTAATACAACATGTAGTAAAAGTAAAAACGAAAAGACTTTATTGCTGCTTTGTAGATTTTCAGAAAGCTTTTGATGTTATAAAGCTAAACGAAATGGGGATAACAGATAAAACGTTTAATGTCATTAAAACATGTATGCGAATGCAACAGTTGTTACAAAAGATGCGAGGAAAAACAGATGAAATCATAGTAAAAAGATGGGTGCATCAGGGAAATACATTATTAGTCCTACATTATTCCACGTGTATGTCAATGATATAGTTCAATATATTGACGAGAAATATTCGCGATATATAACCGCAAGAGATAGAATTCCTTGTTTACTCTATGCTGATGACCTAGCTATCAACAACCAAAGTAGGTCTTCAAACTTAACTGAATAAGCTGCAAGAGTACAGTTCGAACTGGGGTTTAAAGATAAACAAAACCAAAACAAAAGTTCTGGATCTACCAGGAAAAAGTGTGCAAAGCTAAATTAAAATTGTATAATTTTGCTACCACAGACTGGAATCATATCTAATAAACTATGACAACAAAACCCATCAAAATGCTTTTTGTAAATTATTTTGCATAAGCTGTCACGATTTGATGATAGAGAATCCCGGCACCAAAATGTGCCCAGAGAGATCACCTCCTAAAATTTTCATACAATTTAAATGAAGAGAGCATGGAATTGAAACAGTAGAAACTTCTAAATATCTAGGTGTCATTTTTCATGAGAATAGTGTCTCACAGCAACACAAGAACATTTAGTAAAACAAAGCAAGAAAGCATCCTATGCCTTTAAAAGAGCAGTTCATGGAGAAAACTTAGAATACTATAATAATGCGTTTGTTTGACTCCCTGTTTTAACTTACGGAGTAGAAGTTTGGTTTTCTTTTTGTTTCCATGGGGAGAAAGGATAAGGAGTTGCATTGCACCAGACGTCAATATCTAGTTACTGACATGCTATTAACTCACAATGAAATGGCTACACAATAAAGAAAACAGATTGAAAATCGGACAATTCTATCAAAAGTTATTACAACTTGAAATGATAGACTGCAGGAAAGGACAAAATGAGAAATTGACAATCTTAGCATCGTAATAGGTGGTCAGAATGCAGGCTTGGATAATTTAAAAACACGTTTAAAGGCAAAAGGAAACAAAATTTCACTACAAGATAGAGTGGTTGGCTATAGATTTATAGTAAATCAAAATCTCAAAATTGACTTCACCCCACCTGCCTTTAATGGCTGCTAGCGTAAAAGTGGGTCAGGTGCTAAGCGACTCATTTCGTGGTGGAGCGTAACATTGTTGTCCAAGACATGCCTATCAAATGTATCTGTATGAAAATTTTCATATAAAATTTTGTAAACAAAACCTGGGAGTTCACAAAAAAGTATGAGTTCTACCTACTTTGGGTTCATTTGGCAGAATCAAAACCAAACTCTTATAATTATTAGAATAGTATACGATTATTTTTATCAGACGAACACATGTGTTAAATGGATCAATACAGAAAAAATACTCTTTACACAATTGGATTTGTGGAAAGACCAAAGTACTCTTGAAAAGAAAACAAAATTTCACTACAAGATAGAATAATGGCTATAGTTTTATGGTAAATCAAAATCTCAAAATTGACTTCCTTTGACCTGCCTTTAATGACTGCTAGCGTAAAAGTGGGCCAGGTGCTAAGCGACTCATTTCGTGGTGGAGCGTCACATTGATAAGCTACGTTAAGCTATGCTGTTCAAAGAAAGCTTGACGCCATGTATAAAACGTTCTGGATCTACAAGGAAAAAGTGTGCAAAGCTAAATTAAAATTGTATACTGTTGCTACCACAGAATACAGACTGGAACCATATCTGAAAAACTATGAAAACAAAACCCATAAAAATGCTTTTTGTAAATTTCGCATAAACTGTAACGATTTGATGATAAAGGGAGGCACCAAAATATGCCCAGAGAGGACAGAAATAGAAGATAAATTTCACTGACTCGATGAATGTCTTATAATTATGATGAACCCCAAAAATTGTTATTAAAAGTAACAAGAGAGACAAAGAATGTAAAAAGCAT
>CM060318.1:14344695-14352195 GCA_030674155.1 Stramonita haemastoma
AAAAGTGAAGGGCCAAGGAAAGATCTCACATACTTATATACTTCCATGTCTGGCATAGACATACTTCCATGTCTGGTATAGACATACTTCCATGTCTGATATAGACATACTTCCATGTCTGGCATAGACATACTTCCATGTCTGGCATAGACATACTTCCATGTCTGGCATACACATACTTCCATGTCTGGTATAGACATTCTAACATGTCTGGTATAGACATACTTCCATGTCTGGCATAGACATACTTCCATGTCTGGTATAGACATACTTCCATGTCTGGCATAGACATACTTCCATGTCTGGTATAGACATTCTAACATGTCTGGTATAGACATACTTCCATGTCTGGTATAGACATTCTAACATGTCTGGTATAGACATACTTCCATGTCTGGTATAGACATACTTCCATGTCTGGTATAGACATACTTCCGTGTCTGGTATAGACATACTTCCATGTCTGGTATAGACGATCGAACATGTCTGTGGAATGAACATTCTAACAGGGACATACTTACATGTCTGTGGCAGAGACATACTTACATGTCTGTGACAGAGACATACATGTCTGTGGCATAGACATACTTACATGTCTATGTCTGTGGCATAGACATACTTCCATGTCTGTGGCAGGGACATACTTCCATGTCTGTGGCATAGACATACTTACATGTCTGTGGCAGAGACATACATGTCTTTGGCATAGACATATTACATGTCTATGTCTGTGGGATAGACATACTTACATGTCTGTGGCATAGACATACTTACATGTCTGTGGCATAGACATACTTACATGTCTGTGGCATAGACATACTCACATGTCTGTGGCATAGACATACTTACATGTCTGTAGCATAGACATACTTACATGTCTGTGGCAGAGACATACTTACATGTCTGTGGCAGAGACATACTTACATGTCTGTGGCATAGACATACTTACATGTCTGTGGCATAGTAGTTGTCTGCTGTTCCGACAAATGCTCCCACTAGAACTGCCGGAAACACTGTGACAACATGATACACATGAATAACATTATTTATTTGAACAACATCATAAACATGAGTAAAATGAGAGACATGAGGGATTGACATTCGACAATGTAACATTAATTTTCTGCATTTACATTCATGATCAGCTCCATCTTGGTCTCTCTGAAAACAGAAACAAAGAAAAAGTCAACAAAACAGAAAACGATCTTCCAAATTAGTAGCTGTGTGTGTGTGTGGTGTGTGTGTGTGTGTGTGTGTGTGTGTGTGTGTGTGTGTGTGTGTGTGTGTGTGTGTGTGGTGGTGCGTGCGGGTGCGTGCGTGTGTGCGTGCGTGCGTGTGTGTGTGTGTAAGTGTGTGTGTGTGTGAGTGTGTGTGTGGTGTACGTGTGTGTGTGCGTGTGTGTGTGGTGTGTCTCTGTGTGTGTGCGTGTGTATAGTGTGTGTGTGTGTGTGTGTGTGTGTGTGTGTGTGTGTGTGTGTGTGTGTGTGTGTGTGTGTGTGTGTGTGTGTGTGTGTGTGTGTGTGTGTGTGTGTGTGTTTTGTGTGTGGTTGTGTAAGTGTGTGTGTGTGTGTGTGTGTGTGTGTAGTTTAATTTAAAGTCTATTCACACTTGGTGATATTAGTGTGTGTGTGTGTGTGTGTGTGTGTGTGTGTGTGTGTGTGTGTGTGTGTGTGTGTGTGTGTGTGTGTGTGTGCAGGGCCGGACCCAGGGAGGCCCTGGGGGCGCGAGGCCCCACCCTAGCCAAGCATGCACCTCCGAGAATCAGCTTTAAAAAAAAAAAGATTTAAAAAAAATAAAGACGTACAGTTCCTATCATCGCTACAATCATTGGTAAATCCGAGGAGAACCCCCCTGCCCAAGAACTGTTCAAAATCTTGAGCCGGTCGGAGTTCTGCAAGTCAAGTCAGTCCATATCAGCAAGCCCGCACGGCCTACTGGAGCTGTATGGTACCCGCAGCATCACCATGGACCGTCTTGGTTTTTTTTAGCTTTGTCACGTGACCTCTCTGGAATCATCGTATGTGCTTTGTTTTACTCCAACTTCCTTTCCATGCCGTGGCGCTAAACTTGCTAGTATCGTGTATTTGTTACTGTGTATTTGTCCCACCAAAAATGCCGAGTAAAAAACTCCTGAAACCTACCGATGCAAGCGGGATCAAGAAGCTTAGCTGCTTTTTTGGACAACAGGCATCCAAGACGTTTGGACGTGAGTTAGATGCTTGTTTTCTTATCTTCAATCTGTTGTGTTGGTGTTTTTCTAGGAGTAGTGGCCTAAGCCCTTCGACTTCGAGACCACATGGCCATCTTTAAAAAAAAAATTTTTCCCTCGAAAGCCATGGTAGGGCCCCTTGATTAGTATGAATAAGTTTTCTCCATCCCAGTCCTGTGCTCTGTTACGAAGTCAAAATCAAACAGTTGGTCACCGTTGGGTGGGAATTGGGGGAGAAAGGTCAGTGGATTTATTCGGAGAAAACGTAAAGAACCCGATTTGCTATCAACCGATGCACTGTGGCCCAGTCTGGGCACAGACACAGTGTGGGATGGATTGCTTGGAGAGACGGCCACCCTTTCAATCCCGGCCATACTGCGAAATGAAATCCCAGATAAATCTGGAAATTATTTTGAAGAATTTTTCGAACCTTTTTTTATTATTAATTTTTTTTAGCCAAAATAATTTGGTGTGGATGGGAGTGGGGGGGGGGGGGGGGGCACTGTATGCTCATATCTTTCCTGCCACTTATGCTTCACAAGAAAAAAATCGATTTCATTGGCAGTGGTTACAGTTCTACAGATGGCTGGTCTACTCACCTTCCCTTGATAGTGCATTCTGCAGATGTTGCTTTTTGTTTGCCATTGGTAAGAGCCTTGGAAAGTTTGTTACAACACCATTGAAAAAACTGGCGCAAGGCTCTAGAAGATCTTGACAACCAACAGCAAGCTAAAATACCATGAGACTGCACTTGAAAGATCAGATGCTCTGGTCTCAACAATGAAGAACGTGTCAACAGACATCATTAGCCAGATGGACTGCAAGGCCAAGGCACAGATAGACACCAACAGGAACGTCCTTGCCTCCATTTTCAATCCTGTTGTCGTGTGTGGAAGGCAAGGGCTTTGCACTCAGAGGTAATAGCGACGGGGTGCTCCAAGACGACAACATGAGCAATTTCAATGCCTTGCGGAAGTTCGTATTGAAGCAGGGGATAAAGTTCTGGAAGAACACTGAAAGGAATGCCCTTCAAATGCCACCTATGTGTCAAAATGGACACAAAATAATATGATTGACATTGTTGGTGAACAAATTCGGGACAAGATTCTGGCCAATGTGAAGGAAGCCAAATTCTTCACCATTCGGGCTGATGAAGCCACGGATTCTGGCAATTGCAATTGTCAGTTGTTCTCAGGTACAGGATGGGAACAACAAAATCCATGAGAACTTTTTGGCTTTTGTACCCTGCGAAGCCTTCACTGGGGAAGCCCTGGCCCAACAAATTCTTCAGTGCCTGGAGGACTGGGGCCATGAGGTTTATTTATTTATTCATTTATTCTTTTATATCGAGGATTTAATAAGCACTCTTGTGCTTTCTTTTTACATCCAGTCCCCATGTGTATGTAGTTTTGTGAATCTTGTCATCTGTTCCCATCGTCACACGATGGCCTGCTCTTACGAAAGGCTGAACAGGATTTAACGTGTGCGTAAGATGTTCTGCGTGCGTTCGCACACGGGGCCTAGGTTTATAGTCTCATCCGAAGGACTTTTGAGGAAAGCGGAGTCAGCACTGATCTTGGTCAACATATTGCGAGCGCAATGTTCTGACCACTAGGCTATCCTGTCTCCCCTCTATCCCGAGGTTGGTGACGTTAGAGGGCAGGGATACCACGGAACTGCCAACATGGCCGGAAAATTCAAAGGTGTACAGGCCAGATTTCAGCCCTCAACAACAAAGCGTTGTACTTCCATTGCACTTCGCATTGCCCAGTCTGTGCGTCGTGAAGTCCTGCCATGTATTGGGAGTCAAGAACATGCTGGCTACCATGACTGACATGGCACATTTTTTCAACTTTGCCCCCAAAAGGCAGAGGCACCTAAAAAATTTTTTTTTTCAGCAGAGGCACTTTGATGAGGTGCTGGAAATTGCTGCTGTGCCATCCAGAAAGCACAAAATGGTGGACTTGTGCAAGACAAGGTGGTTCAAAAAGGACATTGCATTCGAGACATTTGCCGAACTATATCAGGTCCTGCACGAGCATGACTGCCTCGGTCAAATGTCTGTACCAGATGGCATCAAGTGTCTGACCACACTGTATGAAGATGTCCTGGAGGATTCACAACAGGTGGAGATAGAGTTCAGGAGGTGGGTGAACAAGTAGCAGCATGCACAGGCTTCAGGGGAGTTCATTCCCAAGACTGTGACTGAGGCCCTGCAGAGTTGTGACAGCAGGTTCTATCCAAACCTCTTCATGCTGTTGCGGCTCATCTGCACTCTGCCCATCACCACTGCTGTGTGCGAGTGCACCATCAGCCGTCTTCGGACACTAAAAACCTGTCTGCGCTCCACAATGGGGAAAGATAGGCTGAATGGTTTGGCGCTCATGCATATATATACACCGTCAGATACCAGTTGACACTGAGGAAGCCGTAGATGCCTTTTCGATCAGGTACAGGACCTGAATGGCACTTTCTGCAGAAAACTTGTTGAACTAAAGTGGATGTGCGGTGTATGTGTGACATCTAGAGTGTTATCAAGTGCTTCTGTCAGTGGACTTTTTGTGTTACATCAAACTTTGACTGAAAGTGATCTAAAATGACTGTAATAGGATTGACATGATTGATTGATTCCATACCTGAACCTTTGTGGCATTTTTCTACAACTTTTTTTCCCACACACTTTTGGAATTTCCTGTTCAAGTTTCACCTGCACCAGATGAAAGGTCAGTCTCATTCTTTTCTTTGCTGCCTCGTCTTCTGTGACGTCCCCGTACTGCTGTTCCCACGCCGCTCATTTCAATCTACCCGCCACAGCCATACCCTGATTCGTTGTGTCTCATCCCCGGGATTGGCAGTCCACCGGAAGCCCATCAATATTAGGCCGCCGTGGGGCCACCAGCCAGAGGGGCCCTGCACTTCTGCCGAGTCACTTTGGTGGTGTTCAGTGGTGCCTGTTCTGATCTAACATACGCAGGACACCACCTACTAAGCCCCCTACTAACGACAGTATTAGCTCAGTCGCGGAGCCAGACTGAGTGAGTCACCCACCTGAGGTGGCGACCACCACAACGTCCCCCCGCAAACCTCCAACCCCAAAGGCTTTAACACAAACTCACCAGTGGCACAGAAGTGTATGGGGAAACCGAATCTGAGGTCACCATGAGACCAGAGCAGCGGGAGCCACCAAATCAGAGGCATTTTTATTATTGCATGATGATCAATGGTGATGGGGATGATGTAATGCTGCTGCTGTGGAAGTGCATCCGCTTTGAGACTACTTGACAGGGCTGTACACTACGCTTATTGTCATAATATATCCCAGCGTCAACCGGGCCCGAGAGATACAGACACCTGCAGTGTTGGTCAGGTAATTAGAGCAACACTAAAATTCGCATCCGTAAAGTGGATGAGGCTCGACTGTGTGGTCCCAGTCTTCAAACTGAGCCCACAGCACACTCACTCCGGCTGGGGTATGAAAAATCCCTACAGCTCTCATGGAACTCGAACCCGCAACCTTCCAGTCCGAAATCCAAGGCGCTAACCACTAAAAAAAAAGAAAAAAGGCGCTAACCACTGTGCCAAGGTGGCTGGTCAGTTTCATTTTTTCAATCATCTTTTCAAAGCTTTCAAACAATTTGATTTTTATAATTGTATCAAATTATATGCATGGAGAGGCCAAAATTTTCGGTGAAAATTGCTAAAAATCGTTTTCGGCCGGGGGCATCGTCCCCCTGGGCCCCCACTGGGGGAGAACCCCCAGACCCCTCTTGCCCCCCCCCCCCTCCCGCACTATCAAGTAATAGGTCCGGCTCTGGTGTGTGTGTGTATGTGTGTGTGTGTGTGCGTGCACATGTGTGTGTGTGTGTGTGTGTGTGTGTACGTGCACATGTGTGTGTGTGTGTGTGTGTGTGTAAGTGTGTTTGTTTTTAACCGGAATTTTTTCCTAATCATGTTCATTTTTTCAGATTGATACCATACTGCCAGCTTACAACAGCAGCAGTAACAACAACAACAACAAACCCCAAGAAAATATTACACGCATTGAAACCATGGAGCAGCATAAAGAACACTAGTAGGGGACGTACCCCAGCCTAGGATATAATATCGAAGCATGGAACCCGTTTCTGTGGTGTCGCTTTTGGAGTGTACGGAGTAGGTGACCACGATATACAGGTTGAAGGCCTCGTTCATCACCCAGGAGTAAGTGGTCAGGAAAGCGTAGTGGAAGAGGATGGCAAACACCTGACACACCACCTGCACACCCCACACAGCCAACGTTAGCGTGGAAAGAACAGTCTGAAAATAATAAGAAGAATATTGCTGTCATCACACATTATGTTCAACTCGCCCGAAAATGTAAGGGTCTGTCTGTCCGAAAGAACTAGAAATTGTTGTTGTTTCCCAGCTTAACACTCTGGGGGTCACCCAGAATGTGCACTCTGACTCACTAATCCCACCTGGGAATCACTGTGAGATTAAAATTGCACACTGAATGAGAAGTTTGCGTGTATGACTATTTTCAAGTACCTCGCCATATAGGCAGCCATACTCCGACTTCAGAGGATTTATTCTCCTTTGAAGGAGAGTGCAGGTTGTTCTGTTAAGAGCTTGTCATGGCTGAAGGCAATCTCAACACAACATTTTACAACATCACAACATTTTAGTGTAGGCCTTAGCCATGAGCTGACATCAATAACTGACACAACTTTTGGCCTAGGCCAAGAACTAGAAATAAGCCAAGTTTATATTTGAACACATGACTTGACTATCGGTGTGTGTGTGTGTGTGTGTGTGTGTGTGTGTGTGTGTGTGTGTGTGTGTGTGTTGTGTGTGTGTGTGTATGTGTGTGTGTGTGTGTATGTATGTGTGTGTGTATGTGTGGGTATGTGTGTGTATGTGTGTGTGTGTGTGTGCGCGCGCGCGCACGCGCGTGTGTGTATGTGTGAGTGTGAGTGAGTGTGTGTGTGTGCGCGTGTGTGTATGTGCGTGTATGTGTTGAGTGTCAGTGAGTGTGTGTGTGTGTATGTGTGTGTGTGTATGTATGTATGTGTGTGTGTGTGTGTGTGTGTGTGTGTGTGTGTATGTGTGTGTGTGTGTGCGCGCGCGCTGTGCACACCAACACATGCGGTTACCTATACAAGAAAAAGAGCTTTCAGCGGGCAGAAGAAAACATTTTTCAACGAAATCAAAACAATCTGCTGCAGAAGTAGCAAGTCTTGTTGCTGCTCTTGTCCTAACGACAGCGACGTGGATGAAGACATTGACAATAGTGCCAACGAAACAGCGTAGTA
>CM060318.1:14357195-14359695 GCA_030674155.1 Stramonita haemastoma
ATCACTTTTTCTTAGGCTGTGCCCCACTAAGCTACCCTAACTAATACAAAAGTAAAACTAAAAGATCTGATCACTTTTTCTTAGGCTGTGCCCCACTAAGCTACCCTAACTAATACAAAAGTAAAACTAAAAGATCTGATCACTTTTTCTACAACACAGATTGAGAAACAGGCTTGGAAACTGGAAAGTAAGAAAAAGGAAATAGGAAATCTGGCACAGTATTTCCAGGAGACAAGATTATGTTAAAGGACGTTTTGAGCATACTGGTTGGAGAAGGCAAGATCATGGTGTATACACATACACAGGTTCCCCTATGAAAAAGTAATAGCCAACATGTTTTGTGCTGAATTGAAAAAGCGTATACCGCAAACAAATGGTGGTGATAACTTTGGTCATTTTTAAATTGTTAATTTTTACCGCTAGAGACTGAATGTCATATCACTTCATATCACTTCGTTTATCTTGCGCCATGTCTGTACATGTGCTCGTCTACAACTAGAGGAGTTAGTGCCATTTTTCTTATTGCAGTTATCTTGTTTACTGTGTACTGGTGCTCAAAGAGCAAAAGAGTAGACAGCACAAAGCCCAGTCAGTGTGGCCTGAGGGAGAGAGGGACTGACATTGTCGTTGAACATGTCCGTGGTGACGGCGAACACTCCAGGCTGCACACAGGAGCAGGCTGCTGACTTGCCGTCGTAATCTCTCAGAAAACAATATTTTCTAGTCCAGTGCCAATTCTGCTTTCTGCACACACACACACACACACACACACACACACACACACACACACGCGGCGCGCGCGCGCGCGCGCGCCACACACACACACACACACACACACACACACACACACACACACACACACTGTCATCAACAATAGCTGCCGATATAGAATGATTATATAAAGTCGTAATTAAACACAGATGTCTTTAAAGTGTTGGTGTGGTGTAAGATTGCATCTGCGTGAGGGGCGTGAGTAACAGAGAGCACATCATAATAATACATTAAAATAAATTTTTTATTCTTCTTGGGTTCGAACAAAGTCTGCCCTCCTTCTTTAGCTTTCAGATCAAGATGTTTCTTGTATCGAATACTACACAGAAAACGCTTTGTTCATCTTAAAGCATTTTCTGATATGAAAACATGCTCTGTGTGGTTGTTTTGGGGTGAGAATACATAGGTAGTCATAGGAAAGTTGGAGAGGAAAATCATCTGAAGATTGCTTATGTTCCTGCGCCAGAAACTCCCCGTATGTAATTTGTAGTTGGGAGGATAGCAGACAAGAAATGAAAAGCTACAGAAGGGATACAACATTCGCTGACACTGTTAATACCTTCAGATTCTGTACAAAATCACCTCAGTGAGGAGCTACTCTTTTATATAAAAAAGGGCCTTTTATTAAGGGAGGAGGGGGGTGCAAAGGTATTTAAAAAAATATTTTATTTTATTTATTTATTCTTTTACATCGAGGATAATGGAATAAGCGCTCATGTGCTTTTTTTACATCCAGTCCCCGTGTGCATGCAGATTTGTACATCTTGTCATCTGTTCCCACCGGCACACAATGGCCTACTCTTACGAAAAGCGGAATACGATTAACGTGTGCGCAAGGTATTCTGCGTGCGTTCGCACACGGAACCTCATTCGAAGGACTTTTGGGGAAAGTGGAGTCTGCACTGATGTTAACTCCAAGGGAAAAACCCCCTCGAACAGGAATCGAACCCAGGTCGTCATATTGCAAGCGCAATGTTCTGACCACTAGGCTATCCCGGAGAAGAGGGAGGAGAAGAGATGCTCAGCCAACGGCTTGAGAGCCAGGGCAGGAGACGTGAGGAGGATAGGTGTCTGTGGTTCTGCCCTCCAAGAGTTCCACCCACCGGTTTCTATTGTCCCGTGTATTCTCTTGGTGGACCTACCACAGAGAAGTTTCAGCAGGAACTACCTGCTTTTTGCAGCCCTGTGCCCCGACACTCTGCCCCACACCTTTTCAATGAGCGTGCAAAGAGTAGGACACAGCGTCACAGATCGCTCCTACCCTCCATACCTTCCTATTTTTTTTTTAAATTTTAGCGTGCTTTATTCGTTTTCAAAGTTGTGTTGTCACTACAACCGCAAAAATAGTAATGCCGTTTAAAGAAAATAAACAAAAAGTAATAGTCTGAATACTGAACAAAAAGTATCCTGAATATCTTTTCCGTCACATACTACAATCAAAATCTACAGGCGGCGTCAAATTCATTGTCGTTAAGTCAGCCTTGTTGGAAGGGAGGTAACGTTAACTTTAGAAAAGTGGCGAAAGTTATGGTTGCTTATCCTGAATCTCTCTCTCTCTCTCTCTCTCTCTCTCTCTCTCTCTCTCTCTCTCCTCTCTCTCTCTCTCTCTCTTCTTGTGTGGTGTGTGTGTGTGTGTGGTGTGTGTGTGTGTGTGTGTGTGTGTGTGTGTGTGTGTGTGTGTGTGTGTGTGTACTTTACGTCTGTTAATTAAAGTGGTATTGGACGAAAG
>CM060318.1:14367195-14417195 GCA_030674155.1 Stramonita haemastoma
GGCGTTATTGGTCATCAATTTGGTCTTCTCTGCACTAATTTCCATGCCGTATGTTTTCGAGGCCTTGTTCTGTTAGGCTGGCAAGCTCCTGTTGTGATCCTGCTAGTCCGTCAATGTCATCTCCGAAGCGGAGGTTTGTAATCGTTCTGCCACCAAAGCTGACTGATCCTTCATGATGTTGCAGTGCATCAGCCATGATTCTCTCAAGGAAGATGTTGAAAAAAGTGGGTGAGAGTAGACATCCCTACCTTACTCCAACTGTTGTTCGAAACCACTCTCCAATGCTGCTGTTGTAGTATACTGTACTGGTGGCCTTGTTGTACAGCTCTTTGATGACTCTGATTAAGTTTGCATTGATGCTGTACAAATTCATGGTTGCGCACAAAGCTGCATGCCACACCCTGTCGGATGCCTTCTTGAAATCAATAAGTATGAGGTAGAGGTCTTGCTGGTGTTGAATGTACCGCTCACAGAGTATTCTGAGGTTGAATATCTGTTCAGTTGTGCTGCACCCTGCTCCAAAACCTGCTTGTTCCTCAGCAATGATGGTCTCTGCTTGTGGCTTCAGTCTGTTCAGTATCATCTTCAACATGACCTTGCTTGGGTGGCATATGACGCTGATTGTGCGGTAATTCTGGCACTGCTGAAGATTTCCTTTCTTTGGAAGGGTGATGATGAGTGACTGTGTCTGCTCTTTCTTCTGTTTCACTTTTCACTCTCTCTGTTTGTCAAACAGTTGTAGGATGTTAGATGTGACCCAAAGTTTTTGATTGGTCGATGTTTGCAAAGAAGTTTGCTTGCTGTTTCAGTCACTGCTGTGTTGAAACCATCCATCAAGGTATCATCTGAGTCTACCAGAGTGAGTTCTGCAAACTTCCCACATATCCTTGCCTGAAAAATGTCTGCTACTTCTGGATACTTCAGCTTCTCGAGGTCAAACTTGATCCTGATGTTGTTCTGCTTGTGATTTTTTTTTAGACGGAGTCGGAATGTCATCATTACAAGATCGTGGTCACTCCCTATGTCCGCTCCTGGAAAGCTTCGTGTCCGTGCAGTATTTACGCTAGACCTAAATCGTCTCTTCACCATTATGTAATCTATCTGGATGTGGTGTTCACCATTTGGGCTATGCCATATCCATCGTCTTGATTTTTTATGTGGGCCAAGTGTATTCACTAGCCGGTGATTGTTGTTACTTGCAAACTCCAATAGTCTTAAGCCTCTTTCATTTGTTGTTGTTGCTTCGATTTTACATCTGTTCACTCAAAGTGATATTAGACGATGGGATGGGGAGGGAAGGGGACAATTGTTCGATTCATTTTACGTCTCTTCACAAAATGTTATATTAGACTATTGGGGAAAAATAATTCACTAAATCTACACAGAACAGTTAGAAAAAATACAGATCTAAACACAAATATAAATAATTATTGAGAACAGAAAAGTAAAAAATTCAATTTCTGAACAGAATCTAATAAATAAACAATCAAAACTATCTATAACCGTAACCAACAAGAGAAAATCGTAAACACAGAAGGATATGTCCAAAAGTCCAAAAGTTCAAAATGATTATAGTAATGAACCAATTGGACTGTGCAATAATGATTTGAAAAATGTATACATCAGTAAAAGATCACTGAATATTTCCGATGACGATGATGAGGTAAGAACAGGTATGTAACTTTTCAGCATGCTGCATATCAATGTATGATCAACAGTTATACTATGGCCACATATACAAATGATATGTCCAACATATTTTGTCTTAAAACAAATCAGTTTCCATCGGCAAGCAAGAGAAACAATTGCTTTTATACTGTAAGAATCTGTTTCATGTATTTTAACAAAAGACTCAAACTTTACCATCCTTTCATATACACCTGGACAACTAATCCTCTTTTTTCACACTGGAATAACTTTTTCTTTCATTTGTTTCTTTGTTGCAGTGTGGTCCACAAATGCCCTCCCAGTCTTTGTGGGCATCTACCTCTATCATGGTATTCCAGTCACTTTGTACAACAAGGATGTCTTTCTTGGGAATTTGATTTAGAGCTCCTTGTAGTTGGTCGTAGAATTCTATTTCTTCATCCGTGCTGTCTGATGTAGGGTGTGTGTTTGTACTACTGTGATGTTGAAGGGGGTTGCTCTCAAGCGGATGGTAATAAGTCTGCTGGACACTGGCTGACAGCTTATGACTCTGTTCACGATGTCCTTGTGAATGAGGAACACCACGCCTTGTTCATGCTTACCCTGTTTTCCACTGAAGTATTTTTTGTGGTCTTCCTGGGTTGTTGTTTCTCCCATGTTTTTCCACCTTACTTCACAGAGCGCAAGGATGTGCCATTGGTATCTGGCCATCTCATGTGTTAGTTCTTCCACTTTGACTGCGGCTCTTAGTGTTGGTACATTCCAAGTGCCAATGGTGATGTAGTTTCTGGCACAGATTTTGCTGCATTGTACACCAGTAGCATACTTTGTACCTCTGTCCTGATGTGCAACAGAACACATTGTCCTTGGTAACCCGTGCGACGACCGATCCGGTAAGGAGATTCTGATGGCTGTGTTCATGAACATAATTTGGGCAAATCGAACCTGGCGGAGCCCATTCCTCTCCAAGTCGGATTTTTGGGTTGGGTTTACTCCCCACATGTGGCAGGTAGTACTGGGTTACATGGTTAACAGTAGCAGAGGAAGCCTCTGACCTGACTCTGACCTGACATCTTTTATGGTATAAATCTTTATAATAATGTTTAGAAATGCTATCCAAGAAGAAGAAGAAAAAAAATAGGAAAAATAAGGAGAAGGAGGAGGAGGAGATGAAGGAAGAAGGAAGAAGGAAGGAAGGAAGGAAGGAAGGAAGGAAGGAAGGAAGGAAGGAAGAAGAAGAAGAAGAAGAAGAAGAAGAAGAAGAAGAAGAAGAAGAAGAAGAAGAAGAAGGGTTGGGGAGGAGGAGGACGAGGAGGAGGAGGAGGAGGAGGAGGAGGAAGAAGAAGAAGAAGAAGAAGAAGAAGAAGAAGAAGAAGAAGAAGAAGAAGAAGAAGAAGAAGAAGAAGAAGAAGAAGAAGACGACGAAGGAGGAGAAGAAGAAGAAGAATAGGAAGAAGAAGAAGAAGAGAAGAAGAAGAAGAAGAAGAAGAAGAAGAAGAAGAAGAAGAAGAAGATAATGATGATAGTTATGGTATTAATCATACTGAAGAAGAAGAAGAAGAAGAAGAAGAAGAAGAAGAAGAAGAAGAAGAAGAAGAAGAAGAAGAAGAAGAAGAAGAAGAAAGAAGAAGAAATGATGATGATGATGATGATGATGATGATGATGATGATGATGAATGATCATGGTGGTGGTGGTGGTGGTGGTGGTTGTGGTGATGGTGGTGTCGTGATGGTGGTGATGATGATAATGAAGAAGATGAAGATGAAGATGGCGATGATGATGATGATGATGATGATGATGAAGATGATGATGATGAAGATGAAGAAGATGATGATGATGATGAAGACCAATATGATGACGAATGTAAATGCCCAAGTGGTTTACTTTAAAACTAACCTTTTGACTCCATGAGTGGGCAAAATTCGAGCCAGGTTTCTGTATCTGAAGGCTGATATTCCCACTAGAGCTGCAAAATAACACCTACATCTGATGACACTCTCTTCATAGAAACACACACACACACACACGCGCGCGCGCGCGCACACACACAAAACACATGTGTGCATGCACACACGCAAGCACGCACTCGCGCACACCCCCCCCCCCCCAAATACACCCCCACCCCCAAACACACGTACGCAAACACACGCGCACGATCGCACGCACACACGCACTCACGCATTCACACATGCACGCACACACACACGCGTGCGCGCGCGCGTGCACACATGTGCGCACACGCATTATGCTTGCAGGAATGCACACACTCACACACACACACTCACACACACACACACGCGCACACACACACACACGCGCACACACACACACACACACACACACACACACACACACACACACGAGAGAGAGGAGAGAGAGAGGAAGGAGGAGAGAGAAGAGAGAGAGAGAGGAGAGAGAGAGAGAGAGAGAGAGAGACCACACACACACACACACACACACACACACACACACACACACACACACACACACACACACACACAACACCACACACACACTGATAGACAGACAAATTTGGATTCTAATGGTTTGGCCATGTGCAATGCACAGTTCCTAATAAAGGAAAATAACTGAACATGATTGCATTAAACAGCACAGCAGTAGATATTAAGGTGAAGCACAATTGAAAGTAGCATATTCAGAAAGAGCAATTTGTCGCAGTTGCAGTATAGCACCTTACTCAAATAAATAAATAGGTAATTTCTGTACTCTTCTTTCCTGCTTGCAAGCCAAATGTCAAAGTGTGTTGTAACTGAACCAATGAACTAAATAGGTATATACATTTCTCCTCTAATCATTGTGCACTGGAGAACACAAGCAACTTAAATGTTACCGTTCTTACACACTGAATGAGTTAGGTTGTTTCCATTGTGAAATCTGTTGTGATGATTCAATCATGTTGAAACAAAATTCAGAGTTGCCAAGTCAAAAAGCTTGCCATTACAGTTTTAAATTTGTAAGACTAATTAATAAGTTCTGACATTAAGCAGTATAAAAAATGTTATGTTAAATGGCATCCCTCATGAGGGATGATGTATGAAATATGAAATTTTCATTCCTGCCACCCATGTCAGGTTAATGTGTCCCTTAACACCCTCCTGCATTCAGATTTTCTGAATGCACATTGCCCCTAAATGTCTCATTCCATCGCAAAATCAGGTCAGGCACACATGCTTGCTCGCCTCTTCCTCCTAGGTACATTCAAACAGCTATAAGTACTTTCAGACTCTCGCAACAGGCTCTGTGCCTTGGCCTGATAGAGCTTCAGCATGTGGTAGCGAATGGTGAAGGTCACTGTGTGATGGAAAACTACTGTGTGTAAATCCGGGAAATCCTGGGTCGGGATTCAAGGGGGGTAATTATGTAATCCCAGCAAATCCCGGGTCGGGACTAAGAGGGTTTTAAAAAAAAAGCATACAAAAGCTGACCTTGATTCCTCCAAACATAACTATATTCAAGGAGGTACAATCTATAATGAATGTTTGATGCCTAAGTACTTTTGTCACGTGCATCTCACTTAAACACCATTTTTTTATGGCTTTTTGTGGTACTCTGGATGGTTCATGTTTTTCAATAAGTTGAACCCAGAATCAAGTGTATCTGTAAACTTGAAGTAAATTTGACAACTTGATTCCCCCCCATAAAAATAACCCTAAATAACCCTAAATACCCTTTAAAAGCAAATAATGAACTTCACAGTGACGGGTTGCATTGTTATGAGAGAAAGAGAAGCTGAGAATGAAATACAGACAAAATCAGCAGCAGAGATAGATAGAGAGAAAAACATACAAATGGGAACAGACATTCAGGCGGCAAACAAGCAGGCAGAGAGAGAGAGAGAGAGAGAGAGAGAGAGAGAGAGAGAGAGAGAGAGAGAGAGAGAGAGAGAGAGAGAGAGAGAGAGAGAGAGAGAGAGAGAGAGAGAGACAGAAGACAGACAGACAGACAGAGCAGGTAGACAGACAGATAGACTAAGCCAGAGAGAATAAAAACAAACAAAACCCCCCCCAAACATCACCACCAAAGTAAATAAAACAAACCAACCAGAAAAGAAAAAGACCAAAAGGAACACAAAACAAAGTAGGTGGACATCTATCTAATGCTGATGCTGTACATTTTTATGCCCCAGGGCACCACGCACGTACATAAGTCGTCACTGGCATTGGTGATCTTGATGGGGTTCCTGCTCAGCTGGAGGTACCCTGCCCATTTGTCTATTCCCGGCTCCGGCTGTCGTGCTCGCTTGGGAACTGCACGCCTTCAATCTTATAGGCTAACTGCGTGATGATGGTGAACTCTGTCAGACAGTACCAGCTGGCTTTTAGTTCCTGGAGGTAGGGGTGAGGAGAGGGCTTTGTGATGGATGCTTTGTGATGTGGTGTGGTGTGATATGATGTGATTTAGAATGTTGTGATGTAATGTTGTGATGTGATGTGATGTGATAGGCTGTGTTGTGTTATATCAAGACACTGATTCCTTGTTGCAGATGTATGACTTTCTTCTTGCCTGAATACTCGTGTGCACGCGCACGAGTCAAGTCAAGTCAAGTCAAAATGATCTTTATTGAGGGTAAAAGATTAAGTTTACACAACTTTTTTTCATCCTGCCCTCACAAAAAAAATCATGTAAATTGACTTCTAAAACATTCAAAGACAAATATTAACCTTTGTTGAAAAACTACAATAAATGAGGATTACTTTCCAACAAATCTCTCAAGATAAAAAACCAAACAAAAACCAAACCCAAGACAGTACAACATAAGCTCACATCATACATACAAATGATAAAAATACAATATAACATGGGTATGAATAACAACAAGCAGCCAAATGTGAGGTAGTATCGAACATAAATGCAGACTTGTAGTTTGTCCATAAGGTGTTTCTAAAAAAAAATTCTTAAACATTTGTTTTGAAGGAACTGATTTTAGAAAAGAAGGTAGGTTATTCCACAATATTCTTCCTGAATATGCAAGGCTTGATTTATAGAGATTATTAAGGGGCCTGGGCAGTAACAGTCTATGGGTAGGCCTGTTTTTATTGACAGCAAATTTTTCCACAATTTTCTTTGGGGCTTTTCCGTTTAATATATTGAACATACATAGATACTTGTTGAACTACAGTCTGTCTTTGAGAGGAAGAATATCTAGTTCTTTGTAGCTGGTGGTGGTCAGTGTATTAGGATTCTATCGGATTAGTTTAACAGCTCTTTTATGTAGGCGGTTTATATGCTTTAGGTTTGTTTCACTTGCACTGTCCCGTAAGGTAGAAACATAATTTATAAGAGATAGAATATGGGTGTGAAAGAATAGTTTTCGTTACTGTAAATTTAGAAAATTTTTGATGTTTCTAAGTTGATATAATCTAACTGAGATTCGTTTTCCTAATGTGGCTATGTGATCTGACCAAGACAAATCGTAGTCGATTACTGCACCTAGTACTTTGTGTGAGATTACTTCTTCAATTTGTTGTCCATGGATATAAATTGGCACGAATGGAGAACGCAATTTCTGTCTTTTTTGTCGAGTGGTTATAAACATACAATTTGTTTTATTAGAATTAAGAGATATAGGATTGGGTTCTGTCCATTCAATAAGTTTATTGATATCTACCTGCATATCTTTCACAAGCTGGTTTGGATCATCGTTGTTACATTGAATTGATGTATTATCAGCAAACATTTGACATGAACAATGGATATGCAGAGGTAGGTCATTAATATAAATGGAGAAAAGAAGTGGTCCTAGTATTGATCCCTGTGGTATTCCATATTTCACGGGTAATAAGGCTGATCTCCTAGGCCCAATTTCAACAAGTTGATGACAATCACTGAGAAATGAGTCTAAAAATGATAATGCTTGGTCAGAAATTTTATAGCATTTTAATTTTTTGATGAGGAGAGAGTGGCTAATAACGTCAAAGGCTTTAGCAAAGTCTAGAAAAAGTGTGTTTGTGTGTATATGTGTACCTAATTAGTGCGTGTGTGTGTGCAGCTGTGTGTGTGTGTGTGTGTGTATGCGTGCGTGCGTGCGTGCGTGCATGCGTGTGTGCAACACTGACTTGACTTATGCCTGTAGATTCCCATGGGAACAAAGGGCTGCAACAACACTCCTCCAATGGACTCGGTTCTGGGAGATCTTTTTCAGCTCGGCCCATGTCATTCCGGCTGTACTAGTCTCTGCTTCAATGCTTCTGTGCCAGGTCTGTTTTGGTTGACCTACTTTCTGCTTCCCTTGTTGACCTACTTTCTGCTTCCCTTCCCATAGAATAAGACATCCAGTCAAGGGCCTGCCTGGTGCTATTTGAAGCAGGCTTGCAGAGCATATGGCCAACCCATCTCTATTTCCTTTTCTTGATCTGTCTTGATTGGAAGGTGTCTGGTCCTTTCCCACAGTTCTTCGTTTGAGACGACCTCTGGCCACCTGATACCAAGGATGTTCCTAAGACATCTGTTGGTGAATGTCTGAAGTTTTTAGGCGTTGGTCTTTGTTACTTGCCAGGTTTCTGAGCCGTACAGTAGGACAGACTTGACGTTGGTGTTGAATATCCGGATTTTGTTGTGGAGTGAGAGGGCTGTTGATCTTCAGATTGGGCAAAGGGTGTTGAAGGCATGACGGGCTTTATTCATTCTTTACTGACAACACTGCCAAGGTAGGTAAATTTGTTGACTTCCTTGATGTTTTCTTGGTGTAGTTGCACTGGGTCTTGTTTCTTGTTGTTCACCCTCATGACCTCTGTCTTCCTGATGTTGATTAGGAGGCCTATCGTTTCAGCTTCTTCCGCAACATGACATAGCTTCTCTTGTGTGTCTTGGTGCCTGAGGGAGAGAAGGCTGATGTCATCTGCTAAGTCCAGGTCTTCCAGCTGCCTTGTGAAGGTCCACTGTATGCCAGTTCTCCTGCCTGCTGTGGCCTCTCGCATTATCAAGTCAACCACCATCAGGAAGATGGTTGGTGACAACAGACAGCCTAGCCCTGATGAACGCCGGTTCGTACAGAAGAGGGTTCCATTAATTTACCATCATGGATGACTTGACAGGTGGCATCCTCATAGAGCTATTGGATGATGGTGACGAAATTTGGTGGGAAGCCATAGCGGTGCATCAGTCTCCAGATGACATCTCTATCGACTCTGTCAAATGCCTTCTGGAAGTCAACAAAGACTGAATACAAGGGGGTCTGCCACTCCAGGGACTGCTGAATGATGATGTGCATTGTGGCAATCTGATCTGTGCATGATCTGTCTTGTTGGAAGCCTGCCTGTTCATCCCTGAGTGTCTTGTCTAATACCATCTTCAGACTTTCTAAGATTATTCTTTTTTTTCATAAACTTTTTAAAATTCATTTTGTACTGTTACAAAAGCATATATGCATGACAGGAATTAGCATTGAGAATAAGTCATATGTTCATGAGTGCATACTAATATTGTAAGTGATTATACAACGTTCAAGTACCCTCATTCATATAATATGCATATAATGCCTACAAACATACATACACACAAACACACACACACACACACACACACACACACACACACACACACACACACACACACCTACATACGTACATACAATCACATGAATACATACATGCATAAATACATACAATGCACCACCTACATACCATGCCCTATAAACCATACAACAGGAAAATGTTACAGTTGCTTTTTTCCCTTTTCCACTTACAGTAAGACTTATTTATGAGATCTTCTCAAGATTTGGGCATCTTTTTTCTTTCCTTTTTCCCTTTTTTTGTCATAACTATTATTTTTTATTAAAAAAAAAAGTTGTGTGTTAATGGATTATCTATGGTTTATGTGACTAGAAATAATGCTTTATCATGACTCCATTCCATATCAAATTTCATAAGCTTATTTGCAATTTGTGCATTATACTGCTCGGTTTTAAACCTATTATGTAGCTGTGTTCAAAAACTAGAAAATTTTGGTATATGACCATCGAGTTTGCTTCTGTAGATGTGTAACTTAGCAAGCAGCAGTATCAAATCGAAGGTCTTATCTGTTTTTATGCGTTGATCTATCCCAAAAATGACTAAGTTACGGGAAAAAGTTATGTTACAAGCATTTGTGCATCATTCTTTACATACATTTTCTAGGCTTGTCCAAAAGGCTCTAATATGTTTACAATCCCATAAAAAGTGTTCTATTGAGTCTCTGGCCTCATTACACAAAGTACAAAATGTTGTATTCACTAAACCCATAGCGTTCAACACCACATTTGTAGCAATGATGCGATCAATTATTCTCATCTAAGATTATTCTTGTCAGTACTTTCCCTGGGATAGATAGCAACATAATTCCTCTCCAGTTGTTACAGGATGACAGATCCTCTTTCTTTGGCAGTTTCACGAGGTAGCCTTTCTTCCAGTCTTCTGGCACACTCTCTTGCCCCCAGATCTTGTGTAGGAGTGCATGCATCATGTCAGTTGAAGTCTGGGTGTCTGCCTTCAGTGCTTCAGGGGGTATAACCATCAGGACCTGCTGCTTTACCCGACTTGAGAGACTTTATGGCTTTGGTGATCGCATTTTTGGTGGAAGGGGGGGGGGGGGGGGGGGGTTGATGTTGATGCCAAGGATTTCAGTAGGTGGTGGGATATCTGACAGGACAAATGGTGCCAGTCTGTTGAGAGTTTCTTTGAAGTGCTCTGCTCATCTTGCTCTCTGGTCCTCTTCGCCTGGAATGGTATTGCCGTTCTTGTATTTGATGGGGCAACTTGGTTTACTGTTTTTTTTCCAGAGAGGGTCCTCGTGATCTCATACAGTCTTTTCATGTTTCTTTGGCCTGCTGCAGTCTCTGCTTCCTGAGTCAGCTCCTCGATGAAGTTTCTCTTGCACCTCTTTTTACTGCATGGTTTTTGTCCCAGTAGCGTGCTTGCAATGTATGATTCTCTTCTTGATCTTGTTGATCTGGTCTTTCAGCTGTTTTGTCTCGGTGATCAGTGCCCATATTTCTGTTGTCAGTCATTCCTTGTGTTTTCTTGAGTTAAAGTGTGCACTTTAGACACTATAACGTTTGGACTACAACCCTCTTCTTCCCCCCCCCCCCCCCCCCCTTCTCCTTCTCTTCAATGAGTGGTGCAGATTGTTGGTACAAGGTTTTATCTGTGTACCTGAGGTTGTGGTCTGGACTTTCTTTGTTAATGTACTTGAGGTTTTCTTTGAGGAAAAGAGGAGGTCCATTCCTTGAGTGGCCAGTGTCTCCATGGGTCCAGATACTTTTGACAAGTCAGGCAGCTAATTAAGACATGTAGGCCTATAGACCTACTATAGCCCCAGGGCTGGTGGCTGGGCTTTTGTCTTCCATTGCCTTTGTCAGCTAGGTCTACAGTAAGGATCTTTTGTGTGTGCCTTGAGTCAGTGTTGTGGGCCTAGGGTAGTCAGAGAGTTAGCAAGTGTGCCTTGCCCACTTGAGACATCATGTGGTTGACACCTTAGAGAGCTTGCTCCAGCTTAGATTTCTATTCAGCAAACTTGTAGTAAGGCATGTTGTTTGATGAATCGTTTCTTCTGAATATTTCTATTTTTGTTGATTGGTTTAGGCCAGAATCAGCTGGTATCCTTCTGGATATTTCTATTTGAGCTGGTTGGTTTAGGCAGAATAAGAAATGGTGTAAATAAGGGAAACTGGCAGTCACTCAGCCTTTCCCTGCAACAGCATTTCAGAGGGTCTAATACAACTGTTTGGGCTGAAGACCGAGACTACAAGATGTGACTAACAAGAAAACAGAAGTTTTGTTTTTCTGGTTGAGCTGTAAGTGAAACATTCTTCTTTTTGATAGTAGTTGTTAATTTCATCAAGGTAAAAGCAGATTTGATAAACGAATTGTATTCGTGTATACATACAAACTGAATTTAATTATTGATTTGGTTTCGTGAAAATGTGTAAAGATGTTTTACTCATGGAAGTTGGTTAAAATCATACGACTTTTACTACTGAGCTGTGTGATCTTGGATTTATTCTATAATTGGATGTTGGTGTTACCAATGGAATTCTAAGAGTAACTAATCAGTTGAGTTTTTGTTCTTCTGAGATGAAGTTTATAAATTGCAGTGATCACAGGTAAATTCATGTAGACTAGTAACATGGTTGTTGGGTTAAACTACTATGACATAGATTAATTGGAATAGATGACTTTGAGTTGGAAACTGTGAAGATAGTCTGGTAGTCTATTGTGTGAAAGTAAAGACTAGCTAGGTCCTTGAGATAATGAGCACTTATTAGCGGGCAACCCAAAGCGAGGCTTCGCTAGGCATCCCTTTAGTTGTTGGAGTGAGACATGCGGTGTCTGCTACATTGAAAAATAGAGTGAAAGGGCCTGGTGCCAGTGAGAAAATCGTTCATAATTGTCATCTACGGCCAAATGCCGAGATACTGCACCGTTTTCGGTTGCAATAATGAATGTGGGTTTCGTTTACCCACTACAATTTCAACCAAAACCTCGACAAATACGTTTTCCACTCCCTCTTTTCTGTGGTGTGTGTGTGTGTGTGTGTGTGTGTGTGTGTGTGTGTGTGTGTGTGTTTTGGGAGGTCGTAAAATTGTTGTCTTCATTTCAATTTGTATTCACAACAATGTGGTGGTGGACAGTGTGTGTATGTGTGCGTGTATGTGCGTGTGTGTGTGTGTGTGTGTGTGTGTGTGTGTGTGTGTGTGTGTGTGTGTGCGCGCGTTTGCGCGCGCGCGTGTATGCGTGCGTGCATGTGTGTGTGTGTGTGTGCACGTGTGTGTGTGTGTGTGTGTGTGTGTGTGTGTGTGTGTGTGTGTGTGTGTGTGTGGTGTGTGTCAAACTGTGTGTGTCTGTGTGTGTGTGTGTGTGTGTGTGTGTGTGTGTGTGTGTGTGTGGAGAGAGAGAGAGAGAGAGAGAGAGAGAGAGAGAGAGGTGTGTGTGTGTGTGTGTGTGTGTGTGTGTGTGTGTGTGTGTGTGTGTTGTCCGTCTTCATTTCAACGTATAATTATCATATATTCACTACAATTTTGTGTTAGTCTGTGTGTGTGTGTGTGTGTGTGTGTGTGTGTGTGTGTGTGTGTTAGTGTGTGTGTGTGTGTGCATGCGCGTGCGTGTAGTGTGTGTGTGTGTGTGTGTGTGTGTGTGTGTGCGTGTGAAAGTAAAAAAAATGTATGTGTGTGTGTTTATCTATTTATTTATTTATTCTTTTTATTGACAATAATGGAATAAGCAATCATATGCTTTTTTACATCCAATCGCCGTGTGTATGCAGTTTTTTTAAAAAATGCCATCTGTTCCCACCGGCACACAATGGCCTACTCTTACAAAAAGCGGAGCAGGATTTAATGTGTGTGCAAGATGTTCTGCGTGTGTTCGCACACTGGGACTCGGTTTTTAGTCTCATCCGAAAGACTGTTGGGGGGAATAGAGTCAGCCCTGATGTTAACTCCAGAGGAAAAATCTCCTCGACCGGGAATCGAACCCAGGTCGTCAAATTGCTAGGCAATGTTCTGACCACTAGGCTATCCCGTGCCCCTGTGTGTGTGTGTGTGTGTGTGGATGGAGGGGGTATCCCTCTATCTGTCTGTGTACGAGTGGTCATGTCCTCTGACGTGGGTTGTCCCCACCAGGCCGATATCAATATTTATTTTATAATTTATCTGGGAGTGTGTTTATTTATGTATTCTTTTACATATGTGTTGACTTATACACGCCATTGTAGATGCAAACAACGCAATTTTGAAGACAACAATCAAGTGCAGAGACGGAGTTCCTTCTATCACGGTGTACAAAATCTTTGTAAATGGCGGCGTAAACAATTCCGTTGTCACCCCAGCACTTGGGCGCCATCTATCTCAGTTACTCCCCTGCCTCGCAATAAGCGCTCATTGTTCTACTATTGTACTAGGGGTGTTTCAGCAACTAGGTGTGACTATGGTCAGTCATTTGTGCCAAAAGCTGCTAGTTTTGTATGTGATTTTTGTGACACTAGATTATGCTTGCTCAACCCCCCCCTCTCTCTCTCTCTTGCTACAATATCCATGATTTCATAGGAACCAATGTTGTGAAAGAGATCTTGGTGTAGACTAAGTTCTGTTGGACATTATTTAGGATAATGTCAGTTGAGAGTACTGAGGAAAGGGTTTTCCTGGTTAATTGTAATATTTGGATTGTTTGATTTACAATTGTATACTCTCTATTGGTTTCCTAGGATTAACTTGGTATCTTGGTGTGAGTAATGAAAGGAGTTTGGTTTTCTTACATTCGGCTAGATGACAATACTATTTGCTATGTGTGCCTTTCATGAGTTATGTACCTTGTTAAATGTGGATAGAGTAGAACTTACCTGAATTCTCTGGTTTGTTTCTGGTGTGTGTGTTGGAGTTTTTATGTTATGGTAAATGAAACAATAAATTGTGTTACCATAACACCCCTGCGTGGCCTCCATCAATACGGTTTGAGTTGTGGAGTGCCTAAAGTCAAGTCCTACTACAATCTTCCCCTTCTTTCCCCATATCTTCAGCCCCTTTTATTATTGAACCTTGAACCTGGCAACACTTATATTCTTTCCCAGGACTGTTTGGCATGTTGTCTTCCAGGTCTCATGCAGACAGTGCCACTGCTCTTCGATCGTTTCCTCTGGCATCTGGGAAAGCATGCTGAATTTTTTTCTTAATTCCAGCTGAATTCCTTTGTTTTTACTCTTTCTTTAAGGCTTTGCATGTTGTATTTGTGCAATGGTCTTCCTGCCCTGTCGGTGAAGGCTTTGAGCTTGGTCTCGAGGACGGCTACTACAAGATGGTGGTCTGACGCTGCGTCTGCTCCACGCTTCACCCTGACATCGTGCAGGCTCCTTCTCCACTTTCGCCCGATGGTGATGTGGTGGATCTGGTTTTCAGTCCTGCCATCTGAGGAAGTCCATGTGGTCTTGTGGACTTTCTTGTGGGGAAAGATGGTGCCTCCAATGACAAAGTCATTGAAGGTGAAGAACTCTGCTAAGAGTTCACCATTTTCATTTCTGGTCTCCCGTGCCATGTTTGCCTATGATCAGTTCTCTGTTGGTGTTGTCTGATCCCACTTTTGCGTTCAGGTCTCCCATTAGGATCTTCAAGTCCCTCTTTGGTGTTTTGTATTATGGCTTGAACTTGCTTGTAGAAGTTCTCTTTTTTTCTAACTCAGCGGCATTTGTTGGAGCATAGTACTGGAGGATGGTAACTTTCCTGCCCTTTGAGTTGAATTGGGCAGTGAGGATCCGTGGTGACACTGGTTCCCAGGATAATAGTGCTCGTGTTGCCTCAGGTTTCATCAGCAGCGCTACTCCATGTGTGTGGGGCTGGCCTTTTGTAGTGATGATGGTATCTCCACTCGCTAGTCTCGACCGTCCGCTTCCATTCCATCTAGTCTCACACAGGCCAAGGATCTTCAGGTTGTACCTATGCATTTCTCTACATACCTGTGCTGTTTTTCCAGTTTCATATAGGGTTCTGATGTTTCAGGTCCATATCCTGTTGTTGATTTGGTTGTCAGAAGAGTTGTTGGCGCACTGGCTTCCCGAAGGCGTTCACCAGCTCGCGTCATAGACTCTACCAGAGAGGACTCTTCCCCAACCAGGTCCTTGTTCGGAGATACTGTTGTGGTTTGTATGACATACTATTTTTTTTAAGTGAATGGATTGTTAGCCCAAAGCACAACCCCCAACCTGGAGGACCAGGGTGCAACTTTTGTCTGGCTCCTACCCCACAGACCTGTTGAGCATGGTTGAACCTGCCAGAGGCCGAGGCCCCCGCCCACATAGCTCTGGGGATCAAACAGAGCACGCAAGCCATCTCACCACGTCAAGGTAGCGCACCATCGGGACAGGCGTGCAACACTGTGTGTATGTATTTTTGTATGTTGCTTTGGGTGTGCGTGGGTACGTGTGTATGTGTGTGTGTGTGTGTGTGTGTGTGTGTGTGTGTGTGGTGTGTGTGTGTATGTGCGCACACACATATGTGCATGTTGGCATACTTTTGCATCTACTAATTAGCGTTTATTCGCGTATGAAGTGCTTGTGCACATTTGCCATATGTATGGATATGCCGGCATAAGAGTGTCCGTGTGTGTGGATAAGCGCGCGCGTCTGTGTGTACGTGTTTGTGTGTATGTGTGTGTACGTATAAATGTGTACATATGTGTGCGTGTGCGTGTATGTTTGTGTACGTGTGCGTGTGAGCACGTGTGCGTGCGTGTATATTTTATATTTGTATTTTGTATTTTGTATCCCTTTATGTCACAGCAGATTTCTCTGCGTGAAATTCGGGCTGCTCTCCCCGGGGAGAGCGCGTCGCCACAAGTGCAGCGCCTACCCATTTTTTTCTTTTTCTTGATTGCAACTGTATTTGTTTCCCTATCAGAGTGTTTTTTTCTACAGAATCCACAGGGTCAACCCCCTTGTTGTCGTGGGTTCTTTCACGTGCGCTAAATAGTGATGTGTAACACACGGGACCTGGTTTATTGTCTCATCCGGAAGACTAGCGCCCAGACCACCACTCAGGGTCTAATGGATGGGGAAAAAGTTTTGGGCCCAAAACGGGTACGAACCACCACACACTCCGACACGAACTTTTTGCTTTCTAGGCAAGGCGCGTTACCACCTAGACCACCGATCCACTGAGTGTTTTTAAAAAAGTTTAAAGGCATTTAATTATACAAACCAAATCTTCTAGCCACTTCGATGCAGCGGTTAGTGCCTTGGGTAACGGAATGGAAGGTCGCAGTTTCGAATCGCAGAGGACTATGAAGTCTGGGGATTTTTCGGACTCTATTCGGCTTCTACCCAGAGTGGGTGCTATGGGCTCATTGGAAAGACTGGATGCCGCAGTCGAACTTTATCCACTTTACATACATGAATTTGAAAGTGTCGATTAATTTACCTGATCAACACTGTTAGTGTCTGTATTTCTTGGGCCTTACCTAGTCGACGCCGGAATATATTATGACAGTAGGTATATAGTACAGCCCTGTCAAGTAGTCTAAAACGCATGCACTTCCACAGCAGCATCATTACATCATTCTCATCGTCACTGATGATCATGCAGTAAAAAACAACAAACTGCCTGTGATTCGATGGCAGTGGTTGCTGTGGTCTCATGACGACATCAGTTTTGGTTTTCCTATACACTTTTGTGCTGTGTTTGTGTTAAAGCCTTAGGCTTGGACATTCACTGGAAAAGGCCGTTGGATCGAGGGACACTGTGGTGATCGCCATCCCGTTTGGTCGTCTCGCATAGTCTGGCTCCCAAACGGTGATAACAGTGCCACAAGTAGGGACTGCAGTAAGTGTAGTCCTGTGTATGTCAGCTCAGAACAATGACCACTAAACACCACTTAAAGTGACTGACCCAGCTGCAGTGCACGGCCCCTCTGCTTGGTGGCCACACGGCGGCCTGACATATCTAAGCCTTCTGTGGACTAATCGACCCAAAACTGCGACATAACTAATCTCTCTGGGCATGTTTGTGGCGGAAATAGTGAAATACACAGTGTTGGAGCCACCACGTAAGGGGAAGAGACAAACAATCCCAAGCAAAAAAAGCCAACCCAACTCATCGCCCAACCCCCCCTTTAACCAAACGAAACAACAAAAATTCACCAACCAACCAACCAACCAACCAACCAACAACCAACAGCCAGCCAGCCAACCAACCAACCAGTCAGCCACCAACCAGCCAGCAGCCACCAACCAACACAACCAACCACAGCCAACCAACCAGCCAGCCAGCACAACCAACCAAACCAGCCAACCAACACAACCAGCCACAACCAACCAACCAGCCAACCAACCAACCAAGCCAGCCAGCCAACCAACCAACCACCAGCCAACACAACCAACCAACCAAGCCAGCACACCAACCAACCAACCAACCCAATCAATCCAGCAAGGACTGCTCCTCAGCTCCCCTGCACCCCCCTTCTTTCTCTCACCGATGTTGTCAAAGAACTGGCTGACTTGAGCGTCTCGCATAGCAGCCCTCATGTCCACCACGTGGAAAATAAGCGAATGGGAGATAACTTGAGCAAAGCGACGCATGACCCTCATCAGACTGTCTCCCTCCGCCCCCGCGGGTCGGGTAGCGTTCCACCCGGCCTCGTTCTTGGCCTTCAGAAGGTTATTCACAATCTTCGCCAGGATCTGTATGGGTAGGGCAGGACTGTTTCAAAACTGCTGATCAGTTGATGGCGCATCATATATTCAGCATACAAAAAGAAAAGTTGAGAGAGGCGGGGGACAGATAGACAGACACATAGACAGACACAGAGACAGAGGAACATGCTGACAGAGAGACAAACAGAGAGACAAACAGACAAAATGACAGACATAATTATACAGACACAAGGGGAAACAAGAAAAAAAAATAGAGAAGACTTCATGAGCGAGGAAAGAGGGAAAAGAGACAGAGAGGGATTAGGCCAGAGCAAATAGAAAAACAAGAAATATAAAAGGTAAAAAAAGGGGGGGAGGGCAGTGAGACAGTCATTATGAAGAAAGTGGACTACAGGGAAAAGATTAAAGTACTCAGTCCTTGAATTAAAGCATCCTATCCCCCTCCAAAAATACATACCCCCCCCCCCCCCCAGCCAACAAAAAAAGGCATTCACAGAAATCAGCAACATAAAAATGAAAAAGGAAAAAAAACAAGTCATGGGAAATAAAGAAGATAAAAAGTCTTGCGATAAAAACTAACCTCACAAAAGGTGACAGTCTGATTGAAGGTGGGATAAACCTCTACTGCCCGAGCGTATCGATTACCATTGAAGTTCCACTGCACAGTCTGTATCTTCTGCGGCTTTTGGTTCTGTGTTAGTAAAAGAAAATAGCCAATAATGTGCAGCCCACTGTAAGATATCATCCTCAGATACCTTGCATAACTAAGTGAAATGAGAGAGAGAGAGAGAGAGAGAGAGAGAGAGAGAGAGAGAGAGAGAGAGAGAGAGAGAGAGAGAGAGAGAGAGAGAGAGAGAATATCAATATGAATATTTTTACAAATAGGAATATCTTTATTGGAAAAGGTAAAAGTAAGGAAAAGGTGTCCCATAACCTGTGTGGTCGTAGGGGAGCGAGGCGTCAGAGACCCCAGCTTCTCTAGGGGCCAGCATGTTGAGGGCAGCGCCCATCTCCTCTCCCTCGGTGCTTTGGCTTCCCTGACTTTTAAGAGGGCAGGTACCCATTGACAGCTGGTTGAACTGGGGGACTGTACTGAAGCCAAGGCGTGCAAACGGTCACCCATCCAATTGGCAACCATGCTCGATGCTGCTTAACATTGGCCGGGGGAAAGCGAGCGCTCTGACCACTGAGCTATCCCGTCCCCATCTTTATTGAGGTTAATTTATAGACACAAAGCTTCTCTCCACCAACTTCCCTCCCTCCAAACAAAAATATAAACCCAACACCAATACTTGATTATCTCAAGACAGAGGTAAATTCATGTACAAGCCATACATGAAAATGATAAACAGGAAAACATCCATCCCAGAAAGTAATGCTTTATACTTCCATCTTTAAAATTACACGCACAAAAACGCCCCCACTTCACACACATATACACCTGTGTGCACGCAGATGTATGCATGCACACACAGCGTGTATGCACACAGTACAGGCCAATGCACAAATGGTTCCAAAACGTCAAACAGTAAGAACAATGTCAGTTATTATGATGCACTATCTGACAATAAAACATTGCAAACCCACAAGCCAATAGTACAGTGTCAGTTATTATGATGCACTATTTAACAATAAAACATTACAAACCCACAAACCAATCTCTCTCACGGAAGAGTTTTCACAACGTCTAATATGCCTAAATATACTGGTTTTTTGTACTCTTCTCTCCACATCTGCAGTAGAGATGAGATGCTTCTGGAGACTCCTTGGCATCTCCTACAGAGACCACACAAGCAACGAAGACGTGTATAACAGAATCCAGCAAATAATTGGTCCCTACGAAAATCTCCTAACAATCGTAAAGGAGCGTACGCATCGCCACAAGTGCAGCGCCTACCCATTATTTTTTTCTCAGGGATGGTGTCTAAACACGACACATGTGTGCATGCTGGATTTAAAAAAAATTGTCACCTTCCCACCATGATGGGAGGACAACATCACCGAATGGACAGGTCTAGAAAACAAAACTCTGAGAAAGGCAGAACAGAAAGAGAGGAATGGAGGGAACTGGTTGTCAAGTCTTCACGGTCGCCAGACTAAGGGATAGATAGTAGGCCTCCGTCAGTCGGTGTCGACTATGGAATTCGCGTCAGAAGAAAGGCCATTTGTTCAGCGACAGCGCCGGCTGTGGCTGGTCAGTCCAATGCGGGAGCGGCAGTCTCTGTCGCATCTGATGCAAATGTGGCTTGTTGAGGTGGCTCCTTCCGCTTGGCTCTCCTTTCGTTTGCTGCGGTGTGGATCTTTTCTTCACCACACTTCAGCTGTTTGTGGAGAACACTGCGCCATTTGCTGCTGTCAGCTGCTACCTCCTCCCAGTTCTCTGTGTTGATGTCAAGGGCTTTCATGTCACGCTTGCAGATGTCTTTGTAGCACAGTTGGGGGCGGCCAATAGTTCTCTTGCCGGAGGCAAGTTCTCCATAGAGGAGATCTTTAGGAATGTGTCCATCCTCCATCCTTCGCACGTGACCGAGCCATCAGAGTTTGCGTTGTCTGAGGAGTGTGTACATAGTGAGAAGACCTGCAACCTCGAGGACCTGAGCGTTGGTAACTTTGTCACTCCAGTGGATGCCGAGTATGCGATGGAGAGCGCAGGTGGAAGCTGTTCAGTTTGCGCTCCTGTTTGGAGTATGTTGTCCATGCTTCCCTGCCATAAAGGAGAGTGCTGAAGATGCAGGCATTATACACTGCCATCTTGGTTGAAATTGTCAGCTTTCGGTTCTCCCAGACGCGGGTGGTGAGGCGTCCTAAGGTCGTAGCAGCGCTTGTTGATCTCGGCATTAAGGGACAGGTTGTCACTGATGGTGGATCCCAGGTATGTGAACTGGTGTACGACATCGAGCTGGTAGTTATCGATGCAGATGGCTGGTGTAGCAACCACGTACTGGCTCAGCACATTGGTCTTTTTCAGGCTGATTGTCAGTCCGAAGTCTTTGCAGGCCCGGGCAAACCTGTCCATGAGGCATTGGAGTTCTTGCTCAGTGTGCGAAGTGACAACAGCGTCATCAGCAAAAAGCATGTCCCGAATTGTTTGTTTTCTCCATCACTTTAGTGTTTGCTTTCAGCCGAGCCAGGTTGAATAGTCGACCGCTGGATCTAGTGTATTGTGTATACACCTTCTGTTGCAGTTCCTGCTTTAGGAGCAGGGCAAAGAAGATGCCAAAGAGGGGAGTGGGGGGGGGGGGGCAAGGACACAGCCATGCTTGACTCCACTCTTGATGTCACGTGGGTTGGAAATGCTGCCCTCATACTGGATTGTTGCCTTCATGTCATCATGAAAGGATCTGACGAGACTATGGAATTTTGAGGGGCAACCAATTTTTGGAAGGATGTTAAATATCCCTTCCCTGCTGACTAGATCAAAGGCCTTGGTCAGATCTATGAAGGCTACGTAGGCCAGACTAAGGGATAGATGAATAGATAGATAGATAGATAGATAGATAGATAGATAGATAGATAGATAGATAGATAGATAGATAGATAGATAGATAGATAGATAGATAACCGATTTCAATATATGAGCAATCCTAATTAGAGAAACCGAAAAACTACGTTCACACCTCGTTTGCAACCCCTCGTCCTCTAAATCTTTCGTCCATCCTCCCGACGCTACCTTCCCTATCATCTTGCAGAAAGTTTCACCAAAAAAGAATGCTCACAGAATCAAATGTGGGGGCGAAATATCCTAGTGGTTAGAACAATGTGCTCGCAAATCTGACGACCCGGGTTTGAATCCCGGTTCGAGGGGATTTTTCCCCTGGAGTTATCATCAGTGCTGACTCTACTCTCCCCAAAAGTCCTTCAGATGAGACAATAAATCGAGATCCTTTGTGCGAACGCGCGCAGAAAATCATCATCATTGTCGTCGTCGTCGTCGTCATCTTCATCATTATCATCATCACCATCGTCGTCGTCGTCGTCGTCATCGTCGTCGTCCCCCCTCCCCCCTGCACCCTGGCCCAGTGCCCCGCACCTGTGTCTCCACTAGGATGGACAGGAGGTCGATGACAGTGGCGATGTCAATGGGATTGACGTAGGTGTACTCCTCCGTGTGGTTCAGCAGGCGTTCCGACATCCTCAGCACCTGGGTCTGGTCCAAGGAGCCGTCTGTCAGCTGTTGGAACTGCACACACAATCATTATTCTTCAATGTCATCGTCGTCGTCGTCGTCGTCGTCGTCATCATCATCATCATCATCATCATCATCATCATCATCATCATCATCATCGCCGTCGTCATCGCCGTCGCCGTCGTCGTCGTCGCCATTATCATTCCTGTCGTCGTCACCGTTGTCGGTGTCGCTCTCAAGTCAGATAGACGTTGTAATGGCCAGCAGCTTAAAAATAATGAACGACAATGACTGTATTTTTACCACTATTTGAAGATGTACGGTAAGACATGGACCAGAAAGATGGGATTCTACGTTGTCATCAATAGCTAGAATCACCCAGTAACGGTAACGGTAGCAGGATTGGTGGGGAAGAAATTTGAGCGTGTTTACTAAGATCTTTACGTGCGCACGCACACACACACACACACACACACACACACACACACACACACACACACACACACACACACACACACACACACACACACACAGGATAAAGCAGTGGTCAGAACATTGCTCTCGCAATTTGACGACCCGGGTTCGATTTTCCGTTGAGGGGATTTTCCCCCTGGACTTAACATCAGTACAGACTCCACTCCCCCTCGCCCCCCCCCAAAGACTTTCGGATGAGACTATAAACCGAGGCCCCGTGTGCAAACGCACGCAGAACATCTTGCGCACACGTTAAATCCTGTTCCGCTTTTCGTAACAGTAGGCCATCGTGTGCCGGTGGGAACAGATGACAGAATTTACAAAGCTGCATACACACGGGGACTGGATGTAAAAAAGCACATGAGTACTTATTCCATTACCCTCGAAATAAAAGAATTAAAAAAACCCAAACAACCCCCCCCCCCACATAATTATACATACATATACACACACACAAACACAAGCACACACACACACACACACACACACGCACGCACGCTCGCGCGTGTGTTTGTGTGTGTATGTATGTATATATATTTTTTATATAAAAGAATAAAATTTAAAAAATATATATAGACCTATATACACACACAAACACACGCACATACACACGCACACACACACGCACGCACGCACGCGCGCTCACGCACAAATACTAACACATTTATGCGCGCACGTGCGCACGCATGGACGCACGCACGCAAGCACGCAACGCACACTCACCCACCCACACCCACAGACACACAGACACACAGACAGACAGACACACACACACACACTCCTTTTCCTCATTTCCTACTTTCCCACCCCACCCCCATCTGACAAACTCATGTGGACAAAAAGATAATAACAGAGCATCGGTGAGAAAGCTGAAATCTTTGGAACCATAAGAAGTAAGGAAGGAAGGAAGGAAGGAAGGAAGGAAGGAAGGAAGGAAGGAAGGAAGGAAGGAAGGAAGGAAGGAAGACAGGAGGAACAGCCTGTAATCTGATAGTCTGGAACCCCTGACTGAAACACCAGCAATCAAAAGAGCTGGTGCGTGCCAGGTACCTACATTCCCGGCACCATTGTTATCAAGCCTTTTCATCGAAAAACTCTACATGGTCAAACGGGCCAAAGTACACGCTTGAGGTAAACCTGTAGTCATGAATGAAAAAAGAAGACAGAGCAGCAACAGAAGGGGTAGCTAGAGATAACAGCATGGTGTTTTGTGTTCAGTGGTGTGAGGGGATGTGGTGGAGTGGTGTGGTAAGGGTGTTGTCATGTGCTGTGTCGCCTCAAGCTGTGCTGTGTTAATGCTGTACGGTAATGTACTGTTCTGTGTTGTATCGTGCTTTACTGTACTGTTCTGTGTTGTATCGTGCTTTACTGCACTGTTCTGTGTTGTATCGTGCTTTACCGTACTGTTCTGTGTTGTATCGTGCTTTACCGTACTGTTCTGTGTTGTATCGTGCTTTACTGCACTGTTCTGTGTTGTATCGTGCTTTACTGTACTGTTCTGTGTTGTATCGTGCTTTACTGTACTGTTCTGTGTTGTATCGTGCTTTACTGTACTGTTCTGTGTTGTATCGTGCTTTACTGTACTGTTCTATGTTGTATCGTGCTTTACTGCACTGTTCTGTGTTGTATCGTGCTTTACTGTACTGTTCTGTGTTCTATCGTGCTTTACTGTACTGTTCTGTGTTCTATCGTACTTTACCGAACTGTTCTGTGTTGTAACGTGCTTGACTGTACTGTTCTGTGTTGTAACGTGCTTGACTGTACTGTTCTGTGTTGTATCGTGCTTGACTGTTCTGTGTTGTGCTATGCTGTACTGTTTTGTTTGTGTGGTACTGTTTTTTGTTTGCTATGCATCGTGTTTTACCGTTCTGTTCTGTTGTGCTATGCTGTACTGTTTTGTTTGTGTGGTACTGTTTTTTGTTTGCTATGCATCGTGTTTTACCGTTCTGTTCTGTTGTGCTATGCTGTACTGTTTTGTTTGTGTGGTACTGTTTTTTGTTTGCTATGCATCGTGTTTTACCGTTCTGTTCTGTTGTGCTATGCTGTACTGCACTTTTCAGAGGCCACATTCCAACTGCCTGACCGTGCTGTCGTCGTCAAGAAGTTGTACAGAGATGCGGCACATCAAATATCTGCACTCTGTTATGTTCTGTGTTGTGCTATTCTGATCTGCTCTGTTTTGTGCTATGCACTACCGTTTTGCGTTAATTCAATAAATGCGATATAATACAAAACAATACAATTAAATGTAGTCCGATGTAACTCGGGACCATACAAATTTTGTAAAACAACACAAGTGGAACATTCGATGTCTTACCGCACCGTATCACACCACACCACGCTACATCACACTACGTTGAACCACACCACAACATACCGTACCAGACTATACCACACCACATCACATCATATGACATAAGACACTACACTATGCCATACGACACTATGCCATACGGCACTATACCACACTGCACTATCCATACCATACCAGACCAGCCTCAAGACACACTAAATTCAAACCTAATAACCCCTCCCCCCGTTTCATTTTATATCTGTTCATGCCTTCAACGGCAGAAATTCCTACCACCCTACCAAAGTGTATAACCTGTGTGTGTATGTGATGTGCATTTGAACTTCTTAAAGCTTTTAACTGTTTTTGGTTGCGTGTTTTAGAATAGGTTGAATGCAAAGCGCCTTGATTTAACATCAATCAACAAGATGTAGCGCTATATAGATTCCATTTAATATCATTATTATTGTCATTATCATACCAAACCATACGACACATCACATCAACACCATACTTCACTTCATAACACTACGCATACGCTACGCGACACTGCACTACACTACACTACGTAGCTACGCTAGGGCTGCCCTGCGCCGCGCTACACTGCGCTTCGACAAGCTACACTACACTACACTACATTACACTACACTAGAGTGGCTTCCCTCGCTTGGCTGCAAGCAAGACTACTTTCTCAGCTGTGGTGTAAAAAGTTTCATGTGTTTTTTTTTACTCTATCTGTTTCCAAATGCCTCTAGGAGGACATGGGGGCCAGAGGCATTTGAATAGGCATTCTAAACGCAGCAGCACAAGATCAAGTGTTACCCTTTTCAAAGTAGGTGAATGAGGAAAACATTGTTGTACTTTGACTGACTGGTGAAACTACTGCCCACATCCCAAAGGGCATTAAACAGGAAAAGAAACAACTGGTAACCATTTCAACTAGATACAGACAGAGGACAAAGCTGAACACAGAGAGCAGGCCAAGACAGGCACCAAAACTTGAAGACGAACGGCAGTGTTACCATAACTGTCAGCATGCTGAAATGCACTGATCACACGATACACTGATTCACAACCATGGCCTCACACAATATCACACACCTTTATCTTGAGGTCCAGTAGTTCATCAGAGATGCAGTCATCTATGTAAGGCTCCTGCCATACGCCATCATTGTCGTTGGCTTGCAACAAACACGACCTTGTGGCGTAGGCTGCACACACACACAACACACACACACACACACACACACACACACACACACACACACACACACTCACGCACACACACACACACACACACACACACACACACAACACACACACACACACACACACACACACACACACACACACACACACACACACACTATGAACAGGGGACGGGGACAGGATAGCCTAGTAGTCAGAACATTACGCTCGCAATTTGACGACTCGGGTTCGATTCCCGTTCGAAGGGATTTTTACCCTGGAGTTAATATCAGTGCTGACTCCACACTCCCTAAAAGTCGTTCGGGCGAAACTATAAATCGAGGCACAGTGTGTGAACGGACACAGAACACCTTGCGCACACATTAAATCCTGTTCCGCTTTTCGTAAGAGTAGGCTATTGTGTGCCGGTGCGAACAGATGACAAAATTTCCAAAAACTGCATACACACGGGGACTGGATGTAAAAAAAAAGCACACGAGTGCTTATTCCATTATCATCGATATAAAAGAAAGAAAGAAAGAAAGAAAAACAGTAAGCGACCTGCCCCACATGCAGAAATGAAATCCCTTATTTATGCTATGGGAATTGGCAATTGGGAACATCCAAAAAATCTCATCACACAAAAGTTTACATTATTCTTTAATGAAGAGTGGAAGGTCATTTACATATAGAGAGAATAAAAGTGGGCCTAAAACAGACCCTTGTGGTTCCCATATTTCACTGGTAGTGTACATGATTTAATGTAATTGACCAAAATATATTACTGTTTGTTATGCAGAAAGTTTTTAATCAACTGCAGACTGTTATCAGATATGCCACACAGCATTAGTTTTTGGCATAGTAGTTCATGGTAATTACATCGGAGGCTTTGGAAAAGTCAACAAAGAGGGCTCCACAATATTTGTATTTATTGTGCCAAAAATCTAGAATGTGTGGCAAGAGTGATTTTTTCCTGAATCCTGACTATTTTTCAATTAAAAATTGGATATAATTGATAATACTGATATTGGCCTGTAGTTACATAGGTTTGAAGAGTCGCCAGGATTATGAAAAGGAGTGATTTTGGCCAGTTTCAATTGTGATGGGAAATGGCACTTTGTTATAGACATAAGTGAGTTTCAACTAAATTAGGAGTTGCGAATTTCAGAATTTGTCTATCCACACCAAGTGAATCACGACTATTTGCTTTAAGCGTTGAAGGGATCGGTCAACTTCAGTTATGTTCAATGGTGGTATTTTCATGTTTGAATTGATATTTTGGGATCCACTAAATGTTTTTAGTGTTCCAAGGGAATTTTGTTCAGCATCATTTCAGCTGCACGGGTGCCCCCACGGTCGCCAGACTAAGGCATAGATAGATGATAGATAGATAGATAGATAGATAGATAGATAGATAGACAGACAGACAGACGGACGGACGGACGGACGGACGGACGGACGGACGGACGGACGGACGGACGGACGGACAGACAGACAGACAGACAGACAGACAGATGGTGGATAGATCATTCATTTTATCAATGAATCTGTCGAGAGAGAGAGAGAGAGAGAGAGAGAGAGAGAGAGAGAGAGAGAGAGAGAGAGAGAGAGTACACAGTACATTTTAACCTTCGCCAGACCTCGTTTTTAAACTCACACGGAAGAGCTCCTGGGTGACCAGTCACCCATGGTTTTTACATAGACATTTCCCTTACTACGCCTCGCCAGATTTCGTGGGTGACCAGTCACCCATGGTTTTTACATAGACATTTCCCTTACTACGCCTCGCCAGATTTCGTGGGTGACCAGTCACCCATGGTTTTTACATAGACATTTCCCTTACTACGCCTCGCCAGATTTCGTGGGTGACCAGTCACCCATGGTTTTTACATAGACATTTCCCTTACTACGCCTCGCCAGATTTCGTGGGTGACCAGTCACCCATGGTTTTCAAATATATCAGACAGCTAAGCATCATGTAATTTTTGAGACAATAAAGCTGAATCTGAAAAGGTGATGTCTTAGACTCAATGTGTGTTGCGTTGATTATGATGTAGGAAATAAGAGCTCATTCATTTGATTTGAAAGTGAAAGGTTTACTAGCACCCATGTAAACTGAAATAGACTGACAAAGAAACTCACACACACACACACACACACACACACACACACACACACACAACACACACACACACACACACACACACAGAGAGAGAGAGAGAGAGAGAGAGAGAGAGAGGAGAGAGAGAGAGAGAGAGAGAGAGAGAGAGAGAGAGAGAGAGAGCTATAACAAATACACTATATGTTTTTAGCATTAACACAGTATGTTTTTAGCATTCTAAACAAAATATATATTTCATAAATATGCGGTAAATGGCATCAGATAGCAACTTTCTGAGGAAAAAATTAAAACACAGATAATCAAGATCATAAATTCTTTAATATCTTTATCAATTTCTCCATGAAATTTTCAGTCAGACTCAAACTGGTGTGTTCATAACAGAAGCCCCCCAAAACGTTCAACATGTGCAAAAGCCAAAAAGCAAAATATCAATTGTACCTGCTGATATCAATCATAGGTAAGGAAAGAAATCATGTAATTTAAGAACAGAACAAACCATACGAATCAGTGCACATTTGCACGCGTACACACGCACACACACACATATGATATACACACTTGCAAAATACTAGAAATATGATTCTGAACTGTTAGAATGCACAAAATACTAAGAAGAAATTCAAACCTGAACTGTCTGTAGGGATAGTATCCTACATTTCATTACTGAATGTCTTGGATAAGATAACAACAAATCAAACAAACAAACAAAATCAAACAAAAACAGTAGAAAATATTTTCATTCTTATGAAGGACATCAGTACCAGTTTAGAGCTGAGACAAACATTTACCAGCATCAATAGGGAGCTGCTAAAACTGATTTTGTTCTTGTATTTGTTGCCCCTGGGCTCAATGATTGCTGGGAGTGGGAGGTGTTGCTCTTGGCAGTTCTTCACCACCAGGTGCTAGGATGATAGTAACCTCTGTCTCCAGCATCAGACTGCAGTCTGGGCAGATTTGCATAGCGTGATTTTGACATATCCAGTTTTGGCAGTTAATGCAGGAACCTGTTGTTTTGCGATCAGCCTTCCAGTGGCAGAAGCCACAGCGGCCTTGTGCCTTCTTTTGTTTCTTTGGACTTTGGCTGGTGGTGGACTTTCTTGCAGCAGATACAGAGGACTTCTTCGCAGTTGCTGCAGAACGTAGTAAAAGTCTTATGATTTTAGCCAACCTCCATGTGTAAAACAACCTTAATAAAATTAACAACTACTATCAAACAGAAAAATGTTTCACTTACTGCTCACACAGTTGCTCAGGCCTTCTAGAATGCTGTTGCAGGAAAGGATGAGTGACTGTCAGCTTTCCTTATTTGTACCATTACCTATTCTTACTGACTCGGCCTAAACCAATCAACTCAAAATAGAAATGTCCAGAAAAATTCTTGCTGACTCGGGCCTAAACCAAACAACTCAAAATAGAAATGTCCAGAAAAATACTTGCTGATTCAGACCAATCAACTAAAATAGAAATATTTAGAAGAAAGGATTCATCAAAGGACATATGCCATACTACAAGTTTGGTTGAATAGAAGACTAAACCTGAGCAAGCTCTCTCAGGTGTTAATCACATGACTGTCTCAAGTGAGCAAGGCACACTTGCTAACCCTCCAGCTATCCTACTAGATCTACAAGGACCACAGAAAAGGTCCTTACTGCAGACCTGGTTGACAAAGGCAATGGAAGACAGTCAAGAAGCCAACATGTCTCTGAGTTGACTACTCAAGTTTGTTTGGTCCCAAGGAGATAGGTCTACTGGCCACCCAAGGAAAGTGCTTCCTCAAGCACAATAAAATGTATGGGTGACCAGCCACCCACGAGCCCTAGCGTGTGTAGGAAAGGGTTGCAGTCTATAAAAGGTATGGGTGACCAGCCACCCACGAGCCCTAGCGTGTGTAGGAAAGGGTTGCAGTCTATAAAAGGTATGGGTGACCAGCCACCCACGAGCCCTGGCGTGTGTAGGAAAGAGCTGTGGTCTATATAAAAAGGTATGGGTGACCAGCCACCCACGGTATCTGGCGAGGGTTTACAACGTTTTTATGGTCTAATTACTCCTTTATTGACAAACATAAAATCTTCATATTCAGTGGAATTATGCACAAATATATAATAAACAAAGTCATAAAATTTGAGCTTGATGAAATTAAAACTGACAAAGTTATGATCATTTAACTGAGAGTCTGGGTAATTTTTCACCCACGGTGTCTGGCGATGGTTAAGCCAGGTAGTGTTGCGTACAATTATCAACTGACCAATAATATCATCACTTAACACTCTCTATCTTTCTAGTTATGCATTTATAGAAAATATACCATATGATAAATGGGATACAAAAAATAAAATATCAATATTTACTCTTTGAAATCAGTTACAACTACACAATGATAAGATACATATAAAAATATTCACACACACACACACACACACACACACACACACACACACACACACACACACACACACACACACACACACACACACGGAGGAAGAGAGAGAAAAGGGGGAGAATTATATATATCCAACAGGGTGAGGACTGGTTCATTAGTTTTGATGCATCAAGTGGATTAGAAGGTGATTTTTGAAGGTCGTCAATGATTGGTGCTGTTTAATTGAATCGGGAAGGGAGTTCCACAGCACAGGGCCTGAGTATAGTAAACTAGACTTGTACAAGTCTATTCTTGGGATTGGGACACTTGGCTTTTCAGTATTTCTGGAATGATTCACTGGGAACTTATCTCTTAAGGATGTGGGGACAGTTCCTGCCATTATCTTAAAAATTAGGATGCCATTGTTATATTTTAGTCTTTGCTGTAGGGGGACAATACTTAACTGAGTATAATCCACTTCAAGTAAGGTTGTTTTCTTCAGGAGGATAAGTTTGAGAGCACGTTTATACAGACTTAATAAGGGTTTCATAGTGTTTGCACTGGCAGAATCCCATAGGGTTGAGGCATAGTCTATTGAGGATTGTATATAAGCTTGAAAGAATAATTTCCTTGAATGGTAGTCAAGGAAGTGTTTAATTTTAGTCATCTGGTATACTCTTTGGGACAAGTATTTGCATAGGTGAGATATGTGGCAGAACCAGCTGAGATCTTAATCGATTGTTACTCTAAGAACTTTGTGATGAGAGGTTTGTTCGATTGTTTCCTTTTTCATATGGATTGGAAACTGTTTATGAGGTAGATTTTGTCGCTTTTGTCTGGTGGTGATAAGCATGCATTTTGTTTTTTTTTGGGATGAATAGACATATGGTTCAGTTCTGTCCATTTGACAAAATGATTACAGCTTTGTTGTAATATGGTTGCAAGAGAGTCAATGTCATTATGGCTTGTATCAGCAAATAGTTCACATTTGGATGTAATATGTAGAGAAGGTCATTTATGTATAATGAAAAGAGATTTGGTACTAGTATAGATCCCTGTGGTACTCCATAATGAATGGGTGTAAGATTTGATGTGGATGTAGTTGTTGAAACACACTGTTGTCTGTTCTTGAGATAAGAAGCGAGTAGTTCTAGACTATTTGACGATATATTGTACAGGTCTAGCTTTCTAATGAGAAGTGTGTGGTCAATTGTATCAAATGCTTTTTTTGAAATCTACAAATAATACTCCACAAAATTTGTTTTCATTAATGTTTGTTAGGCCAATTGTCCATGAGACAAGTCAGTGCAGTATGACATGAGTGATTTTGTCTGAATCCTGACTGATTAGGGTGGAGTAGGTTGTTAGTGTCTATATGACTGACTAAGTGTTTATTTATATGTTTTTCCAGGGGTTTTGAAAGAAGGGATATAATAGAGATTGGGCTATAATTTGAGGGATCTGAAGTGTCACCAGATTTGTAGATCGGGATCACTTTAGCAGTTTTGAAGGCATTGGGAAAATAGTTCTTTTCAAGACATTGGTTATATATATATGTGAGAGTGTCTGTGATAACTGGGGCTGAAAGTTTCAGAATTCTGCTGTCTATTCCATCAAGACCTCGTGTCCTTGACTGTTTGAGGTGAATCATGTAATTATGGATCTCAAAAGCAGAAATAAATGGTACCATGGTATGTGGAGTTTTAAAGGAATATGCTTTTCTTGGCAGTATTGTTTTAATGTGTTTAGGTTATTGGATTTCGAATCATCATTGCTAACAACGTTAGTAGAAACGTTTATGAAGTAATTGTTGAGTTGTTCAGCAGTAACATCTTTGATTACATTTGATTTGGAAGATGATTGTTTGTTCGTTATTTGATTTATGGCCTTCCAAATAATTTTTGAGTTTTGTTTTGAAGATAGTAAATCTTGGAAATATTTCTTTTTTTCTTGACGTTTCTGGGAGTTTATGGCATTTCGTAATCTTTTTGACTCTTTATGATATTTATGTTTTTTTTTTAAAGAAATCTCTAAGATAGCATGCTTCTTCTAGTTCTTTTGTGAGCCAAGGCGGTTTTGGGGACATGTTTGACCCTTATGGTTTTAAGTGGAGCATGTTTATTGTAAATTTCAGTGAAAGTTTTTATCCCAAACTCGATGGCCAAGTCTGGATCAGTAATGTTGAATGTTTCTGAGAGCATTGAGTTACTTAGTTCGAGAAGGAAAAGCTGTTCATTAAATTTTGCAAAAGAACGATATGTTATGTTTTTATGGCCAGGTTTGGGAATTTTTGTTCCTTTTTTGACCATGTAGTACAAACTGGGTAGTGATCGCTGCAGTTATAGACAGGGGCACATGCTTCTATGATGTTTTTAGGATTTAATACGTAGATGTGATCAATTATTGTGTTCGAGTTTGGTGTGACTCTCGTGGGTAAACTAACTAGTTGGTGAAGGTTTAATGAATTAGTAATTTGCGTCCATGCATTATTTACTTTTGTTAGATCAATATTAAAAACAGAGGGAGAAAGAGGGAGGGAGGGAGGGAGGGAGAGAGTGAGAGTGACAGACAGGGAGAGTTCAACAGACAGACAGACAAGCAGGCAGAAAGGGAAGAAAGAGACTGACCTCTGGCCACAGTGACGTTGTCATGGGTCTGGGAGTGCTGGTGTCCTGGACACTGGACGCTGACGTTCTCTGCTGCCGGCTGTCTGCGCCACACAATGTTCTCGTTGATCTCCTCGTTACACTGCGCTCCTGCAAGGCACACACCACACCACACCACACCACACCACACCACACCACACCACACCACACCACACCACACCACACCACACCACACACCACACACCACACACCACACCATACCACACACCACACCACACCACACACCACACCACACCACACCACACCTCATCACACCACACCACACCACACACCACACCACACCACACCACACCACATCACACCACGCCACGCCACGCCACGCCACGCCGCGCCACACCACACCACACCACATCACATAACATGTCACATGACACCACATATCACCATATACTTTGCTGACGTTCATAACACACAAAGCACCAGGCCAAAACTTACAGCCAACTTAAAACAAGCTTAAAAGGGTTACACTGGATTCCTCCCCTTCCTTTCATTTTTGTACCCCTTACTACTTGAGAACCCCCCTGAGGCTCGTGGGGTATACTTGCTTAGCGAGTACTGTAAGAATAAAGCCTCTGCCCTCCATCCAGGCATGTCGTAAGAGGCGACTATGGTGGAAACCTCACCTAGAGGTAAAATAGGTCATGATGGGGCTAACAACCCCATCATGGAAAAAAAGCTTGTTACAGAAACCTACACTAGAGCATCCGACATTGGTGGCGACGGTAACGAGGCACACCAGGCGACTGGACTAAAGACGGACGACATCCAAACCCGAGAGGGAGCTGGCGCCCCGATGGTGAATTTACTGAAGCCAAAACAGAAGATGAGGGTGGGGTGCTGGAACGTCCAGACCTTGTACCAGACTGGCAGAATGCCCCAGTTAGTCAAAGAGTTTGACAACTACAATCTGGACATCTTGGGGGTCAGCGAGGTCAGATGGACCAGCACGGGAAAGAGGAGACTGGTGTCAGGACATACCATTGTCTTCTCGGGAAGATCAGATGACCAGCACTCTGAGGGAGTAGCACTACTCCTCAATAGAAAGACTGAAAAGTCACTGCTAGAGTGGAAACCATTCGGACCCAGACTTTTGAAAGCAAGATTCCGCTCCAAGTATATCAAGCTGACAGTGGTAGTCTGCTACGCACCAACTGAAAACGCAGATGCAGAGGTCAAGGACGATTTTTACGATCAGCTCCAAACAGCCGTGGAGAGCGTCCGCGCTCATGACATGTTGCTCATCCTTGGCGACTTGATTGCCAAGGTGGGCAGTGACAACACCGGGAGGGAGCATGTTATGGGCAAACATGGAATTGGTATCATCAACGATAATGGAGAGAAACTAGTGGACTTCTGTGAAGAGAACAGTCTGCTTATCGGAGGCACCCTTTTCCCGCACAAGCATATCCATAAAACAACGTGGACGTCGCCAGACGGGACCACCAAAAACCAGATAGACCATGTCATCATCAATCGAAGATGGAGAAGCTCTCTTCAGGATGTCAGGGCCTACAGAGGAGCGGACGTTGCCAGTGACCACACCCTTGTGTTGGCCGTCGTTGCCTTGAAGCTGCGTCGATCACGAGGAAGACAGGCACGTCAGCAAAGATTAGACTCTGACAGGCTGAATGAGACGCTCACCAAACAAGCCTTTGCAGTAGAAGTGAGGAACAGATTTCAGGTACTGGGGGAACAGCAGGAGATAACAATAGACAGCTTCAATCAGGTACTTCGGGAAACAGGAGAAAAAGTACTAGGCTTCCGACGAAAGAAGAAAGAAGAGTGGATCAAACAAGAAACCTGGAAAAAGATAGATGAGAGGAAGTTAACTAAGCAGAAGATCAACGACACCAGATCAGAACGCTTGAAAGAGCAGCACAGAAGAAGATATGCAGAACAGGACAAGGAGGTGAAGAAGATGACAAGAGCCGACAAGAAAGACTACATAGAGAAACTGGCAGATGAGGCAGAGGAGGCAGCAGGTAGAAATGATCTAAAGACGCTGTACAAGATCAACAAGCAGCTGAAGAAAGGGTTTAAAAACTGCGATGTGCCAGTGAAGGACAAAAATGGAAAGGTTGTTGAGGGAGAGGCAGGAAAACTACAGCGTTGGAGGGAACACTTCGAGTCGGTTCTGAACAGACCGGACCCCCCTCAGCTAGCAGACATCCAGCCAGCAGATATAGACCTTGACATCTGCACCGATCCACCGAGCCTAGAAGAAGTGACAACAGCAATCAAGGCAATGAAGAGCAGCAAGGCACCAGGGACAGATGGTGTGATGGCAGAGATGTTAAAGGCAGATATGGATGTGATGGCTCCCATTCTGACTGAGATCTTCAGGCAGATTTGGGTAGAAGGTCAGATCCCTGAAGCATGGAAAACTGGTCTCATCTTTAAGTTGCCCAAAAAGGGAGATCTTGGAGACTGCAACAACTGGAGGGGCGTAACACTTCTTTCCCTCACCAGTAAGGCCTTCAGCAGGATTGTGCTGTCCAGATTGACGGCAGCCCTTGAGAAGGACCTCCGACCACAGCAAGCAGGTTTCCACCCTGGGCGATCCTGCTCAGATCACATCTTCACTCTGTGCCAGATTCTGGAGCAGAGCAATGAGTGGAATACACAGCTGTACGTCAATTTCATTGACCTGGAGAAGGCGTTTGACAGCATCCACCGAGAGTTCTTATGGAAGATCCTAAGGCACTATGGAGTCCCTGCAAAACTTGTCTGGGTCGTTGCAATGTTGTACAGCGACTTCAAATCCCAGGTGATCTGCGACACAGAGCTCACGGAAGCCTTCAGCGTCAGCACAGGAGTGAAGCAGGGCTGCATCCTATCGCCGTTCCTCTTCATCCTGGCCATGGACTGGATTATGAAGAATTCCATGGATGGAGAGAAGAGAGGGATCAGATGGACCATGACAATGACAGCAACAAAAACGCTGGAAGATCTGGATTTTGCCGATGATATCGCCCTGCTGTCACACCGCCACCAAGACATGCAGGAAAAGACAGATGTCATGGCAACAACTGCTGGAAGCCTTGGCTTGAAAATCAGCACCAAGAAGACAAAGAGCATGAGAATGAACGCCTGAGTCCAAGAGAACATCAGACTGAATGGGGATCAGATCGAGGAAGTAAATGACTTCACCTATCTTGGATCCACAATGTCAAACACAGGAGATGGGGAGGTGGAGATCCGGGCTTGACTTGTAAAAGCCAGCCAGGCCTTCGCCTCACTCAGGAGCACATGGAAGGCAGGGAACATACGTCTGAAGACCAAATTAAGAATTTTCAAATCAAACGTGATTAGCACCCTCCTTTATGGATCAGAGTCATAGAAGATGACCAAAACCATCAGCAACAAACTTGATGTCTTCCAAAACAGATGCCTCAGACGCATTCTACGCATCTTTTGGCCGAATACCATAACCAATGAAGAACTCCACCAAAGAACAGAAACTGAACCCATCTCCATGCAAGTCAAACGGAGGCGTTGGCGATGGATAGGACATGTGCTCCGCCAGCAGACTACAGCCATATCCAGAATCGCCCTACGATAGACTCCAGACGGTCGAAGAAAGAGAGGCCGCCCCAAGGAAACTTGGAGAACAGTAGAGAGGGAGATGAAGGAAAAGGGTTGGACGTGGGGCCGTCTGGAGCGTATTTCAGCCGACCGACATCAGTGGCGGGCTCTAGTTGAGGCCTTATGTGCTACCTGAGCACAAAGAGGACTAGATAGATATAGACTATTTGAGAAAAAGAAGAATGAGAAAGAGGAGGAGGAAGAAGAAGAAGAAGAAGAAGAAGAAGAAGAAAGAAGAAGAAGAAGAAGAAGAAGAAGAAAAATTGCAAAGAAGAAGAAGAAGAAGAAGAAGAAGAAGAAGAAGAAGAAGAAGAAGAAGAAGAAGAAAAATTGCAAAGAAGAAGAAGAAGAAGAAGAAGAAGAAGAAGAAGAAGAAGAAGAAGAGAAGAAGAATTTCAAAGAAAAATAATTGCGAAGAAGAAGAAGAATTGCGAAGAAGAAGAAGAAGAAGAAGAAGAAGAAGAAGAAGAAGAAGAAGAATAAAAAGAAGAAGGTTATACTATATATTGAAAAGACTTACCAATTCTCTCACTGCATGATTTATCACAGGTCATCCCTGCGTCTTTTTCAGTGAAACATGTAAATGTTTCAGGATCTGAAACATTAAGAAACTACTTAAGAAAAAGGAAAGAATGAGAGATTGTGACAAGTAATCCAATATAATTTTAAACAACATGACATCCATTTTCTTTGATTTGAAGCAAATAGAATTTTAGAGGGTTTTTTTACCGACTTATTTAAAACCTTATACGACATTTGAAACGTGGTACAGTAATTTTGGGGCAATTTTAAATACTCCTGGTCTCTTTGCTTGTCCTTGAATCTCCCGATTACGCGCCTGCACACACACACACACACACACACACACACACACACCACACACACACACACACACACACACGCACACACGTTAACGCGCACACACACACACACACACACCACACACACACACACACACACACACACACACACACAACACACACACACACACACACACACACACACACAACCTACCCACCCACCCACCCACCACCACTAAGAAATGTGGACGTTCAGAAAGTTCAAACACTTCACTGACTGAAGATGCCAGACGGCCACCGCATCTTGATGGCCCCCGTGTGCCGGATCGGAACTCTACCCACTGGACAGCGTTGCCGCAGTACTGAAAGGTGCAGCTGGAGGCCAGGTACGACACTTCTTTCGGCGGCAGGATGAAGTTCCAAATGTTGAAGTGAGACAGGTCTCCTGAAAACCGTACGGTCAAAACAGAAAGAGTCGTCTGCCTTTGTCGCTAACGATTTGATTTCTTGTAGAGGATTGCAAGAGTGTATTGACTATTCGTATTTTTAACTTCAAGGTTATCACTTATAGACTTCTCGACTGAACTTCTTCCTCAGATTATGGCTACAGACTTCTTGAGTGAACTGATCTCTTAGATTATGGCTTGTGAACTTCCTGACTGAGCTTATCTCTTAGATTATGGCTTAAAGACTCCTTGACTGAACTGATCTCTTAGATTGTGGCTTATGAACTTCCTGACTGAACTTATCTCTTAGATTGTGGCTTATGGACTACCTGCCGTAGCTGCTCCCTTGGATTATGGTTTATTGACAATTTGTCTTAACGTCTTCTTAACTCCTTGACACCGAAATGTATGATACATCTGTCGTCTGCTATGAAGTTTAACCTCACTGCACAATGGGCATGTCGTGTCATCATGGGACATTGTGGTCAGAACATTGCGCTGGCAATTTGACGACCCGGGTTCCAGTCCGGTCGAGGAGATTTTTCTCCTGGAGTTAACATCAGTGCTGACTCCACTCTCCCCAAAGTCCTTCGGATGAGACTTTAAACCGAGGCCCCGTGTGCGAACGCACGCAGAACATCTTGCGCACACGTTAAATACTGTTCCGCTTTTCGTAAGAGTAGGCCATCGTGTGCCGGTGGGAACAGATGACAATATTTACAAAACTGCATACACACGGGGACCGGATGAAAAAAGCACATAATTGCTTATTCCATTATCCTCGATATAAAAGAATAAATAAATAAATAAAAATAAAATAAATAATAAATAAATCCTTACCACCCACCATAGCTGGCCCATTTTCTTCAATACGTAGGTCGGTTTTTTGTTTGTTTGTGTTTTTTTTTTTTTACTTGTGCGCACAGGCAGTTGTGAGAACTAATCGGGGTCTCACCCAAATGACTGGCAGGATAGAATTTACTGCGTACTCATATAGAAATGACTTTATCTTTACTTCAGGAAATTCTTACTTTTAAGTTCAACATTAGTCATAATGTTCTGATTTTTATCAATGAATAAATGAAAATAGCTATTGCTTTCTCTTCTTAGTATAATGGGCACCCAAGGAGCTAGATCCTCCCCAATTGCTTTCTATCTGCAAGGAGCAGAAATGCGACCAGAGAACTGCAAGTCATCCACAGTGTAAGCGGGGAGGAGAAAAAGTGAACCAACAAATAACAAACAAAAAAGAAACAAACCAAAAGGTTGTGTTAGTGTGGAGGGGTCTAGCTAAATAAACCCCTCAAAACAGCGCAACTACTAAAACCTCAACAAACAATACAAGCCTATATAAAAAATGCACACACACACTCACCCACATGCACACACGCATGCACACAGACATGCACAAACACACACACACACACACACACACACACACACACACACACACACACACACACACACACACACACACACACTGAAGACTTACTTCCGAAGGAAAATCTAGTGAGCTGCTCATACTTTGTAGTTTGAAACCCTTTTGTAAGGTCTTTATCAATTATAAGATTGCGTGTGCATGTGTTGGTCTGCATGTGTACACACATGCGCATATGTGTGTGTATGCAAGTGAATGTGATGGGACAATCGCTCGATGTGCACGCTTTATATGTGTGTGTTTTGCAGCCATTTGCCTGTGTTTATGCGTGTTGCACAGATAAACCCAACACTAATCGCCCCCTACCAGATGCAAAGAAAAACAAGCTTGAAAATGAACCACATAAAACGAAATTATGTGAAGAAAATAATGTATTGCATGTAATGATATATATAAAAATACGGAGTCAGACTCAAATTGTATTTATTTTCTAATAAAAAAATAATGCAAACAATGGGCACCACAAATGCACTTAAAGGAAACAAAAGAAGGCAATTTATGAATATATAACTAAATCGCTTCTGTGCCAAAAACAATAGAAAAAAAACTTTTTACCAACACCTGAAAGACGGATCAGGATATCAAAAAATAAAACAGCAAAGTGGCGTCTTTGCTAGCAAAGAAACAGTCTTAAGCACCTTTTAAAAATAACTTCTAGTTTATTTGCATCCATGTAAGCCCCCCTTCCCCTAAAAAGAAAAGAGACGAAAGAACGAAAACAAAGAAATGAAAAGTAACGAGTGAGAAAAGATACAAAGTAAAAAAGAATACAGAAAAAGAAAACCAAAACCAAATCAGGAGATAATCATTACATTAATAGATCCAATCCAATCCGATGATGTTGCTTAGAGCCCCGCTGACCGCACAGGCCATATTGATAGATAGATACTATCAAAACGTTGATCTAAACAGTATAGTACTAATGTGAATATCAAAGAAATTCATTAAGTTTACAAGCCAGCATTAAAAGATGGTGAATAAAAAAGTTCTCTTGAAAGGGAAAACAAACACTTAACCATGGGCATTGTGCTATACACATTCGTGCTTGACACCTATCACCTGCGAAATTAACAAACTCATGAGACAACTGCGATTCAGAACCACAAGCACTTCATATACCTCAGTTCAGATGCATCACAGAGGGTGACAAATAATAACAACTTGAAACTATTAATATGTAAGTAACAGAGACATGTGAAAATTAACACATTACATTCCAACTGGTGACAGCACCACAAGCCACGGGGAAGTGTAAAGACACCACACTACCTTCTAGAGCATAAGTAAGGTCGAAAGCCATCCCAGGCCGTGAAGACTGGCCCAGGACAAACTCTCCACCTGAAGGAATCTTCTTCTGCTTCCCTGCCAGGGCACCTTTGTCCACGCGTACCCCGTTCTTGAACAATTGCCACTTGCCGTCTGCACCAGAAAGACACCAAGAAATTAGGAAATTCAATAACAATGCAAGAAAATAAAAATAAAAAACACGTAAAATTCACTTAAAGCAATCATGAACAAAGCTAAAATCGGTGAAACATATAAAACCTATTGCACATTTTTCATTAACCTTTCAAATTTAATGGATTTCTTCACAACCTTCACCTATCTCGTAGTCTCGCAGACCGCTGAGTCACCACTACAGCTTTTGTAGCCAGTCTACTCTCTGATGTTGTCTTCTATAATTTTCTCTGTCTGATTCTTCACTTTCCTCCTTGAACTGTTTCCTATAGGACAGTCTTAGCCAGCCCAGTTGTTAGTGTGATGTGCCCGCATCGCTTCAGCTTGCGCCTTTTCACTGAAGTCAGGAGCTCTTCATGTGGCCCAATGGCGTTCCCAATTCTGGTTTTCACTTCCTTGCTAGTTATGTGATCTCTGTATGAGATAACGAGAGGTTTGCGAAAGGATCTCATCTCCATTGCATGTATCCTTCTTTCAATGTCTGCTTTCATGGTCCAAGTTTCATAGGCGTACAAAATATGGACATGACCAGGGAAAGCATCAGTCTGATCTTGAAGCTGATGGCGATGCTCTTGTCGTCCCAAAGGACTCTCTGTCTAGTCATTGAAGCTGGGGTTTGGGCTATCCTGTAAATAATTTTAGGTTTTGATCCTTCATTCGATACTACAGCTCCCAGATATTTAAAGCTATGGACAGTCTGAATATAGGTGGAAACGTTTATCGCGTTTACCTTTTAGTATAATTATGATAACATATGGAATTTGTATAGCGCCGAATCTTGTAAAGTGAAAAAACTGCAACCGTTTACAAAAAACAGATTTTGGATTTAGAGACACAGACAGACAGACAGACAGACAGACAGACAGAGAGAGAGAGAGAGAGAGAGAGAGAGAGAGAGAGAGAGAGAGAGAGAGAGAGAGAGAGAGAGAGAGAGAGAGAGAGAGAGAGAGAGAGAGAGAGAGAGAGAGACATAAATACATACATACGTACGTAGTACGTACCTACGTCTTCACGTACGCAAATACATACGTTCGTACGTTCGTACGTACGTACGTACGTACGTACGTACGTACGTACGTACGTAAGTAAATACATACATACTACTACATACATACATACATACATACATACATACATACATACATACATACATACATACATACATACATACATACATACATACATACATACATACATACATACATACATACATACATACATACACTGCGCTTAGACAGGGTGATGGAGATGTATGTCAGTTTTAAAGTATGAAAAGATAAGAGGTGTAACGTAGCAAGTGTGTCTTGAGATTAGCCTAGGTATTGGCCATTGGAGAGAGGGAGGTCATTCCTGATGGATAGACGGGAAATAGAGAAGTACCCAAAGCGTGAATATACAAAAACAGAGACGGGCCTCATTACTTAGACGATAGTATGACGAAAAAATATAACAATAAGAGGTAAGATAATAGAAAAAATGTAATCACAATAAGGAAAAATATCTGTATATCACAAGTCACATCTGTCTATCTGTCTGTCTGTCTGTCTGTCTGTCTGTCTGTCTGTCTGTCTGTCTGTCTGTCTGTCTGTCTGTCTGTCTATCTATCTATCTATCTATCTATCTATCTATCTCTCTATCTCTCTCTCTGTCTCTCTGTCTCTCTATCTATCTATCTCTCTATCTCTCTCTCTCTATCTATCTATCTATCTATCTATCTATCTATCTATCTATCTATCTATCTATCTATCTATCTATCTATCTATCTATCATATCTATCTATCTATCTATCTATCCATCTCTTAGTCTTGTGACCGAAGGGGCACCCCTGAAGACTTCACAACCAGTTCCCTCCATTCCTCTCTCTCTCTTTTAATGTAAAGGAAGAAAGCCTTCCTCAAAGGGTTGTTGAGGTCAAGGCCTGTCCATTCCCTGATGTTGTCCTCCCATCTCTTTCTTCGTCTGCCTCTTTTTCTTCCTCCCTGGACAGTGCCTTGCAGTATTGTTTTTCCAAGTCCATTTGATCTTGTGACATGCCCGTACCATTTAAGTTTACGCTTCTTTACGACTGATAGAAAGATTTCGTAGGGACCAATGGTTTCCTGGATTCTGTTATGCACGTCTTCGCTGCTTATGTGGTCTCTCTAGGATATGCCAAGGAGTCTCTGGAAGCATCTCATCTCTACCGCTTGTACTCTTCTCTCCAAATCTGCAGTCAGTGTCCACGATTCACAGGCATACAGGAATATGAATTTGACAAGGGAGCGCATTAGTCTGATCGTGGAGTTGAATAAGATATGTTTTATCTTTCCAGATGGTTTCAGTTTTGACAGTGCTGTTATTGTCTGTGCAATCCTCCATACTACTTCTGGCTTGGACCCCTTGTTTGATACAACGGCTCCCAAGTACTTGAAGCTTTGAACCGTTTCCAGCTTCTGGTTACTGACCTTGACAGTGCTGATGCCCTTGGCGTTATTAGTCATCAGTTTGGTCTTCTCTGCACTGATTTCAATGCCATATGTTTTAGAGGTCTTGTTCAGGTGTTCTGTTAGGCTGGCAAGCTCTTGTTCTGATCCTGCCAGTCCGTCAATGTCATCTTCGAAACGGAGGTTTGTGATTGTTCTGCCACCGATTATGACTGATCCGTCATGGTGTTCCAGTACACCAGCCATGATTCTCTGAAAGATGTTGAAAAGAGTTGGTGAGAGAAGACAGCCCTTTCTTACTCCAAATGTTTTTCGGAACCACTCTCCAATGTTGCTGTTGTAGTACTGGTGGCCTTGTTGTGAAGCTCTTTGACGATTCTGGTCAGGTTTGCATTGAGGCTGTACAACATCTTGCGCACACGTTAAATCCTGTTCCGCTTTTCGTAAGAGTAGGCCATCGTGTGCCGGTGGGAACAGATGACAATATTTACAAAAACAGCATACACACGGGGACCGGATGAAAAAAAGCACATGATTGCTTATTCTGTTATCCTCGATATAAAAGAATAAATATAAAAGAATAAATATAAATAAATATAATAAATATATAAATATATGATATACAAATTCATGGTTGCCCCACAAGTAACACTTTTTCTTCTTCTTCTTATATCCCATAGTCTGTTTAGACCGTAGGGGTGCCACAGAAGACCTCGCAACCAGCTCTCTCCATTTCCCTCTGTCCTCCACCTTTCTCAGGGAGTCACTCAGCCTGAGGCCCGTCCACTCTCGGATGTTGTCCTCCCATCTCTTTCTCTGCCTGCCTCTCCTTCTCCCGCCTTGCACGGTTCCTTGCAGAATCATCTTGGCAAGCCCTGTCGATCTTGCGACGTGCCCATACCACTTCAGTTTGCGTTTTTTGACTGTGGTCAGGAGATCTTCAAAGGGCCCGATGGCTTGACCGATTCTGATTCTCACTTCCTCGTTAGTAATGTGGTCTTTGTAAGAGATGCCAAGGAGTCTGCGAAAGCATCTCATCTCTGTGGCCTGTATTCTCCTCTCCAGATCTGCTGTGAGGGTCCATGACTCACAAGCATACAGAAATATTGAGATGACCAGAGTGGGCATCATCCTGATCTTTGAGGTGAGCGAGATGTTCCTGTTCTTCCAAATGGTCTTCAATTTTGTCAGTGCTGTAACTGTCTGTGCAATCCTTGCGAGTATTTCAGGCTTGGATCCCTTGTCTGTTACAAGTGCTCCCAGATACTTGAAGCTTTGTACCGTTTCCAAATTCTGACCACCGACCCTGATGTTGGTGTTGATGCCGTTGATGTTGTTGGTCATCAGATTGGTCTTCTGCGCACTGATCTCCATGCCATAGGCTGTCGAAGTCTTGTCGAGGCGTTCCACTAACCTAACTCTTCTTCTTTCCCTGCCAGTCCATCGATGTTATCAGCAAAACGCAAGTTGGAAATTGTTCTGCCTCCAATGCCGACTGCTCCTTCATGATCTTCCAGTGCATCAGTCATGATTCTCTCAAGGAAGATGTTAAAGAGAGTAGATGAAATCAAGCAGCCTTGTCTGACGCCGACCGTCGTCCTGAACCAATCCCCTATGCTACCATTGAAATAGACTGCGCTAGTGGGCTTGTTGTAGAGCTCCCCAATGACTCTGATCATGTTGGCATTGATGTTGTACAGCCTCATGGTAGCCCACAGAGCTGCATGCCATACCCTGTCAAAGACCTTTTTGAAATCCACAAAAACATGGTAAAGGTCTTGCTGATGCTGAAGGTACTTCTCGCATAGTATTCTTAGTTTAAAAATCTGCTCTGTTGTACTTCGTCCTGCCCTGAAGCCTGCCTGTTCTTCAGCAATGATCGTCTCTGCTTGTGGCTCCAGTCGATTCAGTAGGATCTTCAGCATGACTTTGCTTGGATGACATATCAAGCTAATTGTGCGATAGTTCTGGAATTGTTGTATGTTGCCTTTCTTGGGAAGGGTGATGATTAGTGATTGTGTCCATGGTGTAGGCCAGTCTCCTGTCTGCCAGATCTTGTTGCAGATTATCAGTAGGGTGTTTATCATGGCTTCCCCCCTGCTTGGACCAGTTCTGCCGAGATGTTGTCTATTCCTGCTGATTTCCTCTTCTTCATCAGTTTCACAGTTACATCCACCTCTTCCCAAAGGATGGGAAGTCACACACAAAATGTAAAACGTTTTTGCCTTTATGTGAATGCTGAAAACGACCCAAGAGAGATATGTAACAGAAAGAAAAGATACTGAAAGAGGGAGCAGCACTGAGACACACCAAGTGATGACCAGCTCCAAGCAATGTGGACAAGTTCATGAGGAATGAGGTCAGCCCGTGTCTGCTGCCGCTGACCCCAGATCTCAAAGGTCAGTCTGGGTCCACTCAGGAAACGCATGACGTTGGTGTTGTTGTTATGCTTGTATGACATCACCGTTCCTGCAACATGACACATATAAAGCATTATTCACGGTCTTCCATAACCAGGTTAATGATACGAAACAGTAACAGTGGCTTTAGGGCACAACAGCAACAGAAACGTGATAGTTTACGTTGCATTTTTTTTACATTTATATTTTACGCCATTTTAGGCAATGGCAGATTTCCATATGTGAAATTCGGGCTTCTTTCCGCGGGGAGAGCGTGTCGCCACAAGAGCAGCGGTACCCATTATTTTTTCTTTTCCTGTCTGCAACTTTAAGGCTTGATAATGCTAATCTTGGGTGGCTACGAACTGAAAGATCAATGACAAGTTATCCCTAGCTATGTGAACAAATTAATATGGTAGTTACCACTTCCACACCACCACCACCTCCACAATACCACCACCACCATCACCCCTACAACAGTAAGTGTTGTCCCTGTAAGTAAGCATGGAGCTTCTGGTACAAGAAAACTAGTCTTATGGGAAAACACACAAGATTGAAGTCAAAATAAAGGTGGCACTGCACTATTCATGACATGTTCTTCTTGTGACACAAATATTACACAAACAAATCTGGAGCTAACTCAATACAATACAATGCAATACAATGCAACACAGCACAATACAACACAATACATCATCCCCTTTACCACCAACAACGCTTACATCATCATCATCATCATCATCATCATCATCATCATCATCATCATCATCATCATCATCATCATCATCATCATCATCATCATCATCATCATCATCATCGCCTCGGCGTCAATATCGTCACTATCACCGCAACCAGCTCCACACCACAGCCCCCAACACCCACCATCATCACTTGAAACATTGCCATCCCCCTAACTTCTGCTTTCATTGTTACTATCTTCTTCAGGAAAACGAATAGCAAAAAACACCAGTTACAACAAAGACAGTCATTTCATGCTATTCTGGTAATGGAGGTTGTTGGTGTCAATTGAGAGGACCATCATCATCATCATCAGCAGCAGCAGCAGCAGCAGTAGCAGCAGCAGCAGCAGCAGCAGCAGCAGCAGCAGCAGCAGCAGCAGCAGCAGCAGCAGCATCATTGACATCATCGTCGTCGTTGTTGTCACCGTTGTTGTCATCATCATTATGACGAACACATCAAAAGAACCTATACTGACCCCACAGCTCAGCCCTGTGGGTGTGCTTATTTATATATATTTATATTCATTCTTTTATATGTATTCTTTAATTTGGAGGATGGTGTGTATGTACCCTGATGGTGCGGGTTGCTGACGTTGATCCAGAAGGCCACAGTGAACTCAGAGAGGGAAGGGAAGGCTCTGCCCAGCAACAGCGTGTAGCGGGCCTCGTCATCGCGAACCGTGAACTCGAAACGAGAATCGATGGCTGAGGCTGCAAACACAGATCATAGGGGTTCATGATCAATAATGGCAAGCATATAGGTTTTTATTGTACATAATGGCAAACATGGATCATAGGGAGGTAAAGGTAAAGGTAAAGGTGTCCCATAACCTAGGTGATCGTAGGGGAGCGAGGCACCAGGGACATCAGCTTCTCTAGGGGCCAGCATATTGAGGGCGGCGCCCATCTCCTCTCTCTCGCTGCTTTACCTTCCCTGACCCTAAAGAGGGCAGTACCCATTTATAGCTGGGTGAACTGTGGGGACTGTACTGAAGCCAAGGCGCGCAAACGGTCACCCATCCAATTGGTAGCCACGATCGACGCAGCTTAACTTGGCTTGCATGGGGAAAGTGAGCGCTCTGACCACTTAGCTATCCCGCCCACAGATTATAGGTGTTCACGGTAAATAATGGCAAACATATATCATAGGTGTTCATTGTAAATATTGGAACTCAAGAACAAGAAGAAGAACTTATGTAGATAAGTGTCTACCAGCGTACATGGGTTTTGATTTGTTGTGTTTTTTAAAGGATATTTTAGTTCTTCTTTTACGTCAGATGCATGACTTCTTTGCAACCAAAATTTACAACTGAAAAGGTCATCATAATCAAAAGAAAAAACGGAAGAAAAAAATCGTCTGTTTTCTCTCGGTTACCCTTCCCCTTGAACCCCCTCTCGTCTACTCCTCTCCCTCTCTTCACCCAAAGTTCATCAACATCAGTCTGCTTGTCAGCAGCCTCCAAATCCCATGACCTGGTCAAGTACACGCTGATGAGGTCATCCTGAGTTCAACTGTTATCCAAAAGAACACAAAATGTATATCCCCCTACACTCCGTCCATCTCATCCGGCATTAGCTGTAGAATGAGAGAATACAGCTCAAGGCTGACCAGAGAGAGAGAGAGAGGAGAGAGAGAGAGAGAGAGAGAGAGAGAGAGAGAGAGAGAGAGAGAGAGAGAGAGAGAGAGAGAGAGAGAGAGAGGACGAGGCAAGGCAAGGCAAGGCAAGGCAAGGCAAATTCTCTTATTCGAGGGTAATAGATAAGCACTCGTGTGCTTTTTCACATCCAGTCCCCGCCCTTTTCAGGGATAACATCAAGATAAAAAGTGTGTGTGTGTGTGTGTGTGTGTGTGTGTGTGTGTGGGGAAGAGAGAGAGAGAGAGAGAGAGAGAGAGAGAGAGAGAGAGAGAGAGAGAGAGAGAGAGAGAGAGAGGAGAGAGAGAGAGAGAGAGAAGAGAGAGCAGTCTACAGATGGAGGGAGGAAAACAGAAGGCACAACGAAATAAACGAGAGCAGTCATACCTGCATTAAAAGAAACAAAGGATGGCAAGAAAGAGACGAAAGCAGATGCAAGACAAAATACGAGAAGAGAAATACAAGACATAAACAAGCTTGCCAGAAAAGGGCAAACAACGGAAGCCTTTTTTCAGGACCCCTTTTGTATTGTGCGGGAACTGATGGGACTAATGTCAGCAGCTTACAGTTGATATAGGCCATAAGCGAAAGATATTCATACACTGGCAGAAAACTAGGCATGGTCTTGATACTTAAACAGGGGGACGGAATAGTCTAGTGGTCAGAAAAGTGGGCTCGCAATTTGACGACCTGGGTTCGATTCGCGTTCGAGGGGATTTTTTCCCTGGAGTAAACATCAGTGCTGACTCCACTCTCCCCAAAAGTCCTTCGGATGAGACTATAAGCCGAGGCCCTGTGTGCAAACGCACGCAGAACATCTTGCGCACACGTTAAATCATGTTCCGATTTTCGGAAGTGTAGGCCATTTTGTGCTGGTGGGAACTTATCTGATTTACGAACCTGCATACACACGGGGGCTGGATGTAAAAAATATGAGTGCTTATTCCATTATCCCCTATATCGTGATATAAAAGAATAAAATCTATCTATCTATCTATCTATCTATCTATCTATCTATCTATCTATCTATCTATCTATCTATCTATCTATCTATCTATCTATCTATCTATCTATCCATCTATCCATCTATCCCTCCCTCCCTCTGTCTGTCTGCCTATCTATTATCTTATCTATCTATCTATCTATCTATCTATCTATCTATCTATCTATCTATCTATCTATCTATCTATCTATCTATCTATCTATCTATCTTCCTTAGTCTGGCAACCGTGGGGCACCCCTGAAGACTTGACAACCAGTTCCCTCCATTCCTCTCTCTGTTCTGCCTTTATCAGGGTTTTGTTGAGTTCTAGTCCTGTCCATTCGCTGATGTTGTCCTCCCATCTCTTCCTTGGTCTGCCTCTTTTTCTTCCTTCTTGGACAGTGCCTTGCAGTATTGTTTTTACAAGTACTTTTGATCTTGTGACATGCCTGTACCATTTAAGTTTACGCTTCTTTACGATTGATAGAAGGTTTTCATAGGGACCAAATAATAAGACAGAAATAGAAAATAAACAGTGTGTGCTCACATGGGTGTGCATGCATGATTATGAATGAGTGTACGTATCTACGAGTGCATCAGTGCATGCATCAGTCAATGTAGGTGTAAGCATATATGCATGATTATACATGTGACAAATTGTGGGGTAGCTAATGTCTGTATGGTTTTTTTCATTTTATTCTTTTATATCGAGGATAATGGGATAAGCACTCATGTGCTTTTTTACACCCAGTGCCCGTGTGTATGCAGTTTTGTAAATGTCATCTGTTCCCACCGGCACACGATGGTCTACTCTTACAAAAAGCGGAACAGGATTTAAAGTGTGCGCAAGGTGTTCTGCGTGCGTTCATGTGTGTGCGCGCGCGAAGCTCTAAAGAATATTGAGTACGCATAAACAGCAGAGAGAGACAGGCCAGAGAAACGGCAGAGACACACAGGCTAGACAGGCTAGAGAAACAGCAGAGACATACAGGCCAGACAGGCCAGAGAAACAGCAGAAACACACAGGCCAGACAGGCCAGAGAAACAGCAGAGAAACAGCAGAGACAGAGAAACAGCAGAGACAGAGAAAC
>CM060318.1:14422195-14444695 GCA_030674155.1 Stramonita haemastoma
AAAGACGACATTGTCGAGTCTTGATAAACAATTTGTCTCCTGTCATTAAGAAATGAGTTAATAAGTTTAAGTGCATCTGGACATATGCCATACATTGTCAGTTTCCTTAAGAGTAGGTTGTGTTCAATACAGTCGAAAGCTTTAGCAAAGTCAACAAAAACTGCACCCGTTAGTAGATTGCTGTTAATATTATGATGCCACTGCTCTATTAGATTGCTAAGTGCTGTATGGCATGAATGATCTTTCCTAAACCCACTTTGGTTAGGATGAAATAATTCATAGTTTGTAAAGTGTGATAAGAAATGTTGTTTAAGATGTTTTTCTAAAGGCTTAGACAATGTAGACAGTATTGAGACAGGTCTATAATTAGAAGGGTCAATAGGATCACCAGATTTGAATATAGGTATATATATATATATATATATATATATATATATATAGAGAGAGAGAGAGAGAGAGAGAGAGAGAGAGAGAGAGGAGAGAGAGAGAGAGAGAGAGAGAGAGAGAGAGAGAGAGAGGAGAGAGAGAGAGAGAGAGGAGAGAGAGTTTTCGTTAACCCGGGTAATGAGATAATTAAATCAACAATACATTTACCTACCTCACTCACTCACTCAGTCCCATGTCCCAAAGGACGTAGGGGGGACATGAGAGAAGACGCAACAGAGATCTTTTTCCATGCTTCACGATCCTGTGTGGCTAGTAGGAGGTGTTGCAGGGGTTGGGCGGTCCAGTCTTTGATGTTGTCAACCCATGATTTCTTTTGGCGGCCTCTTCTTCTCTTGCCCTCGACTGTTCCTTGCAGGATGGTTTTTGCTAGGGTGTTGTGTCTTGTGGTGTGACCAAACCACATCAGCTTTCTCCTCTTTATGGTGGAGAGCAAAGGCTCTTGGGGGCCCACACGCTTTTTGATTTCTTCTTTCACATAGTTATTGGTCTTGTGTTCTTTGTATGATATTTTGAGGAGTCTTCTGTGGCACTTGTTCTCGAATGCTTGGATTCTCCTCTCTAACTCTGCTGTCAGAGTCCATGATTCACAGCCATATATGAGGATAGATATCACGAGGGATTTGTAAAGGTGGTATTTGGTGCAGAAGCTGATGTTGTTGCTTCTGATGATCTTCTCGAGTCTGACTAGAGCAGATGTTGCTGTTGCAATGCGAGCTTTCACTTCATTGTTTGATGTGCCATCTTTTGTTAGGATGGAGCCTAAGTATTTGAATTGGCTCACCTCTTCTAGTGTTTCTCCATTCATCTTTATTTCCGTGATGTCATTACTCGCGCTGTTGACCATGATCTTTGATTTCTCTGTACTGACCTCCATGCCGTATGCGCTCGCTCGATCTGTTAAATTGTCTGTGAGGATTTGCAGTTCTTGTTTGCTGCTGCCCATGAGGTCAATGTCATCTGCAAATCTGAGGTTGCAAAGGGGTCTTCCACCAATGGAGATGGAAGTGTGGTGGTTTTGCAGTGTCTCTGTCATGATGTTTTCGAGGAAGAGGTTGAAGAGTACAGGTGAGAGAAGGCAGCCCTGGCGAACCCCAACCGTGGTCTTGAAGAACTCGCCCACGTTATTATTCATAAAAAACTGCACTTTCTGCGTTCTCGTACAGAGCTTTGATGACTTCTTACCTACCTAGCACTGGTATAAAGGACCTTTTTCAGAATGTGATGGGGGTGATAAGAAGATTATCTCCCATGTGATCGGAGCGCAGCAATCACAGCCTCGTGTCTATTTTGGGACACACCAGTGAATTGTACAATGCTCTGTTTCTTTGGGTTGGTGGTCGAAAACCTTCCGTTGCATACACTTTGCCTTCATGGAGAAAGGTAGATTTTTTTGATAACTTTTTATCAGAGATCACATCATAGTTGTCTAGCTGTGCTGTGTTCCGGAGGTTTGTGCAGAAGATGGGACATTCAATATGTACCCTGTGTTACATGGGTGGCGAAAAAGACCCAAGTGGGAATATTACTCGTGGATAGCTGTTGTTAGAGGTTACTGGTTTTTCAGCATCACGTATGCTGGCCAGGTAGCGTACCTCGGGACGCGGTACGAAGTTGGTTGGTGGTGGATGTGATGGGGTGTTAAGTAGATTGTCTCCCATATGATCGGAACGCAGCGTCGTGTCTATTTTGGAATGCACCATGCTTCGTTTTCTTGGGTGGTGGTTGAATACCTACCGTTGCACACAGTTCGCTTACACGGTGGAAAAAATGAAATATACATCACGTAATCGTTCATAAGAACTTGCCATTATTGTACAACTTGGTGTGCACCCCCAAACTGCGCTGCTGAAAATGCGTATTCCAAAATCGTAAATAAAATGTTAACTTAGACCAACAATTCAAACAAATCTTTGCACAAGGTTACAGAACAAAACACAGCTCAAAACACAACTGGGACCAAAATTGATAATAAAAGTAAACACCAAAAGCAGTGAACATCTAATAGCTAAAATTATTCACTACCTATTGTATTTTCAGAACAGTTACCATATTATAAAACTGTGCCTTCTGAGTATAATTATGTCTGTCTTAGATTAATGCAATGTAAACAGAGTGTTGAGTGCAAAAATATTGAGAGAGAAGGAGAGAACTCGGAACATTTAATTGTACTTCCGCATTGGGCCAAAGGGGACAAAATTGAACAGTACTATTTAGAAATATATATATATATATATATATATATATATATATAATATATATATATATATATATATATATATATATATATATATAATATATATAAAACAGAGTATCAAATGTCAAAGTCATTCGGATGAGACTCGAAACCGAGGCCCCGTGTGCGAATGCACGCAGAACATCTTGCGCACACGTTAAAACCCCGTTCCACCTTTCGGAAGAGTAGGCCATCGTGTGCCGGTAGGAGCGGATGACAAAATTATAACAAACCAGCATGCACACAGGTGTCGTGTTTGGACACCATCCCTGAGGAAAGATCGGGGAGTTGGAGTCCCAGAGCGGCTCGGGGCTGTAGGTATATGGCAACGTTCTGGTGGCTCCTGCGACGGTACTGGAACCATTCGTATCAGTCAATGCCCTTCCAATGGATCATTCCAGTGCCGTGGAGAGGGGGGGTCTGCTGCATGGGTAACAACTTGCCCTCCATACATACTTGCCCAGGCTTTGCGCTCTAAAGACTAGAGCGCATTTCCATAGTCTTCCGAGACTGATGGGTGCCTACTACTATATATAAACAGTCTGGCGATGCAACATATTCTTCAAACACGTACATATGACTGAGAGCATAATCATCCTCGACACAGTGTCAGTGGTTACATCATTCAATATCATTCAATCGTCGTAAATATCAGCCTCATCGTTATTCATGCTATACAATATCAATTATGAAGGTGAAATCCTGGTTATTTCTTTACATACGCCATTATCAGCATGTTACTTTCCATCATTATTATTTTGGTGATGCAATGTTACACAAGCAGACATGCGTGCGCGCGCGCGCACACACACACACACACACACACACACACACACACACACACACACACCACACACACACACACACACACACACACACACACACACACACACATCACTTTCAAATGCAGTGCTTAACTCCACGAAAACACCATACACCTAAAATAAATGGTCAAAGTACATCAAAAGCAATATTAAATTCCAATCAACTGTTTCTTCCTTCTGTTCATTGAATGAAAAATGTACCTGGAGACACTGTGCATCTGTTTGCTATCTGACACTTGTAACAATACATGGATAGGGGTTGTAGCTAGCCCCTCCCCCCACCCCCCCGAAACTTTATTCTTAAATCCCAATATATGGGGCACACAAACAGAACATCCTACATAATGGACAGAATTTCTTTTGTGGAGCAGTACTAAATCGATGCACATTTGCATTAATAGGGAGAACATTAAATCTGGTGCCAGGGGTTGCTTCTGATGGTGGGAGAGATCCTAGGATTTCACTGGACAGCTACCGCCCGCCTCAAGCTGGGCAGCTCCCAGCCAATAAAGTGTTGTCCAGCCACAGTCTGTGGGATAAGCACCTCAATGGGTGCTTGGGGATTGGGATCAAACCGACAAGCAGGCTGTAAGTCTTGCACCAGGCAAAAACACAAGAACCATGAGAAACAGGTGCCCAGTCCTAAAACTGGGAAGCTGGGACGTCCGAACATTGTCATCCGGGCTGTCCCAAGACCTCCAAGGCATCAGTGATGCAAGAAAGTCGGCCGTCATCAACAACGAGCTGCTGAAACTGAAGGTGGACATAGCTGCTCTGCAAGAGACCCACCTTGCAGACACAGGTACCCTCAAAGAGAAAGACTTTACTTTCTTCTGGCACGGGAAGAGCGCGGAGGACCAAAGAGAGCATGGAGTGGAATTTGCTGTCAGGAACACCCTACTGAATCTGGTTGAACCAAGAGACAAGGGATCCGAACGCCTGATGACAGTCCGTCTCCATGCCTCCGAGGGCTTCGTCACTCTTGCCAGCGCCTACGCTCCCACTCTTACATCCACTGCAGAAACAAAGAACAAGTTTTATGCCAACATCAACAACGTCATCAAGAAAATACCCCCCAAGGAACATGTCATCATCCTGGGAGACTTTAATGCTCGAGTGGGTGCCGATCATGACGCATGGCCTTCCTGTCTTGGACACTTTGGAGATGGCAAGATTAATGAAAATGGGCAGCGCCTGCTGGAGTTCTGCTCCTACAACGGCCTCTGCTTGACCAACTTCTATTTCCAGACCAAGCCACAACACAAGGTGTCATGGCGCCATCCCCGCTGAAAGCATTGGTATCAGCTGGACATGATCCTGATCCGACATATCAACATCAAGTCTGTGCTAATCACTCGCACATACCACAGCGCAGACTGTGACACTGACCACTCTCTCTCGTCTGCTGCAAGATCAGGTTTCATAGAAAGAAACTCCAGAGCTCCAAACAAAAAGGCAAACCTGGCATCAATACCACCACCATGCATCTTCCAGAGAAAGTCGAAGAATTTGCCAAGTCTCTCCAAGAAGCTCTGTCTGATGAACACTAGAACTACTCAGCCTCTAAGTAATGGAACCACCTCCGGGAAGCCATTCAGAAAACAGCCTTTGCAACATTTGGGAAAAAGACCTCCAAGAACAATGACTGGTTCAATGCCAAGTCTAGCGAGCTGTCCCCTGTCATTGACGCAAAGCGTGCTGCCCTTGCCGAATACAAGCGCTCCCCTAGTGAGAAATCCCTGCAAGCACTCAGAGCAGCCATACACAAAGTGCAACAGACTGCAAGACGTTGTGCCAACGAATACTGGCAACAGCTCAGTGCCTCCATCCAGTCTGCAGCTGCCTCAGGCAACATCAGAAGAATGTACGAAGGCATCAAGACAGCTCTAGGGCCAACACAAAGCAAAACCGCCCCACTCAAGACCTCCAATGGGGAGGTGATCACCGACAAGAGCAGACAGATGGACAGGTTGGTAGAGCATTACTCTGAGCTCTACTCTAGTGAGAACACAGTCTCCGACTCAGCCCTCGGTTACATTGAGCCTCTGCCCATCATAGAGGAACTAGCTACTGAACCAACCCTTGCTGAACTCTGCAAAGCAATTGACAGCTTAGCTAGCGGCAAAGCACCTGGCATGGATAGCATTCCACAAGACCTCATCAAAAGCTGTAAAGACACCTTACTACAACCCCTTCACGACGTCCTATGCCAGTGTTGGAGGGAGGGAGCCGTGCCGCAAGACATAAGAGATGCCAAGATTGTCGCGTCTCTACAAGAATAAAGGTGACAGGAGTGGTTGTAACAACTACAGAGGCATATCTCTCCTGAGCATCGTAGGAAAAGTCTTCATTCGTGTCATGCTTGTGCACCTCCAGAAACTTGCTGAGCGTGTTTACCCCGAGTCACAATGCGGCTTCCAACCTGAACGCTCCACGGTGGACATGATATTCTCCCGACTCCAACTTCAGGAGAAATGCAGAGAACAACACAAACCCCTCTACATAGCCTTCATAAACCTGACCAAGGCCTTTGACCTAGTCAGCAGGGAAGGGCTATTCAACATCCTTCCAAAAATTGGTTGCCCCCCAAAACTCCATAGTCTCATCAGATCCTTTCATGATGACATGAAGGCAACAATCCAGTTCGAGGGCAGCATGTCCAACCTATTTGACATTAACAGTGGAGTCAAGCAAGGCTGTGTCCTTGCTCCCACCCTCTTTGGAATCTTCTTTGCCCAGCTCCTAAAGCACGCTTTTGAAACTGCAACAGAAGGTGTATACCTACGCACCAGATCCAGCGGTCGACTATTCAACCTGGCTCGGCTGAAAGCGAAAACAAAAGTGATGGAGAAAACAATTAGGGACATGCTTTTTGCTGCTGCTGCTGCTGTCACTTCGCACACTGAGCAAGAACTCCAATGCCTCATGGACAGGTTTTCCCAGGCCTGCAGACTTCGGACTGACAATCAGCCTGAAAAAGACCAATGTGCTGAGCCAGGATGTGGTTACTACACCAGCCATCTGCATCAATAACTACCAGCTCGATGTCGCACACCAGTTCACATACCTGGGATCCACCATCAGTGACAATCTGTCCCTTGATGCCGAGATCAACAAGTGCATCGGCAAGGCTGCTCCGACCTTAGAACGCCTCACCACCCGCGTCTGGGAGAACCAAGCTGACAATTTCCACCAAGATGGCAGTGTACAACGCCTGCATCGTCAGCACTCTCCTGTATGGCAGTGAAACATGGACAACATACTCCAAACAGGAGCGCAAACTGAACAGTTTCCACCTGCGCTCTCTCCGTCGCATCCTCGGCATCCACTGGAGTGACAAAGTCACCAACGCTCAGGTCCTCGAGGTTGCAGGTCTTCCCACCATGTACACACTCCTTAGACAACGCAGACTCAGATGGTTGGTCACGTGCGAAGGATGGAGGATGGACACATTCCTAAAGATCTCCTCTATGGTGAACTTGCCTCCGGCAAGAGAAGCATTGGCCACCCCCAGCTGCGCTACAAAGACGTCTGCAAGCGTGACATGAAAGCCCTTGACATCAACACAGAGAACTGAGAGGAGGTAGCGGCTGACCGCTGCAAATGGCGCAGTGTTCTCCACAAACAGCTGAAGTGTGGTGAAGAAAAGATCAACACCGCAGCAAATGAAAATAGAGTCAAGCGGAAGGCATGTACTCCAGCCACTTCAACAAGCCACATCTGCATCAGATGCGACAGAGACTGCCACTCCTGCATTGGACTGACCAGCCACAGCCTGCGTTGTCGCTGAACAAATGACCTTTATTCTGGCGCGACTTCCATAGTCGACACCGACTGACAGAGGCCTATTACTAAATCGATGCACGTTTGCATTAATAGGGAGAACATTAAATCTAGCTTGTGAAATGGCAACTCTAAAACAGTAGGTTTCCATATCATTCACACATTTTTCTTTTTCAAATATAATTTTAAAAGATCTGTCATTGTCACATCTGTCACGGTCTCACAGTGCCAGACCACACTTAGATGTATAGATCAATAAGTCTCTTTTAAAATGATCTTAGAAACACTTTGACATGACCAACACCCTGCTGCAACTAAACAAAACTAAATCCTGTCTCGCATAAAACTTCCCGGATTTTTGGAGAGAGAGAGAGAGAGAGAGAGAGAGAGAGAGAGAGAGAGAGAGAGAGAGAGAGAGAGAGAGAGAGAGAGAGAGAGAGAGAGAGAGAGAGGAGAGAGCGAGCTCTGAACTCAGAAATTTAATGTACTTCGGCATTGGGCCATAGTACAAGGTTGGCTTTGGAAAAAAAACTGACAATGCCACAGAGTGGGCAAAATCTAAAAAAAACAAAACAACTACACAATACCAAGCTCAATTTGTATGCAAGGATTGATGAGGACAATGCAGAAATATATAAGACACTTGAATCAAACAAAATTTACAATATTGTTCTAAGTGTACTTCCTTATGTATGTAAAAACGCGGTATACATATTACTACTTAAAATCATATCAAAATGATAACCATTGTCTTTCTTTGTGACGCAACATTTATAATACAAAACTTTTTTTCTCTTATTGATAGCGTGAAAGACGTATCTAGACAGACAGTGATTTTTGTTTCTGTTTCCTGCTTTAAGCAGATCGTGTAAAGGGGTATCGACACAATCGCTTAAAAATTTAATTCTTAAATCATTATATATTTTTCATAGAGAAAATGCTTTTCATCTTAAACCTTTGGTTTATTAAATGGAATTCTTTATTTTGATTCTCTTCCCTATATCTATGTACATTGTTTTTAAGTGGCAAAGCATTACATCTTACTTGTGACACAGCAACTCTAAATCTGTAAATATCTAACTGTAGAAGATACTTATTCAATAAATATTGTTTTGAAGGTCCTCTAGCTGTCGTACCTGTTTCGATCTCTGACTGTGCTACACCATTCCTGAACAAACATATAAATGCTTTAACGTCAACTCTCTGTTGAAGCCACACAAAACTGAATCCTGTATACCATAGAATTTTGTCTAATCTTAGAAACCCAACAGTTCTTTTCAGATAATTATATCCATGTCAAGTAACATTTGATAAACATTATATGGTAGCCTGCCGGGATTCATTTGTAATAACTTAAAACAATTTCTGAGAGCATTTGTTTGTGAGTTGTTGTTTGGAGGGTACATTCTCAGTTCACCATATAACATTTCGTTTGGAGTTTTAAGTGGCACACCCGAAAATCTCTTGCATGCAATCATGCATACTTTCTCCATATGCTCCAATTGATGTAATCCCCATACCTCTGATGAGTATAGCAAAATTTGTTATATTTTAAAGCGAGAAGAAAGAAAGAAAGAAAGAGATAGAGCGAGAGCGAGAGCGAAAGCGAGAGCGAGAGAGAGAGAGAGAGAGAGAGAGAGAGAGAGAGAGAGAAGAGAGAGAGAGAGAGACAGACAGACAGACAGACAGAGACAGACAGAGACAGACACAGAGAGAGAGAGACAGACAGACAGACAGAGACAGAGACAGAGAGAGAGAGACAGACAGACAGACAGGAAGGCAGGGCAGGCAGGCAGACAGGACAGACTAACAGACAGAAGTAGACATACAGAGACAGATGCAGACAGAAACATACTTACAAGATACACAGACAGAAACACAGATATAGATAGACAGAGGACGAAAGACAGACACAGAGACAAGCAAAGGTGGACAGAATGGGGGAAAATCCGTTCAGAGGAAAGCACCAGAAGCAACCAACAAGATGGACAGACACACAGTCAAGGAAGAGAGGGCGGGAGAGCCTAATGGTCAGAGCACTGCGCTGGCAATCTGGCGACCTGGGTTCAATTCGCGTTCGAGAGGATTTTCCCCTGGAGTTAACATCAGTGCTGACTCCACTTTCCCCAATAGTCCTTTGTATGAGACTATAAACCAAAGCTCCGTGTGCGCGCACGCACGCACGAACGCAGAATATCTTGCGCACACGTTAAATCCTGCTCCGCTAAGAGTAGGCCATTGTGTGCCGGTGGGAACAGATGACAAGATGTACAAAACTGTATACACACGGGGACTAAACGTTAAAAAGCATATGAGTGCTCATTCCATCATCCTCGATACAAAAGAACAAAGAAAGAAAGAAAGAAAGAAAGAAAGAAAGAAAAAAATTAATAAGAGAGGGCAGCTGTGCACTCACACATGCACATCTTGGTGTTCCAGTGGAAGCCGGGGCCACACTCACAGCCGTAGCCATCAGGATGGTCCATGCACTCGGGCAGGGTGTAGTAGCTGGTGTGACACTGGTTGTCTATCCGCTCGTCCAGCTGATACTGACCAACCACTGCCCACAGAAACATGCCACATATTTATACAACAACTACTACTACTACTACTACTACTACTACTACTACTACTACTACTACTACTACTACTACTACTACTACTACTACTACTACTTCTACTACGACGACGACGACGACGACGAACCACCACCACCACCACCACAAGAACAACAACAACAACAACAACAATAATATATAATAATAATAATAATAATAATAATAATAATAATAATAATAATAATATAATAATAATAATAATAATAACAACAACAACACAACAACAACAATAATAATAATAATAATAATAATAATAATAATAATAATAATAATAATAATAATAATAATAATGATAATAATGATGATAATAATAATAATGATAATACATGGAATTTGGGGAGGATGATGATAAGTGACTGTGTCCATGGTGTTGGCCATTTTCCTGATCTTGTTGCAAATTTCCTATTTGTATTTTGTATTTTGTACCACTTAATGTTACAGCAGATTTCTCTGCGTGAAATTCGGGCTGCTCTCCCCGGGGAAAGCGCGTCGCCACAAGTGTAGCGCCTACCCATTTTTTTTCCTGCATGCAACTGTATTTGTTTCCCTATCAGATTGTTTTTTTTCTACATAATTTTGCCAGGGTCAACCCCCTTGTTGCCGTGGGTTCTTTTACGTGCCCCAAATAGTGATGTGTAACATACGGAACCTCGGTTTATCGTCTCATCCGAAAGACTAGCGCCAAGACCACAACTCAGGGTCTAATGGGTGGGGACAAAGTTTGGGGCCTAAACGGGGTACGAACCACCGCACACTTTGACCCAGACTTTTGCTTTCTAGGCAAGGCGTGTTACCATCGAGACCACCGATCCAGCAGAGCATTGATCATGGCTTCCCCTCCAGCTTGAACCAACTCAGCTTGAATGTTGTCAGCCCCTGCTGACTTCCCCTTTTTCAGCGGTCTGACTGCTGTTTCCACTTCTCCTCTGAGGATAGGGTGACTGTCTGTATCTGTGCTTGTGGGGACATTGAGGACTTCTGGATCTCCTGTTGTGTTGTTGTTTTACAGGTCGGAGCAGCATTCTGTCCATCTGTTCAGAATATATTGTTCCTCAGTGAGGCATTTCCCGTTTTTGTATCGGATTGTTGAGCTTCTTCCCTGTTTTGTGGCAGTCAGGTCTTTCACAAGTTGATAAGCTTTCTTGAAAAAGCTGTTCATTAAACTTTGCAAAAGAACGAAAGGTTATAGTTTTATGGCCAGGTTTGGGATTTTTGTTCCTTTTTTTGACCATATGGCACAGACTGGGTAGTGATCGCTGCAGTTATGGACAGGGACACATGTTTCTATGATGTTTTCAGGGTTTGATACATAGATATGGTCAATTAGAGTGCTTGAATTTGATGTGACTCTCATGGGAGATTTAACTAATTGGTGAAGATTGTACTCTCACCTGTACTCTTCAACCTCTTCCTCGAAAACACCATGACAGAGACACTGCAAAACCACCACACTTCCATCTCCATTGGTGGAAGACCCCTTTGCAACCTCAGATTTGCAGATGACATTGACCTCATGGGCAGCAGCAAACAAGAACTGCAGATCCTCACAGACAGTCTAACAGATCGAGCGAGCGCATACGGCATGGAGGTCAGTACAGAGAAATCGAAGATCATGGTCAACAGCACGAGTAATGACAGCACGGAAATAAAGATGAATGGAGAAATATTGGAAGAGGTGAGCCAATTCAAATACTTAGGCTCCATCCTAACAAAAGATGGCACATCAAACAATGAAGTGAAAGCTCGCATTGCAACAGCAACTTCTGCTCTAGTCAGACTCGAGAGGATCATCAGAAGCAACAACATCAGCTTCTGCACCAAATACCACCTCTACAAATCCCTCGTGATATCTATCCTCCTATATGGCTGTGAATCATGGACTCTGACAGCAGAGTTAGAGAGGAGAATCCAAGCATTCGAGAACAAGTGCCACAGAAGACTCCTCAAAATATCATACAAAGAACACAAGACCAATAACTATGTGAAAGAAGAAATCAAAAAGCGTGTGGGCCCCCAAGAGCCTTTGCTCTCCACCATAAAGAGGAGAAAGCTGATGTGGTTTGGTCACACCACAAGACACAACACCCTAGCAAAAACCATCTTGCAAGGAACAGTCGAGGGCAAGAGAAGAAGAGGCTGCCAAAAGAAATCATGGATTGACAACATCAAAGACTGGACCACCCAACCCCTGCAACACCTCCTACTAGCCACACAGGATCGTGAAGCATGGAAAAAGATCTCTGTTGCGTTTTCTCTCATGTCCCCCCTATGTCCTTTGGGACATGGGACTGAGTGAGTGAGTGTGAGTGAAGATTGAATGAATTCATAACTTGGGTCCATTGATTATGTACTTTAGTTAGGTCAATATTGAAGTCACCCAGTAAGATTAGTTCCTGAGATTCAAGTAGGACTTCATTCATCATGGAGTCGAATTTGTCTATCCAATTTGTTTTTTTAATGGATTCCTGTAACAGAACCCCATTACAACAGGCCGTGTACCTTTCACTGAAACTTCAATCCAGATAGATTCTATTTCATGACGTTCTAAATCAGGGAGACGTTTGAATGTTACAGATTCACTAATATAGATTAAAACACCTGTTTCTTTTGGCTTATGTGGATCTTTTCACAAGATTTTATAACCTGGTATGTGTATGTCAGTGTCCATTATATGTTCTGAGAGCCTTGACTCAGAAAGCCCTAGTATGTGAAATAGTTTACCTTGATTTGTGATCAGTGTTGATATATCTTCAATTTTGTTAATTGCATGGTTTATGTTTAGGTGGCAAATTTGTAAGCCATCCTTGGAGGGCCAGGTATTATGTCTTGGATGCATCTGTTATAGGTACTTTGGTGAGAAATTAATAATGTGTTGCAAAATGAGCCTTATTTGGTGAATGGGGAAAATGAAAAATATATTGAAAGTTAACAATAAGAGGGGGGGGGGGGGGGGGGGAGTGTAAGCACTTAATTGGGGGTAGGGGATGAAATGAATTAAGGAATAGAGTCAAAATCACTTTACATATAACACACAATAATATAATAACTCAGTCAAGATAACTGTAAGCCTTCTTCAGAAAAACAAATGAAATGGATTAAGGAGTAGAATCAAAATAATTTTACATATAACACACAATAATATAATAACTCAGTCAAAATAACTGTCAGCCTTCTTCAGAAAAACAAATCAACTGTGGTACAGATAATTATAGAAAAAGGAAGACGTTTTGAAAGGGACCCAAATAACATAAAAAAGAGAAAAAAACCAACATCAAAAACATAAAAAAAGATAAGGCAGAACAAAGCTTAAAAAACATAAAAAACCAAGAACAATCAAGGCAATACTAGGCCAAGCAAGTCCTGTAAACAACAACAATGCAACAGAAGTGAGAATAATAAAAGTATATCTTGATGCACAGTCTACACAATTCCTGGGAAACAAAATGTCCACGCACAATCAGCAAGATCCAGAAGATTCAGTCACAGTCTGTTGAGTTTAAGTATGGTCTGGCAATGACCAGTCACAGATAGCTACACAATGGGAGTACTGGGTTGGGTGGGCATGCCTGGAGCACAGAAAAACTGGTATATCTATAGATCCACTCTGTCACAAGTTGACAATTCAAAACCATGGGTTGCAGAGCACACATATGGTCTTCACAATTTTGTGTCATTATTTTTATCAACTTATATTTGAAGGGTCGAGTTGTGCTCACACAATTATACACATGCGCACAATATACTACCATCTTGCTCACATGCTCACACACACGTGTGTATGTGTGTACATATCTATCTATCTATCTATCTATCTATCTATCTATCTATCTATCTATCTATCTATCTATCTATCTATCCATCCATCCATCCATCCATCCATCCATCCATCCATCCATCCATCCATCCATCCATCCATCTATCTATCTATCTATCTATCTATCTATCTATCTATCTCACTCACTCACTCACTCACTCAGTCCCATGTCCCAAAGGACGTAGGGGGGACATGAGAGAAGACGCAACAGAGATCTTTTTCCATGCTTCACGATCCTGTGTGGCTAGTAGGAGGTGTTGTAGGGGTTGGGTGGTCCAGTCTTTGATGTTGTCAACCCATGATTTCTTTTGGCAGCCTCTTCTTCTCTTGCCCTCGACTGTTCCTTGCAAGATGGTTTTTGCTAGGGTGTTGTGTCTTGTGGTGTGACCAAACCACATCAGCTTTCTCCTCTTTATGGTGGAGAGCAAAGGCTCTTGGGGGCCCACACGCTTTTTGATTTCTTCTTTCTCATAGTTATTGGTCTTGTGTTCTTTGTATGATATTTTGAGAAGTCTTCTGTGGCACTATCTATCTATCTATCTATCTATAAACAAGATCCAGAAGATTCAGTCACAGTCTGTTGAGTTTAAGTATGGTCTGGCATTGACCAATCACAGATAGCTACACAATGGGAACACTGGATTGGGTGGGCGTGCCTGGAGCACAGAAAAAACTGGTATATCTATAGTTCCACTCTGTCACAAGTTGATAAAGACCATGGGTTGCAGAGCACAAGTATGATCTTCACAATCTTGTTTCATTATTTTTATCAACTTATAGGTGAAGGTCGAGTTGTGCTCACACACTTATACACATGCCCACAAATATACTACCTACTAGAGCAGACAGACAGACAGACAGACAGACACACAGTCACAGAGAGAGAGAGAGAGAGAGAGAGAGAGAGAGAGAGAGAGAGAGAGAGAGAGAGAGAGAGAGAGAGAGAGAGAGAGAGAGAGAGTGAGCTATATATTGTTTGATGATAGATGTTCTTGATACATGTTTTTGAAGGAATAATGGGTTTTTAAGTTTTTGATAAGTTATGGTAATGAATTCCATAAGGTTCATCCTGAATAATGTAGGCTTCATTTGAACAAATCTATCTGAGGCTTTGATAATGCAAGTTTGTGAGTATTTCGTTTATCATTAACTGGAAATAATTCAATAATGGTACCAGAAACCATATTTCACATAATCTTATGCATTAGAATACCTTTGTTATATTTTACTTTGTGTTTCAGTGGTAGAATATCGAGAAAATTGTATAATCTTCTGGAGTTAATGATGATGACTTAAGGGTAGACACGGGTCCAAAACTGCCAAAAATCATGCTTTTTTAAAATAAAAAATTGTTGGATACATTTATAAAGGCTCCCTGTGTCAATCAAAAAAAAAAGGTTGTAAAAGATGTCTGTAGAAACAGGTCACCTCAACTTTTTATAGATAAAGCGGTTTAGGAATTTGAAACATTTAGTTTTGGTGGCCATATTGGATTGTTTCCACGGCAACAGTGCAGAAAACTGGGCAATTCTTTGATTTTTATGCTTTACAAGTGATGCCATTTCAATACATGGAATAACTTTTAACATGGGCTTATAAACAAAATTTCATCAGTTTTGGCCCCCATGTACCACCTTAAGGAGGAGGATTTTTAGTGCTCAGCAGTAACTTTGGGTGTGCAATTTCAATCGCAGTCCCAAAGAGTGGATGCGTAGTCTATCACTGATTTTATGTGAGCATGGAAAATTGTTTCCAGTGTGAAAAGGGAGGAAATTTTTAATTTTATATAACTAAAAAACCTTTGTTGACACTTGTTTGGTTAGTTGACTAATGTGATCAGACCATGATAAATTATTATCTACAGTAAGACCTAAGCCTTTATGTGACTTGACTTCTTCAATCTTATCATCATTTATGCAGATAGATGGAACAATAGTGTCATTTAAATTTTGACGTTTCTGCCTAATTGTTACAAACATTTGTTTGGTCTTTTGTGAATTTAAAGACATGATTTGATTCAGTCCATCTAGTTAGGTCGTTAGTACTCTCTTGCAGGTTCTTATATAATAATGTAATATCTTGATGGCTACAGGAGATAGTAGTGTTGTCAGCAAAGAGTTCACAAGTAGACCTAACGTAAAGTGGCAACTCATTAATATAAAGTGAAAAAAGAATAGGACATAAAATTGATCCCTGTGGTACACCAAATTTCTGTGGGAGAATGGTGGAATATTTATTGTTTATGCATACAGTTTGTTGACGAAAGTTAAGAAAAGATGCTATGAGAGAATTGGCAGAAAATCTATAAACGGTGAGCTTACAAGGAAGCAGAGTATGGGAAAGTTGTCAAAAGCCTTTGCAAAGTCTACAAAGACAATTCCTTTTTTTTAAAAATTCATATTTGAAAGCCATTCATCAACAAGTTTTATCAAGGAAGTGAGGCATGAATGCTTCTCTCAAAATCCTGATTGACTAAGATGTAGAAGATAAAAAATTTTTATGAGCTACAATATGATGTTTAATATGTTGCTCTAGAGGTTTAGAAAGGACTGATACAATAGAAATAGGTCTGTAGTTAGAAGGCTCATTCCTTTTACCTGATATATAGGGAGTATATTGCTTATTTAAATTCTTTTGGAAAATAATTTTTGTTGATGCATAGATTAAGTATGTATATAAGTGAATCAGTAACATAAGATGCACAAAGTTTGATAATTTTCCCATGAAGACCATCCATACTTTTTGTGTTAGTTTGTTTTAGTTTTACTGGACTATTATAAACTTCAAATACTGTTATAGGTGGTATTGATAGTGGCGTATATATATGTATGTATGTATGTATGTATGTATGTATGTATGTATGTATGTATGTATGTATGTATGTATGTATGTATGTATGTATGTATGTATGTATGTATGTATGCATGCATGCATGTATGTATGTATATATATATATATATATATATATATATATATATATATATATATATATATATATAATATATATATATATATTTGTTTTTGCAGAATTCTCTGAGAGACAATGAATCATTCATGGTCGATTTTTCATTTTGAATTACTTTGTCCTTATATTTGCAAAGTGGTGATTCAAGTTATCCATGGATAAGTTTTGCGCAGTTAAGTTCATGTTTGAAATTTGCTTGTTGGTCAAAGAGTTTATTGCTTTCCATACAGATTTTGGATCTTTATTGGAACCTGCTAGATCTATGAAATATTTCTTTTTTGAAGCGTGTAAAAGAGACATAATTATATCTTCCTTTGTTTCTTATATTCATCATGTTTCTTAGAAGCTAGTAAGGAGTCTCTAATATGTCTAGCTTCTTCAATATCTTTTGTTAACCACAGTGGTTTAGGATTATGCTTTATTCTTTTAGATTTTATTGGAACATGTTTGTCGTATTCAAAAGTATTGTACCAAAAATGCAAAGCCTCATCAGTGTCACTATAATAGTAAACATTACACAGGTGAGATTGAGGTAGATCAAACATAAATGTTTCTTTGTGAAATTTAGAAAAAAAAGATGATTGATTGCATATAATACAATAGTAGACCCTTTCGTTTTTACGTTTTGGGTTGAAATGGATAAAACTGTATCCTTTTATAGATATATCTGAATCAGAAATATGCTCATGTAAATGAGATTCGAGAGGCAAAAAATATGGAATTGCTTCCCACCATTCCAGAAGATGGACGAAATGCCTGTCAATTTGTTGGCAGCATGGTTTATATTCATATATCTAATTCTAAGCCCTTCTTTGGAGGGCCAGGAATCTAGACAAGAAGGCATGGTGTGTAAGATAGATTTTCCTATTCTTACTTATGAAATGGCAGCAAGCTAAACAAGGCCACCAAGATGTTTTACAAAGAAGCAAACCTGGTTTGTAGTGAAGAGTAAAGACAAGATTAAAGTAATAGTCTAGATCTAGAAGGAAAAAGGAGTAAGGATGCGGCCATAGTAAACCCGGCATTTTGACCCTGGCATTTTGACGCTGTCAATTTTGCCAGGCCGGGTGAAAAATGCTGCCCGGCTGAATTACTCTGTGGTGTCACTGATGACGGCTGTGTGTGGCCATAGTAGAGCCGGCTGGGCTGTTTTCTTTTTAACCGTTGTATTGACCTTCAAGCGACAGGTCCCTTTGCCGGGTTGACAGGTTGACCGAAAGGAAAATAATCAAGAAAACCTTATTTATGGTGCTTCAAAAATTCTGACTACACAAACTAGTAAATTGACCCTTCCCGATTACATTCCAGTGGTTTTGATAAAAGTTTTGTGGGGGGATTTTGCTTTTTATGTTGAACTATTTTCTGTTGATTTCCCGTAGGGTGGGGGGAGCAGCCCTCAAAGAGACCACTGTCAAAACAACCAGAGGGGCCGGGTTTACTATGGCCGTAGCCTAACTGGCTGAAAAATATCAACAACAATTATAACAAATGCCACCAAAGGTCATTAACAGGGAAGCTGAATAATGATAACTGAGATAGCCAATCAAATGTCCGTTTTTCAAAAAAATGTAGGGAATAACTCAATACACCACGAAAATGTTTGTGATAACAAAGCATCTGTAGACTGTCTCTTGCAGTAGATAGAATGATTCTGTCACTTGGGAAAGTCCCCTTTTGACTGCACACAGTATGCACATTTGCACCCACCCACACACACACACACACACACACACAACACAACAACACACACACACACCAGGTAGGAAGCATGCACATGCAGGAAAACACACACACACACACACACACACACACACACACACATGTATGGCTACCTATTGTTCTACAATGTTGTCAGTAACATTGTTGATAGATCTACAATGAAAATTATTCCTTTGTGCAAAGCTCTGTACAGTGACAACAAACACAATATGCTTCTGCCCCTAGGAGTGATTTGGGCTATGCTGAGCCATCAGCTGTGAAGCAAAATAGTTCATCACCTGGACAGCCATTGGATGAAGATTATAAGTTGCAGCTGTTGACATTAGGTGATTTAAGTGGTGAAACATGATTGAACATTGGCGGTTGATGAATGTTTTGATATAAGGCAGTGTGTCTGGGTTGATCTGGAAGCTAGTTTTTAGGAGGTAAGACAGATCTGTTGTGATAGTTGGGGATGAGGGGTGAAGGGCTGAGGCAAGCCTCAGAAGGTCAGAAAAGGCAAGCCTTTTAGGAATACTAGATCTAAAAGTCGAATGGCTAGATCTGTTAGATTCAGGTGCATGAAGGGGGGTAACTTAGAGTTTTGCAGCAGCGGAAAAGAACCCTTTGTAGTTTCCTTCTGCTTAGATCATTGATGGTAGGGAGGAAAGTGATGAGTGGATGTTGTTTGGGGACAAGTATCAGATACTTTATCGGATATTTTTTGGGCTAGTATGGAGGTAGGCATCGTACTTACGATCATTTCCCTGACCAGTTCGCCAGTTTGTGATGAATCAACAGACATGAAATGTCTAGAAGGCCAGTCATGGAGTATATTTCTGTCTCTGGGAAAAGAGCCAGCCTGGTGGATTAGTCTCTGTTGATAGTGGTCAGTAAGGAGATTGTCATTAATTTTCTGTACATCTGTCCTAATTTAGAATGGGGGAAAGACCTAGAGTGAATGTTATTTCTGTATGTCTGTCTGTCTGTCTGTCTGTCAGAGTAGAAGTAGGGCCTGGATGGATATTCATGTCTGTATGTCTGTCTGTCAGCATGAGAGTAAGCCCTGGATTGGGTGATATTCCTGTATGATTGTCTGTCGGGGTGGGGTAGGATCTATACTGGTTGTCTCCTGACTGGTTGTCTTGGGGGACGGATAGCTTAGTGGTCAGAACATTGTGCTGGCAATTTGACGACCCAGGTTCGAGTCTGGTCGAGGAGATTATATCTCTTGGAGTTAACATCAATGCTGACTCCACTCTCCCCAAAAGTCCTTCGGATGAGACTTTAAAACGAGGCCCTGTGTGTGAACGCACGCAGAACACCTTGCGCACACGTTAAATCCTGTTCCGCTTTTCGTAAGAGTAGGCCATCGTGTGCCGGTGGGAACAGATGACATTTACAAAACAGCATACACACGGGGACTGGATAAAAAAACACAAGAGTGCTTATTCCATTATCCTCGATATAAAAGAATAAATCAAAATCAAATCAAATCGAAATCAAATCCTCTATTTTGGGTAACTTTGCTGTCACCGCCCTTCTGTAAAAACAAAGAGCATTTCAGATTTGCCACCAATCTTGCCGTGCCTTTTGCACTGGGGTTGGTTAGATTTTTTATATAGCATTAGTCGTGGAACCCTAGATATATTAGTGAAAACATTGTTATGATCAATGAATGTGATGTTATTTTCAAGACACTTTGCCTGTAGGTTACAATTAGATTGGAAAATGGAATTGCTCAGGTTGTGTCTGCCTCTGGCCAGTACTATTGAACTGAAGGCAACTGCAGCATTGGGGAATTGCTGTTTGCAGACAGTGATGAGTGATGACCAGTCCTCCTGGGTGACCACTCCTGCAGGACAGTTGTTCAGCCCAACATGGAGGATGATGGTTTTGATGGTGGGTAATGGTGAAGCACCTTGCAGCCTGTAGTCAACGTCAGTCGTGGTCAATCCTGGATGCATAATTTTGTACAAACTTTCTGTCCCTTTACTTGAGGCGAATTTCTGTGGGTTGATGAAGCGTATGGCAGAGATCACCGATGAGAAGAAAAGTTGTGTCCTGTGGTATGGTTGATTGAGTCAGGATGTCTCAAGGACAAAATTTAACTGTTCTTGACTTGTCCACATGTTCAGACATTGTGTTTTGTTCTTCTCTAGTTTGTACCGGACTACTGTTGTCAAAGTATTGATCAATATTGGTGGGACTTGATTTATTATCCAGTGTGATAAAACGTTATGTACAGAGACCGTATACACTTCATCGTTAGGCTTTGAAGATTCGTTGTTGTCTAATCAGTGGTGTTTTCAATGACACAGCAGCCAGAGTTTTCTTGGGATTTAGCAACACAATGGTTTGGACTGTAGGTCGTGTTTGGTCATCATTGTCAAAGTCCATCTTTCCACAAGAGGATTGGGAGACTGTGGGCATAACGTTTGAGGGGAGCAAAGAACTGTTGTTGTCCGCTTCAGGTGTTGATGCTTGAGTGCTTTTGCTCTCTGTTGAATAGGATTTAAACTTTTTGAACTCTGTATGCAGTGTTCCATATCTGGTTCTTGGGGAATAGTTTTCTTTTTCAAGTCTGATATTGGTTTCCTCAACCGGTGATAGTTTCCTAGTGTTTAATTCCTCTATGGCCGCCGCGTAGTCGAGTGGTTAGGGCGTTGGACTGTAATCTAAGGTTGCGGGTTCGATCCAGCTGTCGGCTATGGCGTTGTGCCTTGGAAAAGGCACTTTACGGCTATTTTCACCACCCAGGTGTAAAAGGGTACCAACTTGTGTTGGGGGGTTAACCCTGCGATAGACTGGCGTCCTATCCAGGGGGGAGTCTATGACTCTCAGTCGCTTAACGCCACAGAAACCGGGATAAGCACCGGCCTGATGAGCCTTAGGCTCGGGACAGACTTTAACTTTTAATTCCTCTATCTTATTAGATACGAACACTGAGGGTTGTTTTTTTAACAGCATTTCTTGTGTTATTGATGTAACTCATTAGACGTTCTTCAGATAGTATTTGTGATGTTGATGCAACCTGGAGGTGATCTTCAAGGCACTGAAGTTTATTCCGAATAGAAGGGAGCTGGCGGATGCTATAGATAAAATGTGGTGTGGTGGAAGAACCTTGTCTGCCAGGTTTTGTAATTGGGTGTAACGCTTGCCTATGTTGTTTCTTCTTTTCTTTTGCGTTCTTTTCTTTCTTGTCATGTACATTTTCTCTGTCTGAAGTGGAGATGTCGGCTGGTTGACGTTTTGCGGGAGGGGAAGGAGTGCTGAAATTGCACTGGAAAGGGCTGCTGGTATCTTCAGGAATTAAACTGCACATTGGAGACATGGGAGGAGATGAAATAGGGGGTGATTTCTGTGGGATATGGCCGGTAGGAGGTGGACTTGATATTACATACTGGGCTGTATCCCAATCACAGCCACAGTCAGACAAGGCTTTCTGCTGGTCACCATGAGATGTTGCAGGTGGTATGAGCTCAGGTCTGTCAACACGAGATCCCAGGAAAGTTAAGGGGATAGTGAGGAGAGTGTTTTTCAAATGGTCGATGCTGTCATTTAATCTATGATTGTCTACGGTGTCTCTTAGTACTTCACATTCCTCTGTTTCCCAAGTAACACAATCTTTTCCTTGACATAGAAGGGTTCCCTCGCAGTTCTGTGAAAAGTAGAGAGTCAAAGTTAGTCTTTAAGAAAAGTAGCTGTAGATGTGGAGCACAGTTTTGGCCAGTTGTTGTGGAGGGGGAGCTATGAACCATTGATCAGATAGAATGGAGAGTAGTGATTCATGTTTATCATAGTCATTGATGACTACCTGAATTACGCTATCACTGATATTGTCTAAACAGAGAGAGACAGAGAGAGAGAGAGAGAGAGGGGGGGGGGGGGGGGTCGAGAGGGGGGGGGGGGGGGGGGGGGGGGGGGGGGGGGGGGGGGGGGGGGGGGGGGGGGGGGGGGGGGGGGGGGGGGGGGGGGGCGGGGGGGGGGGGGGGGGGGGGGGTCGAGAGAGAGGGCGAGAGAGAGAGGTGGGAGGGAACAAGAGAGAAGGGGGGGTAGCGAGAGAGAGGGGGGGGGGGGCGAGAGAGGGGGGGGGTCGAGAGAGAGGGCGAGGGTCG
>CM060318.1:14449695-14454695 GCA_030674155.1 Stramonita haemastoma
AAAGCGCAATATAAATACCAAAGAAATAAAGTTAATTCAATTAAACGCCGATCAAAGCGAAACTACCTTCAAAAGATGTTGGTGTCAGCAAATGATTCTCGCCAAGTCTGGAAAGCTATAAATTTATTAACAAACAAACGTGTATCCAAAAGTCAACATGCCATTAAAGACATATCAGCAGGTGAATTAAACTGACATTTTTCAAATGTTGCAGATAAAGTTATATTACATGACAGATCAAGAGATAACGATCTTCATTATTTAAAACAGTACATGGAGTCAAAACTAATTAACTTTCCTTTCTAGCTACCACCAATGCCTATTCTAGATGTACTCGAAAGCTTAGTTCTAAAAAATAAGTCAAGAACTCGTGATTTAGATGACTTAGATGCGAAAATATTAAATCTTTCAAGCCCGCTGATTTTTGACTCACTTACCTACCTATACAATTTGTGCATTGAAAAAAATTGCTTCCCTTACAAACTGAAGTAAGCAAAAGTTGTACCTGTTTACAAGTCGGGTGATTCCTCTTCTCTGTCAAATTACATACTGATTTCCATTTTGTCTGTCTTATCTAAGCCTGTTGAAAAGCATTTACAAAACCCCATATATTCTTACTTTACTAATAACAAACTAATGAGTGAAAGTCAGTCGGGGTTTAGAAAAAACTATTCCTGTCATACAGCTCTTATCCAACTCACTGACAGTGTCTTGCATAATATAAATGAAAATAAATTTACTGGTCTTCTTTTTGTTGATTTCAAGAAGGCATTTGATGTCATTAACCACTCTTTGTTATTGTGTAAATTATACTTGTACAAGCTAACACCAGAAATTATTAATCTTCTAGCAAGTTTTTAGTCAGATAGGAAGCAGCTAGTGGTAGTTAATGACCAAACATCAGATTTAGTAGACGTTAGACATGGTATACCACAAGGATCAGTGCTCGGACCCATACTGTTTTCCATATATGTAAACGACTTACCCTGCTTTGTAAATTGTCACTGTGAAATGTTTGTTGATGATACATGTCTGTTCTGCAGTGACTCTGATCCCAATACGTTAGCCAACAAACTACAGGATAACATTGACAGATTAATTTCTTGGACACAGTTAAATCATATGTCTTTAAATGCTAAAAAAACAAAATGCATGTATGTTTCAGCTAGACAGAAAAGACAAAAAATAAAATCCAGTTTTAAACCCTTGTTTATTGATAAACGATTAATTGAGGAAGTGGATTCTCATAAAATACTAGGTATCACTATTGACAAGAGCTTGACTTGGACGTATCACGTGATGTCTCTGGGAAAACGTCTCTCTAACAGGTTACTTCAGCTATCCAAGATAAAGAACTTTCTCGACAACCATTCCCGTAAACTCTTCTTTTGTGGCCATGTGTATCAGAACATTGCCCTGGCAATTTGACGACCTGGGTTCGAGTCCAGTCAAGGAGATTTTTCTCCTGGAGTTAACAACAGTACTGATTCCACTCTCCCCAAAAGTCCTTCGGATGATACTTTAAACCGAGGCCCTGTGTGCGAACGTACGCAGAACATCTTGCGCACACATTAAATCCTGTTCTGCTTTTCGTAAGGATAGGCCATCGTGTGCCTGTGGGAACAGATGACATTTACAAAACTGCATACACACGGGGACTGGATGTAAAAAACACAAGAGTGCTTATTCCATTATACTCGATATAAAAGAATAAATAAAATGAAATCAAATCAAAACGAACACTCACATGCAAGCACTTACGCATGTATGCTACCAAAAGAATAAAGGGCAGGACACAAAATCATCTGTCAGTTTGGAATAACAAAGTACGTGGCACAGAGACAAATAGCACCCCCCCCCCCCCACCCAACCCCTTTCCAACCCCACAAAAAAGTCAAAAAGTAAAACGACAACACACACACACACACACACACACACACACACACACACACACACACACACACACACACACACACACACTGCAAATGCATGGAAACTCATCAATAAAGAGTGGTGCACTCACACAAAATTCTGGGTCATGATGAAAGAAAGCACAATTCCGAGAGGGATGAAAGAGCTCACAGAGGCAAGAATGATGGTGAAAGGCAACACTATCAAGTGCAAGATAAAAGAGCACATGTCTTCAATCCATGGGGCAAAGATGAAAGGCCCGGTAAGATCCAATACCAAAAATAACCCACTGAAAAAGCAAAGGGCATCAACACACAGTATGTGCAGCTAGAGCACACACTGCTTGCCAACACTTGCCAACACGCTGTTTTAGCAGTCCTGACCGTTATTATTGTTGACTGCTATTATTGTATCATTATTATTATTGGTGTTCCAGTGCATCAGCCATGATTCTCTCAAGGAAGATGTTGAAAAGAGTTGATGAGAGTAGACAGCCCTGCCTTACTCCAAGTGTTGTTTGAAACCCCTCTCCAATGGTGCTGTTGTGTACACTGCACTGGTGGCCTTGTTGTACAGCTCTTTGATGACTCTGATCAGGTTTGCATTGGTGCTGTACAAATTCATTATTGCCCAAAAAGCTGCATGCCACACCCTGTTGAATGCCTTCTTAAAATCAATAAATACATGGTAGAGGTCTTGTTAGTGTTGAAGGTACTGCTTACAGAGTATTCTGAGATTGAATATCTGTTCAGTTGTGCTACGCCCTGCTCTAAAACCTGCTTGTTCCTCAGCAATGATGGTCTCTGCTTGTGGCTTCAGTCTGTTTAGTATAATCTTCAGCATAACCTTGCTTGGGTGGCATATGAGGCTAATGTGCGGTATTTCTGGCACTGCTGAAGATTTCCTTTCTTGGGAAGGGTGATGATGAGTGACTGTGTCCATGGTGTTGGCCATTTTCCTGTCAGTCAGATCTTGTTGCAGATTTTTTAGTAGAGCGTTGATCATGGCTTTCCCTCCAGCTTGAACCAACTCAGCTGGAATGTTGTCAGCCCCTGCTGATTTCCTCTTTTTCAGTGATCTGACTGCTCTTTCCACTTCTTCTTGGAGGATAGGGTGGCTGTCTGTATCTGTGTTTTGGGGGACATTGAGGACTTTTGCATCTCCAGTGGTTTTGTAATTATACAGGTCGGAGCGGTATATTGTCCATCTGTTCTGAATATCCTGGTCATCAGTGAGGTACTTTCCATTCTTGTCTTGGATTGTTGAGCTTCTTCCCTGTTTTGTGCCAAGTCAGGTCTTTCACCATTTGATATGTTTTCTTGCTGTTATTTTTCTTGATGTTTTCTTCAATGTCCTGGCACTGTTCACCAATCCATTTCTTCTTTGCTTTAGTCACACACTTCCTGATTCTTTTGTTGAGTGCCCTATATTGTTCTGCTCATTCTTCTGTTTCATTTTTCATTTTCTTGAACTCTATACGTCTGTCTCATAGTCGTAGGATGTTAGGTGTTACCCAAGGTTTTTTGACTGGTTGATGTTTGCCAAGAAGTTCACTGCCTGTTTCAGTCACTGCTGTGTTGAAACCATCCATCAAGGTATCTGTACCATCTGTGTCTATCAGAGTGCATGCTGCAAACTTCCCACCCTTGCCTGAAAAATATCTGCTACTTCTGGATCCTTCAGCTTCTTGAGATCAAACTTTATCCTGATATTGTTCTGCTTGTGAATTTTTTGGAGACGGAGTCGGAATGTCATCATTACAAGATCATGGTCACTCCCTATATCTGCTCCCGGAAAGCTTCATGTCTGTGCAGTGTTGACACTAGACCTAAATCATCTCATCACCATGATGTAATCTATCTGGTTGGGATGTTCACCATTTGAGCTATGCCATGTCCATCTTCTGAATTTTTTTTATGTGGGCCAAGTGTATTCACTAGCTGGAGATTATTGTTACTGGCAAACTCCAATAGTCTTAAGCCTCTTTCATGTGTTTTTTGTTGCAGTGTGGTCCACAAATGCCCTCCCTGTCTTTGTGGGCATCTACCCCTATCTTGGCATTCCAGTCACCTTGTACAACAAGGATGTCTTTCTTGGGAATTTGATTTAGAGCCCCTTGTAGAATTTTTCAATTTCTTCATCCATACTGTCTGATGTAGGGGTGTATGATGTTCCAATCTAATCCAGTGATGTTGCTTATAGCCCCGCCGACCACATAGGCCATATCAGGGCTATCACCTCATCACATTTTAAAACTTGTATTAAAAGTGTGCGACTATGTACAGTTTAAAATGAGGTATAAAACCATCTCAACTGTCCTTGCTTGTATCAACGCCATGGTCGACCATAAGGGTCAGCCCAGGACAGCCCCCGCATCATAGGAAAACCCACATCGATCACACTTAAAACGAGATAAAACCAAAACCAGGTTCCTTAAAACAACCTTGTCCTTAAAGACCAACCATACCACTTTCACTCATATCAGTCGAAAAAAAGCCAGATTCTCTCAGGAAGTTAAAAATGTTGTCTGGTGGAACATTCCAAAAGAGGATCTTTAGGGAGTCTGCGGCAAAATGCTTGTGCCTAATATCCTGAACATCCCGACACTCCAGGAGCAGATGCCTGATGGTCACCCGCACATCGCAAGTCACACACCATGGGGTTCCCTTGCCTTTCAGCAAGTGAACGTGAGTGATGTGAGAATGACCCGTGTGTATCCTGGTGAGCACTGTCACCTCCCTTCAGTTTTTAACACCCAGAGGGAAAACCTCTCTCAGGCTAGGACGGATCCGAAAAAGTTTGTTGTCCGTCTGAGCGTTCCACTCCTCCTGCCAGAGGGAATGCACATATTGCTTGCTCCTAGGTTTCAGATCCGTGAACGGCACCATGGACCCGGAAACCTCCTGCTCCATGGCACGCCTGGTGAGTCGGTCAACCGTCTCGTTGCCCCAAATGCCCGCGTGCCCGGGACCCACACCAAAACCACGTCACACCTGTCCCATCTCAAGGAAGTATGCAGCTCGTAGAACTCCTGAAGCCTAGGGTGGTTTACGTTCCTGCAAGTGATAGCCTCCAGAGCAGAGAGTGAG
>CM060318.1:14459695-14469695 GCA_030674155.1 Stramonita haemastoma
TTGAGAGACCCAATGGTTTTAAAATATTTTTAAAAAATAGTTAACACAAATTTACACCAACAAAGTTACAACAAACAGGTAAAGCAAGTATTAAAGTTTTGTTCACTGAAGTATGATCATTGTAAAAAATGGTGGGAATCCGGCATCGTATGGTAAAAAAAGCCTTTCATACAGAAATTTGCTCGGTGGCTAATAGACAGCAAAGAAGGAAAGTATAGCAGCATCGCCAGATGCTGGACTCTGACCCCTGACCGCGCGGTGCCCTAGATAGGCCTAGCCTAGCGGTGGGATGGAATTTCGGGTTACGGAGTGCAGTGCCAGCCGCAAACTAAAGAGTCGGATTTTCCCTGTTTTGAGCAGCCGTGACACACTGTTATGCGTATGCACGTAAGGCACGCAAGCACTCACGCATGCATGTGCGCATGCACACATGCCAACACAGACACACACATACACACACACACACCACACACACACATACACAGCAACACACACACACACACACACAGCAACAAGCTGACACTCGGGCTTTGTTTCTTGAGAGAGACAATGGTTTTAAAATATTTTTTAAAAATAGTTAACAAAACTGACACAAACAAAGTTACCACAAACAGGTAAAGCAAGTATTAAAGTTTTGTTCACTGAAGTATGATCATTGTAAAAAGTCATGGGAATCTGGCAGCATATGGTAAAAAATGCCTTTCATACAGAAATTTGCTCAGTGGCTAATAGACAGCAAAGAAGTAAAGTATAGCAGCATCGCCAGATGCTGGACTCTGACCCCTGACCGCGCGGTGCCCTAGATAGCAGTGGGATGGAATTTCAGGTTAGGGAGTGCAGTGCCAGCCGCCAACTAAAGAGTCAGATTTTCCCTGTTTTGAGCAGCCGTGAAGGGCAACCGTCCCCAAAACCCCAAGTCCTGCAGGTCCGACATGATGCCAAGCAAAAAAAATACAAAGTTACAACAACACACACGCAATAGAGAGAGAGAGAGAGAGAGAGAGAGAGAGAGAGATAGAGAGAGAGTGTGTGTGTGTGTTCCTCTGTGTGTGTGTGTGTGTGTGTGTGTGTGTGTGTGTGTGTGTGTGTGTGTGTGTGTGTGTGTCAAAGTCAAGTCAAAGTCAAAGTCAAACTTTTATTTCCAGATGGTACATTGAGTAAGCAGTGCAATTGCTTTTTGGTGCTCCAGGCAGTGTCATAAGCCTTCTCGAGGTCGAAGAAAATGGCCACCACGTGCCGCCTGTTGACAAAGGCATTCCGGACTGTCGTCTTGAGGTGGACCAGGTGGTCCACGGTGCAACGATTCTTGCGGAAACCGCACTGCTCCCTGGCCAGAAGGCCCTTCGCCTCCAGATGCCACACCAGGCGGCTGTTGACCATCTTCTCCATCACCTTACAAACGCAGCTGGTGAGCGCGATTGGCCTGTAATTGCCGGGTTCCTTAAGGTCCTTGCTGGGTTTGGGGATAGGGATGACGCAGGCCATCTCTCAGGATGGGGGAAAAAAACCCGTCGTCCAGATCCGGTTGTAAACCCTCAAGAGGGTCCACAGACATACCTCCGGAAGGTGCCTCAGAAGGCCATAATGTACCTCATCCGGGCCCGCCGAAGTCTTGCCGCAAGACTGCAAGGTGCTCTTCAGCTCTGGGAAAGAAAATGGCAGGTTGTAGACCTCTTCATCTCTGGACGCAAAACTCAAAGGCACTCTCTCCCGACGCCGCTTTGTGTTCAAGAACTCCTGGGTTTTCGTTTCTGCCGACGAGTTTGCCTTCAAGGTGGCAGCCAGCAGATTAGCCACCGCCTCCCTGTCAGTGACCAAAGCGTCCCCCAAGCACAAATGGTTGATTGACGTGGAGGCGCCCTGCCCCTTGATCTTCGCAATCACCCTCCAGACCTTGCTGGAGGTCCTGCTATTCAGCTTGGAGCAAAAGCGCCTTCACGCCTCATGCCTGCTGGACTTGAAGACAAAACGGGACTTGGCCCCCAGTTTCTGGTGGGCTGAGACCGCCGCTGGACATGGTTGCTGCCTGACCCGACACTGTGCCTTTTTGCATTCCTTCCTGACCGCCCTGCATTTCTCGTCAAACCAGGGCACTCTGGGCACCCCTGGTCAACCGCTGGTCCTGGGAACTGACCACCTCGCAGCCTGAACCACGCACGATGTCAGTGCCTCCGCCGGATCTTCCGCGGACAAGACAGCTTCCTCATCCATCCCGGAAACAAGGTCGGCCCTGAAGGCATCCCAGTTGGCCCTCCTGATGTCGAACCTCTGCGTACGGGCTTCCTCTGCCACCCCACTCCGCACCAAGACCACCGGAAAATGGTCGCTGCCGTGCAGATCATCATGCACTTCCCACCGAAAGTCCAAGACCAACGAGGGATCGCAGACTGACAGATCCAGACATGACAGCGTACCGTTTGAGGAATGCAGATAAGTAGGAACCTTGCCGTTCAGCACACACAGGTCCTGCTCCAGAAACACCTCCTCAAGGAGGAGGCCCCTTGCAGACAATTTTTCACTTCCCCAAAGGGGGGAATGCCCGTTGAAGTCCCCAGCAACAGGAAGGGGGGAGGCAACTGCTGAATCAATGACACCAAGTCCGCCTTCCTCACCACCACCGACGGAGACAGGTAGTTGCTGCAGACCGTGACTGTCTTGTGCAGCGTGACCCTAGCAGCCACCGCCTGGAGAGGAGTGTCGAGGACCACACAGCTGTACAACAAGGAATTTCTGATGAGCAAGCTCACCCCCCCGGAGGTTCCATGCTCGGTGGGCTTGGCCCTTTCATGGATGGAGCTATAACCAGAAAAATTAAAATCTTTTCCCTCCCTTAAAAGCGTCTCCTGGAGTGTGACCACGGCAGGTCTCTGGTCCTGGCAGAGAAGCTGCAGCTCCTCCCTGTTGGACGCTAGACCACGAACATTCCACTATAAAATATTAGTCATAAAACGCTACTCTGGTCATTCCATCTCCGACATATCCCCCGAAAGCACAGAGAACCGACTTTCATGCAGAAAGTCTTTCTCGGCTTTCTTCGGCCTGTCCAAGAGATACTTGACCCCTTTTTTCTTGGGGGGCGACTTTTGCTCCCCTGCTGCCACCACCACCACCTCGGCACCTCTACAGGTACCGGAGGGGACTGTTCTCCAGCCCTTGACTGGTTTTGGGGGAGGGGCTGGTTTTTCTTTGGATCCGGGGGTCGGCAGTTTGGACCCCCGGATGGGAGCTGGCGTTTTCTGTGCACCAACAGGGCGCACAGGAGCGGGTTTTAGGCCCCCGCCAGAGGCCTTCTTCGTCGGGGTAGGCGCACGGTCAGTGGTGCTTGGTGGGCTGGGCCCAGCCATTCCAGAGCCAAAGTCCATCTGACAGGCCACCGAAACACATGACCTCTTGACCACTGCTGCGTATGACTGAGTGCTGCTGTTGCTGTTACTTCCCTGCACAATCTTTCTGGCCTTAAAAAAGGACACCCTTTTTCCACTTTGACCCGCTGAATCTCTGTTTCAAACACCCAAGTGGGGCACTGCTTGGACGAGGAGGCATCGGCGCCTCCACAGTTCACACACAGAGTGGGGTCCTGACATTCCCCATCGTGTACTGCCTTTGCACAGATGCCGCACACCTCCTGTCCAGGGCACCAGTCCCTCACGTGTCCAAACTTCTGACACTTGAAGCACCTCAGCGGAGAGGGGATGTAAGGCGTGACCTTCACACTGAGGTACCCGACCTTGATATTCTGAGGTAGCACGGTCATACAGAATGTCATAAAGAAGGTGTTCATGGGGACCTTGTCCCCCCCTTTCCTGATCTGCACTCAATACACGTCCACAACTCCCTGAGAAGCCAGCTCGGCCTTGATCTCTGCCTCGGACACCCCGTGCAGGTCCCTGCACCTGATGACCCCTTTGCTGCTGTTCAGGGCCTTGTGGGCGGTCACCCTCACAGGGCACGTCACCAACTTGTCACACTTCAGGAGTGTCTGGGACTGCTTCTTGGTTCTACATTCCACCAGCAGCTCCAGTTCCTCAATTTTTTTTACTGTGTTTAGCTCTCCTGCAACACCTTTTAGTCCCTTGGCCACCGCGAACAGACTGAGTTTCACCAGAGGATGCTCCTCCTCCACCCCCTCAAACACAAACCAGCTCGGCCAAAATCCACCCTTCACTCTCACTTCCGTCTCCGACTCACTGGACAAGTCGCCAGCGGAATCCGATTCCCTCATTCCTCTCTTCATTTTTATTGTTTGTTTTTTAGACATGGAACATAGGCTCAATGAGGGCAGAATTAATTGGTCACCTCAGCAGAGCTGCCTTACCGAGGAAGAGGCTAAATTTACCCGTATGGAAACCGCCTCGCACGATTCCATATGGGGCTCGTTAACGGCTAGAGTAATGTACAGCCATCCATCCCCTGGCCACATCGCTCCAGCGTGGGATTACAGGTTGCTTACGGCAACCACTCGGCAGCAGAGAAATGAAGAGCTGGACAAAGAAGGCTTGATGGGGAGCTGATGATAGAATTAAAGATCCCATTGACAGAAGAGGACAGTCCACAGAAAAAGGGTGGGTGAAAATGGAGATGGGGAAGACATGACGATGGAGATGTAACGAAAAACTCCGTGACCAAGAGTTTCTGGAAAAAAGGCAGGAGAATGAACCCAGAAGGCAGAAAACAGATGAAGAAGACTGACAGGTAGGAAAGAGACAAGGCAGAGGAAAACAGAGGGACAGAATAGAGGGGATTCCTAGCACAGAACCTCCAGAAGGTGGGGATACTATTTATACTGAAAGGCCCCCGGGATCCCCATGGGGGGACCTACACTAGAGCATCCGACATTGGTGGTGACGGTAATGAGGCACACCAGGCGACTGGACTAATGACGGACAACAGCCAAACCTGAGAGGGAGCTGGTGCCCTGATGGTGGATTTACTGAAGCTGAAACAGAAGATGAGGGTGGGGTGCTGGAACGTCCAGACCTTGTACCAGACTGGCAGGATGCCCCAGTTAGTCAAAGAGTTTGACAACTACAATCTGGACATCATGGGGGTCAGCGAGGTCAGATGGACCGGCACTGGAAAGAGGAAACTGGCGTCAGGACATACCATTGTCTTCTCGGGAAGATCAGATGACCAGCACTCTGAGGGAGTAGCACTACTCCACAACAGAAAGACTGAAAAGACACTGCTAGAGTGGAAACCATTCAGATCAAGACTTTTGAAAGCAAGATTCCACTCCAAGTACACCAAGCTGACAGTGCTAGTCTGCTATGCACCAACTGAAAACGCAGATGCAGAGGTCAAGGACAATTTTTACAATCAGCTCCAAACAGCCGTGGAGAGCATCCACGCTCATGACATGTTGCTCTTCCTTGGCGACTTGAATGCCAAGGTGGGCAGTGACAACACCGGGAGGGAACATGTTATGGGTGAAAAAAGGAATTGGTATCATCAACGACAATGGAGAGAAACTAGTGGACTACTGTGAAGAGAACAGTCTGCTTATCGGAGGCACCCTTTTCCCGCACAAACATATGCACAAACATATCCATAAAACAACGTGGACGTCGCCAGACGGGACCACCAAAATTAAGACAGGCACGTCAGCAAAGATTAGACTCTGGCAGGCTGAATGAGACGCTCACCAAACAAGCCTTTGTAGTAGAAGTGAGGAGCAGATTACAGGCACTGGGGGAACAGCAGGAGATAACAATAGACAGCTTCAATCAGGTACTTCGGGAAACTGGAGAAAAAGTACTAGGCTTCCGATGAAAGAAGAAAGAAGAGTGGATCGAACAAGAAACCTGGAAAAACATAGATGAGAGAAAGTTAACTAAGTAGAAGATCAACAACACCAGATCAGAACGCCTGAAAGAGCAGCACAGAAGAAGATATGCAGAACAGGACAAGGAGGTGAAGAAGATGACAAGAGCCGACAAGAAAGACTACATAGAGAAACTGGCAGATGAGGCAGAGGAGGTAGCAGGTAGAAATGATCTAAAGACTCTGTACAAGATCAACAAGCAGCTGAAGAATGGGTTTAAAAACTGCGATGTGCCAGTGAAGGACAAAAATGGAAAGGTTGTTGAGGGAGAGGCAGGAAAACTACAGCGTTGGAGGGAACACTTCGAGTTGGTTCTGAACACACCAGACCCCCCTCAGCTAGCAGACATCCAGCTGGCAGATATAGACCTTGACATCTGCACTGATCCACCAAGCCTGGAAGAAGTGACAACAGCAATCAAGGCAATGAAGAGCAGCAAGGCACCAGGGGCAGATGGTGTGATGGCAGAGATGTTGAAGGCAGATATGGATGTGATGGCTCCCATTCTGACTGAGATCTTCAGGCAGATTTGGGTAGAAGGTCAGATCCCTGAAGCATGGAAAACTGGTCTCATCTTCAAGTTGCCCAAAAAGGGAGATCTTGGAGACTGCAACAACTGGAGGGGCGTAACACTTCTTTCCCTCACCAGTAAGGCCTTCAGCAGGATTGTGCTGTCCAGATTGACGGCAGCCCTTGAGAAGGACCTCCGACCACAGCAAGCAGGTTTCCACCCTGGGCGATCCTGCTCAGATCACATCTTCACTCTGTGCCAGATTCTGGAGCAGAGCAATGACTGGAATACACTGCTGTACATCAATTTCATTGACCTGGAGAAGGCGTTTGACAGCATCCACCGAGTGTCCTTATGGAAGATCCTAAGGCACTATGGAGTCCCTGCAAAACTTGTCTGGGTCGTTGCAATGTTGTACACCGACTTCAAATCCCAGGTGATTTGTGACACAGAGCTCATAGAAGACTTCAGCGTCAGCATAGGGGTGAAGCAGGGCTGCATCCTATCGCTGTTCCTCTTCATCCTGGCCATGGACTGGATTATGAAGAATTCCATGGATGAAGAGAGGAGAGGGATCAGATGGACCATGAAAATGACAGCAACAAAAACGCTCGAAGATCTGGATTTTGCCGATGATTTCGCCCTGCTGTCACACTGCCACCAAGACATACAGGAAAAGACAGATGTCATGGCAACAACAGCTGGAAACCTTGGCTTGAAGGTCAGCACCAAGAAGACAAAGAGCATGAGAATGAACGCCTGAGTCCAAGAGAACATCAGACTGAATGGGGATCAGATCGGGGAAGTAAATGACTTCACTTATCTTGGATCCAAAATGTCAAACACAGAAAATGGGGAGGGGGAGATCCAGGCTTGACTTGTAAAAGCCAGCCAGGCTTTCGCCTCACTCAGGAGCACATGGAAGGCAGGGAACATATGCCTGAAGGCCAAGTTAAGAATTTTCAAATCAAACGTGATTAGCACCCTCCTTTATGGATCAGAGTCATGGAAGATGACCAAAACCATCAGCAACAAACTTGATGTCTTCCAAAACAGATGCCTCAGACGCATTCTACGCATCTTTTGGCCGAATACCATCACCAATGAAGAACTCCACCGAAGAACAGAAACTGAACCCATCTCCACGCAAGTCAAACGGAGGCATTGGCGATGGATAGGACATGTGCTCCGCCAGCAGACTACAGCCATATCCAGAATCGCCCTACGATGGACTCCAGACGGTCAAAGAAAGAGAGGCCACCCCAAGGAAACTTGGAGGAGAACAGTAGAGAGGGAGATGAAGGAAAAGGGTTGGACATGGGGCCGTCAGGAGGGTGTTTCAGCCGACCAACATCAGTGGCAGGCTCTAGTCGAGGCCTTATGTGCTACCTGATCACAAAGAGGGATAGATAGATAGATAGATAGATAGATAGATAGATAGATAGATAGATAGATAAATAGAAAATAGATAGATAGATAGATAGATAGATAGATAGATAGATAGATAGATAGGTAGATAAATAGATAGATAGATAGCATGCACATACAATACACAGCATATTACATGGCCTGACAATAAAAGTAAAATAAAAGCAGTATCATAAAAAAATGTGCAGTGCAGTACAATGCACACACACACACACACACACACACACACACACACACACACACACACGCACGCACGCACGCACGCACGCACGCACGCACGCACGCACGCACGCACGCACGCACGCGCGCGGAGGCTCGCGCGCGCAAAAACACACACGCATACACAAACACACAACACGGAATAACAAAGAAAACGGTACATTCACGGATTTACCCTACATGTACTCACACTAACAAAACAATAAGATGAAGTAAAATAGAAATGAAGAACCTTATCATATCCCAAAACAGCAAAGGACCAGCACTAGAGTCAGAGATGAGTCAATCAAATGGGAAATCAATTTTGATCAGTGGTCAGGGACAAGAATTCGATGAAAAGGTGTGTTTTGAGCAACCTTTTAAAGGAGGAAGTAGAGTCAATGTGTCTTATCTCAGATGGAAGTGCGTTCCAGAGAGTGGGACCTAACATGAGAGAATGAGCGCTCGCTGTGCTGTTTATATATATATATATATATATATTTACTTTGGGAACTCTAGATTCTAGTGTCAGAGGATGAGCGGAGTGGTCTTTTTGGGTGGTACACAGAAAGAGTATCGGAGAAGTATGCTGGAACTTTGTTCAAGAAGAAATTATGACAATGCATCATAACTTTGTACTGGATACGAGCTTGGATTGGAAGCCAGTGCAGATTTCGCAATACAGGTGTGATGTGATTACGCTTCTTTGTTTCGAGTACCAATCGGGCAGCTGAGTTTTGTAACTTCTGTAGTTTCTCTATCAAAAACTTGGGACAGCCTGCAAGCAGGGAGTTTGCATAGTCAAGCCTAGATAGAACAAGGGCACAGACGAGTTTCTTGGCTGTATCTACATCGATATACATTCTGATGTTTCTGATCTGACGAAGCGCAGCATAAGCTGAGCGGCAAGTCTGTGAAACATGTTCCTCAATTTACATGGTATTTGTCATGATGAATCCTAGATTGCGCGCTGATGGTGAGAAAGAAATATCTGATTTTCCAACACGGATGGTAGATTGTAGATCAACTGATAGAGAAGAATGAGTGGAGTGAATCAGCAGGGCTTCTGTTTTATCCTCATGTAGTTTCTGGCACGGATTTTGCTGTGTTGTACACCAGTAGCATACTTTCTACCTCTGTCCTGATGCGCAACAGAAGGCACGGTCCTTGGTAACCCGGGCGACAACCGATCCGGTATGGAGATTGTTTCTCACCTTCATGGGTGAGTCTTGGGCAAATCAAACCTGGCGGAACCCATCCCTCTCCAAGTCGGATTTTTTAGTTAGGTTTACTCCCCACATGTGGCAGGTAGTACTGGGTTACATGGTTACCAGTAGCGGAGGGAGCCTCTGACTTGACTCAAATAGGGATAAACAATAATAAAAAGTAAATGCATAACAATTGCTAATATGACATAACTATAACTGGTCATGGGCAAAAAGAAAGTGAGTGGCTCTGAATCCAGAATTGTTATGCCATGTACTCTAATAACCGTTACAACATGTTGTCATGGCTGAATTCTTTGCTGAGAATTCACAATGTCCATCATTAGAGAACTTTACCACAGTGTTGTGCCACCCATTTGTTTCCTTGTATGCTTAGCTATGTTCTCACCAAAAACATGTGATCAGTTTTAACTGAATTGAACCGCTTACTGTTTTATTGCAACAAACCAAGACACACTCTTTTCAGTTCATAAAATATCAAACCTTGCCTTTTTTTTGCTGCCCAATGGTTTCTGTACACAAACGCACGCACGCACACACACACATACCACACACACGCGTGCGCGTGCGCACGCACACACAGATACATGAATTTCAAAAACACATACCTGCTTATTCCATCATCCTCAAAATAAAAGAATGAAATAAAAAATATATAGAAATAAACACGTACACACAAGCGTTTGCACGCACATACACACTCCCGTGCACACCATGATTTTGGGTGTATGCATGTGCGTTAGATATTCCTTTGTTCACTCTGATGCCTGGAAACAATGGCAGAATCTGAACACACACACACACACACACACACAC
>CM060318.1:14472195-14479695 GCA_030674155.1 Stramonita haemastoma
ATATTAACATAATCCAACCTTATGTTCATTCATATATCAACCCAAAATATACCATAGATCGATAGTTTAATGTTTGCATTTATCAAATTCGGTACGATGATTCGAATTCGTTTACAACAAAGAACAACCGTTAGGCTAATCATCGTGTTTCAAACCGGGCGTATGCCTTACGATCTATTACAACTTAAATTAAGTGATATCTTCTTTATCTAAATAAAGTTTATTCCATTCAGTTCTCAACCGCACACTACAATTTATAAAATATTCCTTTACGTAGGGATTAGAACTGCTTTGCTAGTTGTGAGATCGATGTACCTATAATATACTTATACTGCATGATGCAACAGGTAAAGAATACTAATTTACAATGAAAATAGAGAATCTTCACAATGGTCCAGTTAATCGAGTCAAGATCAGTCTTTCAAGAAACAATATAATTTATTAAAGTTATTATTAAAGATTTTCTTTCCTAGATCAGACTGACTCTTTGCGCCCACAATGCAAGGGAGAGTACTTCATCTTGATAAATACCAAAATCATTACAATAAGAATAAAATCATATGGACAAAATGGAATAGACAGCAACTAATTAGTTACATAGGAATTATGAAAACCAAGGAGATTGAGCCAACAACTTCATATAAAAATACAAATATATCATACGCATAAGAAACCACAATACTTTGTGTAAAGAACGAATGGTTTCATGAATTCTGACTATGCCTGATATTTGTTTGACTGTTTAAAACCCAAACTGAAATGCCCAACAAGCTCTCACACATAGAGCTGCACAAAACCACCTGATTACATTTATACATGATTTTTTATGTTCTCTTCAGATTTTATACCGATTTTCATTTGACTTGCTTGACATGTAACAGCCTTTTTTTTTTTTTAGCATCGTTATTATGTACACATTCCAAGCCTTTATAGAGTATACAATACACACACAGTCACGGGCGCACATGCACACAAACACACACATATAACACACGCACGCGAGTTAAATTCACAGATTAATGTAAAACCCTTTTCTTTTAACGTGTGTCATATTATTATTTTTGACGTCATCATCGTCATCACCAACGCCATAGTTGTCATGGTAGTCTTCGGCATGGTCATCATCATCATCAGCATCATGATTTTCTGATAACTTTGGACTAGAAAAGAAGATTGAATATGAAAAATCATGTCACAGAATATTAATGGTGTGATGTGAAGTAAAGCTGTGCAGTAAAGATGTAAAAAAAAAAAAAAGCATCATCACTACTATCACCATGATGATGATGATGATAAATGATGATGATGGTGATGATAATGATGATGATGATGATGAACTTAGGAATGATTCTAGAAAAGTCATCTGTGTCACAAATGCCATCATCATTCACTTAAAATTTGCACTGTAATTCTTGTTTAAAGAATGGATAGAAAGAAATGACTTAAAATTAAAAAAAAGGAAAAAGACAGGATAACAAAACAGGAGGAAAAACAAAAAAGTACGGAGCTGTCATCTTTACCAGCTATATCCAGCTCCAGGGAGAAAAGCTGGAGGAAAAGCAATAATTGGACAAGGCGTCAGTGCTATGCCATAAAAGCCTCCACAAAAGGCACAGTATGCATATTTAAAATTGCTATCACTAAAAAAAATTAAGAGGAAACAAATCCTTCACCCCACTAAATTGTTCGCCCCATTTCCCTGCCAAACTCGACGAGCCTTGCAAGCCGAAAGCGTTTCAATGGGCGCATAATAATGTGGGAATTACCGGCAGAATGCACCACAGTGCCTTTTTATTTCTTTGCTATCTTGTCCCTCGATTTTTGTCTTTCCTCTTTGCTCTGCTTTTAAGCTTATCTTCTATCTACTCCACTTACACGTTTCCCACAAATCGTTCTGGCATGTTTTTGCTCTCTCTCTCTCTCTCCTCTCTCTCTCTCTCTCTCTCTCTCTCTCTCTCTCTCTCTCTCTCTCTCTCTCTCTCTCTCTCTCTCTCTCTCTCTCTCTCTCTCAAGTGGCCTCCCTTGTTGTGGATGCCAGCAAGACGCTTTTGTGCAAGCTGTGCATGAAGTTCTGTTTCCCCTTTTCTTCATCTATATGCCAGTCACAGGATTCCCAGCATCGTTAGAACTGTGGTTTAAGAGTAAACAGTATCTGCCTTCAAAGTGGAGGGTAGAGGGAATCAAATTGTCATGATAGCAACACTACCAGCCCTTCCCCTGTCACACGGCTGCAAAGCTGGTCATTGGGCAGAAGCACAGAGAGGAACAGAGGGTAGCCAACAGGTTTCGCCGTCTCCTTCGTGTTTGTCTATTCCATACCCGCCCAGTTTGTATTATGCTTCAGGCCACATGTCAGAGAACTGCCATCTCTACCATTAGAAAGAAAAGCAGGAGTAGAAACAAAACAGCAACAACAACCCCAAAAACATCAACCACCGCTGTCAGTTTCTCCAACTCCTCTCAAAACATGTCAGCTCCTCTCAGCTGCTAATTATCCCTTCCCATCCCATCCCAGCTGGGATCGGCTGGCGCTATTTATAACAGGAACTGACCACACTTGCACTAGGTAAAAGGAAAGGGCGCGCTAAATTTATTACTCTTGACTGAGTGATGTTGGATTTGTGTGCTGTGACAGCATCAACAACACCAAAAACAACAACACCAAAAAACAACAGCAGCAGCAACAGCAAAAACAAAAGACCAACAGCAGCAACAATAACAAAAACATCAAAAGCAGCAACAATAGCAAAGCAACAGCAGCAGCAACAATAACAATTACAAATAAGCGATGGATGAAGAGAGTGATTGTTGTGAAGCAGAGACCTGGAAGATGCTTCCTAACAGTAGAACAGTGCATGTTTCAAATTCTCATCAGGGAAGCAGCAGACAAAATCAATCTTTAAAAATAAAAAGGAAAACTCTCATCCTGTTGAGTTGTTTACTCCATCTATGCAGAAACTCGCCTCCTTTCCCATTCAAACTGAATGGGTCTTGCATGCTAGTGATGTTTCAATGGGTGCGTGTAAACGTGGCAATTAAAGGCAACATGGTGTTTTTTGTCTTTGTTTTGTAAGCTTTAAAAAAAAAACTTATTCGTCTCGCCTCTCCTTTCCTTTACAGTCTTCAGCTTATACTCTGTTTCTGCACCAACATGAAGTCACTCAGTGCCATTAAAAAACAAACAAACTTGGTTTCTGTTTTCATCTCTCTCTCTCTCTCTCTCTCTCTCTCTCTCTCTCTCTCTCTCTCTCTCTCTCTCTCTCTCTCTCTCTCTCTCTCTCTCTCTCTCTCTCTGAGACGGATAGCCTAGTGGTCAGAACATTGCGCTGGCAATTTGAAGACCCGGGTTCGAATCTGGTCGAGGAGATTTTTCTCCTGGAGTTAATATCGGTGCTGACTCCACTCTCCCACAAGTCCTTCGGATGAGACTTTAAACCGAGGCCCCGTGTGCGAACGCACGCAGAACATCTTGCGCACACGTTAAATCCTGTTCCGCTTTTCATAAGAGTAGGCCATCGTGTGCCGGTGGGAACAGATGACATTTACAAAACTACATACACACGGGGACTGGATGTAAAAAAGCACAAGAGTGCTTATCCCATTATCATCGATATAAAAGAATAAATCAAATCAAATCAAATCAAATCTCTCTCTCTCTCTCTCTCTCTCTCTCTCTCTCTCTCTCTCTCTGTAATTTTGTTTATTTTTGTGTGTGTGTGTGTATGTGCGTGCGTGCGTGTGTGTACTCGTCTGTGTGCGTGTGTGTGGGTGTGTTTGTGGTGTGTGTCTGTGTCTATGTGGTGCGTGTGTTTGCGTGTGTTCGTGTGTGTGTGTATCTTATCTTGATTTTGGGAAGAACTGTTTGTTTAGGGTAGGGGGTGTTAGAGAGGGTAGTTTTTCGTGTTTGATTGTTGTTTAGTAACTTGATTGGTTCACTTATGTGGTACTTCATTGATTTCCTGATTTATCAATAATTGAATTGTAATATGACTGACTGATTTTCTTAATATGTTACATTTATTTGTTTATTAATTCATTGATTTATTCATATTTCTTTCTTTCATTTTGTCCCCATGAGGGCCTGGTGTAAAGAAGCCTCTGGCTTACCCAATTACCCTCATTAAAAATTTCGAGTTCGAGTTCGAGTTCGAGTTCGAGTTCTCTCTCTCTCTCTCTCTCTCTCTCCTCTCTCTCTCTCTCTCCTCTCTCTCTCTCTCTCTCTCTCTCTCTCTCTCTCTCTCTCTCTCTCTCTCTCTCTCTCTCTCTCTCAGACGGGATGGATAGCCTAGTGGTCAGAACATTGCGCTCACAATTTGACGACCCGGGTTCGAGTCCGGTCGAGGAGATTTTTCTCCTGGAGTTAACATCAGTGCTGACTCCACTCTCCCCAAAAGTCCTTCGGATGAGACTTTAAACCGAGGCCCCGTGTGCGAACGCACGCAGAACATCTTGCGCACACGTTAAATCCTGTTCCGCTTTTCGTAAGAGTAGGCCATCGTGTGCCGGTGGAACAGATGACAATATTTACAAAACAGCATACACACGGGACCGGATGAAAAAAAGCACACGATTGCTTATTCTGTTATCCTCGATATAAAAGAATAAATAAAAGATAAAAAAATCTCTCTCTCTCTCTCCCTCTCCCCCCCTCTCTCTCTCCCTCTCCCCCCCCCCCTCTCTCTCTCTCTCTCCTCTCTCTCTCTCTCTCTCTCTCTCTCTCTCTCTCTCCTCCTCTCTTCTCTCCTCTCTCTCTCTCCTCTCTCTCTCTCTCTCTCTCTCTCTCTCTCTCTCTCTCTGGCTTCCCTGGCTTGGCTGCCAAGCAAGACGCTTTCTCTCCAGTTGTGAATTGAAGTTTTCCGTTTAAAAAAGTTTTTTTTTTTACAACTATTCCTGTTCAAAATGCCAGTTGTAGGTCTCCTAGTATCACTGGAGTGCATGTTAAACGCAGTATTGCATGAACAAACCGTGTCTTCGTTCAAAGAGGATGGGCGAGAACATCACACTGTTGTGATTGCTTAACAAGTAACACTGCCCGCCATCCCCCAATTGCTCTGTTCCAACATGCAATGTGTCGAAAGAAGTGCCCGTCTTAGGTGAGCAGAGACAGAAGGAGAGCGGAAACGTATAGAACAAAGAACGTAAAGAAAGTGAATGAACAAGTTTCTTCCCCCTCAGGTTTGTTTTTATCTACGCCAACCAAGTATGTTCTATTCTACAAGCCATTCCGACAACAACACTACTATGGACATGTTTACATATGACACCCACCCCCATCCCTCTGTAAGCTACTGTCAAGATGAACACTGTATTATTGACATGGTACAGACTAACACAGATAGACAGTGACGATTTCCTATGGTAAAAATGAAAGAGACTGTAACAATAGCAGATATACTGGAAAGAATAGCGCAATTGACAGAGACAGCTGAAGATGTCTGCTCCATGATGCGTGACATGAGACAGAGCACTGGTAGTACTACTGCTGTGTTGAAAGGAAACTTCACAAAGATGTTTGTTAATTAACGTATGAGGTATATAAGAATATACCAAGAGAGAACAGAACTTGTCAATACTGCAACAAAATAGAAGACGAGTTTCATTTACTTGATGAGTGTATCTTATATACTGAACAAAGAAAACAAATATTGGTAAATCTGAAATCTGATGTCAAAGAATATAAGAATGGTATAGACAAATTAAGCAATGTTTTAGCAACTGATAATCATCAAGCTGAAATAATTCAATGTGTTTGTTCCTGTTTTGAAAAAAGAGAACAATTGAAATAAGATAGAATGCAACATGGTTTTGCTTTGTGGTGGTTTGGGGTGTTTTTTGCCTGCACATCATTTCAGTCATGCTGACCAGTGAATAGTATGTTGTATTGATGAATATGTTGAGTTTATTTTGTTGTGTCAATAAGTCCATGTAACTTTAATGGCAATAAATAATTTCTGATTCTGATTCTGATTCTGATATGAGGACTTCCAGAGAGACTTAATAACATGAAAAAAACAATTACCCAATGAATTTAGAACAATGATATAGAATCCATGTCATGAGGATGGTTTGGGCTGTGATTAGTTTTGCTTTTCATTGATTCTATGTTTTGTGCCCAGTCCCCATCCCACTGTCCCCTTGTAAATGGGCGTCAATGCTTATCACAAATGAACAACTGTCATTGTGATTGTCATTGTCATTCTCTCTCTCTCTCTCTCTCTTCTCTCTCTCTCTCTCTCTCTCTCTCTCTCTCCTCTCTCTCTCTCTCTCTCTCTCTCTCTCTCTCTCTCTCTCTCTCTCTCTCTCTCCTCTCTCATATTTTGTACTCTCTATTTTGATGATCACGTGTGACGAATGTAATTGATTTCTATGTAAAATTTTAACCAATGATCCTAAAAAACAACAACAAAAAATACTGAATAACTTTGTCCATCATGATATTTAATCAGAAGCATAAATTTTATGATTGTAATCATATGATTGATAAAGATATTAGGGTATATATGTTCCACAATATGTGCCTTACAGCGGATAGATTCCTCTTGTGTTCGGTTATGATTTTATTCAGAATTCAAGGCATGTGTTTCCCTTAAAATGAAGTTTATTGATGAAATGGGCGAGAACCAGTGTGTGTGTGTGTGTGTGTGTGTGTGTGTGTGTGTGTGTGTGTGTGTGAACGAGCGTGCTGCGTGCGTGCACGCGTGTGTGGTGTGTATGTGTGTGTGTGTGTGGTGTGTGAGTGTGTGTGTGCGTACGTGTGTGTGTGTGAGTGAGTGTGTGTGTGCGTGCGTGTGTGTGTGTGTGTGTGTGTGTGTGTGTGTGTGTGTGTGTGTGTGTTTGTGTGTGTGTGTGCGCGCGCGCGTCTGTGTGTGTGTCTGTGTGTGAGTGTGTAAATCATTATCCAATTTATAAAAAAAATGTTATGCTAATTCTTTTAAGCATCTGGGATGTTTTATGTGTTTTTTTTTTATGGTAGTATTTCTCCCCCCCCTCCAATAAGGATATTAGTTAATTTTTTTCCTTTTATCCAAATGTATGATTTACATGACTATATAACTTATTGACAGATGGTGATGAATTGATGTTTTCAGTTGTTTATTTCATTATGTTCTCTTGTTTGCTCTTTATCTAGTAACGCATTTTTTCTTTAATAATCAAAATCATATTATTGTGACTTCTGATTTTCGTCTTCTGAATGAGTGCATTTTTATTACCTTATATATATATATATATATATATATATATATATATATATATATATATATATATATATATATATATATATATATTATATATATATATATATATATATATATATATATATATATATATATATATATATATATATGTATAGTGTCCTTATTTCTTGTATGTTGTTTGGTACTGCGTATAGTTTTATTGTTTAGTATCTTTTTATCTTGATGTTATCCCTGAAAAGGGCGGGGACTGGATGTAAAAAAGCACACGAGTGCTTATCTATTATCATCGAATAAAAGAATTTGC
>CM060318.1:14487195-14489695 GCA_030674155.1 Stramonita haemastoma
TCTCCACACACACACACACACACGCCCGTGCGCGCGCGCGCGCGCGTGCGCGCGACATTAGTACTATCATGATCAGAACCATTTTTGTGTGCATATATCGTTTCTATTTTTTAAACTCGTACATTTAAATTTGAATATAAAAAAAGCAGGAACTAATTCACACAGTTTACGTGAGTGGTGATGTCAGCTGGCAACGTTGACACAGTTACCGTGTCGGCAGCCCCAGTGACAAGATAAGGCAAGATTCAGTGCAGTTTGCACGTGGAAGAGAGGGGGCAAAATTTAATGTAGGCGGTGTCTGATTTTCATTTGTTCCCTTTTACTTAAAAAGAAATTGCAGACACACTACAGAGACAAGCAGGGTCACATGCGCTAGATTCTGAAGTACGCCAGCCAGAATACTAAGTGGAACTTGTAAGATCTGGACCTTCCTCCAAATACATGTTGTTACCATCAATGATCAGATGGTCATAGACCATAAACGCCCTTTTCCCATCTTTTCTGGCATCCTTTAAATGAGGAACAAGTTTTCGTCTAATGTCACGTACACGTGGGGTGAAGTCTGAGAGAGAGAGAGAGAGAGAGAGAGAGAGAGAGAGAGAGAGAGAGAGAGGAGAGAGAGAGAGAGAGAGAGAGAGAGAGAGAGAGAGAGAGAGATTTATTTATTTATTTATTCTTTTATATCGAGGATAACAGAATAAGCAATCATATGCTTTTTTTCATCCGGTCCCCGTGTGTATGCAGTTTTGTAAATCATGTCATCTGTTCCCACCGGCACACGATGGCCTACTCTTACGAAAAGCGGAACAGGATTTAACGTGTGCGCAAGATGTTCTGCGTGCGTTCGCACACGGGGCCTCGGTTTAAAGTCTCATCCGAAGGACTTTTGGGGAGAGTGGAGTCAGCACTGATGTTAAGAGAGAGAGAGAGAGAGAGAGAGAGAGAGAGAGAGAGAGGAGAGAGGAGAGAGGAGAGAGAGAGGAGAGAGAGAGAGAGAGAGAGAGGAGAGAGAGAGAGAGAGAGAGAGAGAGAGAGAGAACTCGAACTGGAACTGGAACTGGAACTGGAACTGGAACTGGAACTGTTTCATTCTGAAGGGGGCACAATACACCAGTTTTAAAGCCAAACAGTGGCCAGGTGTTCTAAATCTTACTCTGTAAACATGTCAATTTCAATATGTAGATCAACATAGAACACAAGACTTTTTAACAGCAAATGGTTTAAATAACCCGAAAAAGAAAATCTTCAATGTGGTGATTATATTCTTTTTTTGTGTGTCATCTCTAAACTTTATACAAATCAGCAGATTACAAAATATAATCATTATACTTTTACCTTTGTCTGATATATATAAAATTAGCATGACATCACTTGTACGTTTATACTGTGAGAATACATACATTTATATTGCTACACATATTTTTCATATATATGTCATAATTGTAAATCATATAATCCTCAGAACACCTAATACCCAAAACATGACGTGCCTGTAATACTAAAAGAATGAGAACCTTTGTCTATGATATCTGGGACAATGTTTGCAGTCCATTTATTGTAAAGATACACGACAATACTCAGCAATACACGACACATCTGAAAACTCTTAAATCTTATAAGCAACTCTATTACAGACATAAACATACCACTATCAAAGCGATAATGTTTTATGCCTTTAATACACTTTGAAAGTTCTTTTTTGATCATAGAAATTATCTTCCTGGGACTTCTTTCCTTAAACAACTGAATAACTAGCTAGTGCAAGATACAAAATATAGCTGTTGGATAAACGAACAATACCAAAAACATATTCAACTGTCAAGTTTCAACATAAGTTTTCATACAGTATCTTGTAATAAACATTATAATAAATATAGCAAAACATTTTTATCAATTATCTTTGACACAAATCCATTACATTCCAATACAACAGAAAGTGCAACATGGGTTTAATGGTTCTCTCTCTGTCTTTGTCTCTCTGTCTCTGTCTCTCTCTTTCACACACACCCTCTACTACCCACCCACATCCACACACACACACACGCGCGTGCGCGCGCGCGCGCACGTGCACACACACATACACACACGCACCAATATCAGCGCTATCTTGATTAGAACCTTTTCTGTGTGCATATATCACTTTCTCTTTTAACATTGTACATTTCAATTTTAATATAAAAAACAGGAGCTGGTTCACACAGTTAATGTGAGTTGCGACGTCAGGTGGCAACGCTGACACAGTTACCGCGTCAGCAGCCCCTGTGACAAGACAAGATAAGACCCTGTGCAGTCTGCACGTGAAGGAGAGGGGGCAAAATTTAATGTAGGCGGTGCCTGACTTGCATTTGTTCTCTCTGACTGAGAAACAGAAGTTGTAGACAAAATACAGAGACAGGCAGTGTAGCTTGCGCTAAGTTCTAAGATCTTATGGCGCTAAGCCATAATACTAAGTGGTACTTATAAGATCTGGACTTTCGTCCAAATACAGTTTGTTACCATC
>CM060318.1:14494695-14522195 GCA_030674155.1 Stramonita haemastoma
ATAACCTATCGAGGATCGTCTACAAGATTACAAGAATAATTTCCTGGAATGAAAGTCAAGAAAGTGTTTACTTTAGCCAACTGATATACTTTTTGGAACAAGTATTTGCATAGATGAGATATATGGTAGAACCAGTAGAGATTTCCATCGATTGTAACTCCTAGAACGTTATGGTGAGGGGTTTGTTTGATTGCCTATTTTTTATATGGATGGGAAACAGTTTGATGTAAATGTTCTCTTTTGTCTGGTGGTGATAAGCATGCATTTTGTTTTTTGGGGTGAATAGACACGTGGTTCAGTTCTGTCCATTTGACAAGATCGTCAGCGCTTTTTTGTAATATGGTTGCAAGATAGTCGATGTCGTTATGGATTGTACGTTTGGTTGTGTCATCAGCAAATAGTTTACATATGTATAATGAAAAGAGAATTGGTCGTAGTATGGATCGCTGTGGTACTCCATAATGAATGGGTTTTACTTTGGATGTTGATGTAGCTATTGAGACAAACACACTGTTGCCTGTTTATAAGCAAGAAATCAAGTAGTCGTAGGGTATTTGAAGAAATATTATATAGGTCTAGCTTTTTGAGGAGAAGTCTGTGGTCAATTGTACCCAATGCTTCTTTAATTCTACAAATAATACTCCACAAAATTTATTGTCATTAATGTTTGATAGCCAATTGCTACAAGACTGGTCAGTGCCGTATAACATGGATAATGTTGTCTAAATCCAGACTGACTAGGGTTAAGTAAGTTAATATCTATATGACGGACTAAGTGTTTATTCATATGTTGTTCCATGGATTTTGAAACACATAACAGAGATTGGCCTATAGTTTGAAGGACCTGAAGTATTACCAGATCATTTTAGCACATTTGAAGGCGTTGGGGAAATAGCTGTTATCATAGTATATATATATATATATATATATATATATATATATATATATATATATATATATATATATGTTAATCCTTGCAAGAGTTCTCCTCAACAGACTAGTACCTGCTGTTGCAGAACACCACCTCCCTGAGAGCCAGTGCGGCTTCAGAGCTAACAGGGGTACCACTGACATGGTCTTCGTGCTCAGACAACTTCAAGAAAAGTGCTGCGAACAGAACAAGGGACTGTGCATCACCTTCGTTGATTTAACCAAGGTATTTGACACTGTGAGCAGGAAGGGCCTGTAGCAGATCATGGAGCGTCTTGGCTGTCCTCCAAAGTTTCTCAACATGGTGATCCAGCTACATGAAGACCAGCGTGGCCAGGTCAGAAACAGTAACGACCTCTCAGAGCCTTTTCCGATCACAAACGGGGTGAAGCAGGGCTGCGTCCTTGCACCTACCCTCTTCACTATCTTCTTCAGCATGATGCTTCAGCTGGCCACAGAAGATCTTGATGACGAAGACGGAGTTTTCATACGCTACCGCACAGATGGCAGCCTATTCAACCTGCGGCGTCTTCAGGCCCACACCAAAACCCTGGAGCAACAAATTCAAGAGCTACTTTTTTGCTGATGCTGCTGCCCTTGTAACCCACACAAAAACCGCCCTGCAGCATGTAGCATCCTGTTTTGCTGAGGCAGCCCAGCTCTTCGGACTCGAAGTCAGCCTGAAGAAGACAGAGGTTCTCTACCAGCCCGCACCTCAGGTAGCGTACCACCCACCTCACATTACAATTGGTGAGACAGAACTGAAGACAGTCCAGCAGTTCAACTACCTGGGATACACAATCTCCTCTGACGCAAAGATTGATAAAGATGTAGACAACAGACTGGCAAAGGCAAACAGTGCTTTCGGCAGACTCTACCCACCGTGTATGGAAAAACAAACACCTGAAGAAAGACACCAAGATCAGTGTCTACAGAGCCGTGGTACTGACCACCCTCCTGTACGGCTCCGAGTCATGGGTCACATACAGACACCACCTGCGAATTCTGAACGCTTCCACCAACGCTGTCTCCGCTCCATCCTCGACATCCACTGGAGCGACTTTATCACGAATGCTGAGGTGCTGGAGCAAGCAGGGATCACCAGCATTGAGGCCATGTTGCTGAAAACGCAGCTACGCTGGGCAGGGCATGTCTCTAGAATGGAGGACCATCGCCTACCGAAGATGGTTCTCTACGGTGAACTCTCCACCGGACACCGCTACAGAGGCGCACCAAAGAAGAGATTTAAAGACTCTCTGAAGAAATCTCTGTCAGCCTGCCTCATAGACCATAACCAGTGGTCAGTCCTTGCTGCTGACCGGCAGGCCTGGCGACACACTGTGCATCAATCGGTCTCCTCCTTTGAGGACAATCGCAGAGCGACCCTTGAGGAGAAGCGAATGAGGAGGAAGAACCGCGTCCCCCCTACATCAACCCCAGAATCGACTTTCCCCTGCAGCCGCTGTGGCCGGGTTTGTTTGTCACGCATTGGACTGAACAGCCACCAGCGAGCCTGCACCAGACGTGGACAGTGCCCTTAATCTTCGTTCGCGAAGCCAAGCCATGATGAATATATGTTAGAGTGTTCGTGATAACTGGAGCTGTTTATTCCATCAAGACCACGCGTTCTTGATAGTTTGGGGTGAGTCAGATAATTACAGTCCTTAGACACAGATATGAATGGTATGTAAAGTTTTGTTTTACAGGGTATGTAAAGTTTTGAAGGAGTATGCTTTTATTGGCAGTATTATTTAAATTCAGTGGTGTCATTGGACATTATCATTATCGTTGCTAATTACGTTAGAAGAAACATTGATGAAGTGGTTAAGTTTTTCAGCAGAAATGTCTTTGCTTACATTTGATTTGGAAGACCATTGATTATTATTTGATTTATTGCTCGCCATACAATCTTTCAACTTTGTTCAGAAATTTGCATAGAGTTTTGATAGGAAATATTTCTGTTTTCACACCGAAAAGATTGTAACTAAATCTTTATGGATATGTGCTGATTGTGCGTCAATATTAATGAAGGTGGCGGGGTTCAGTTATTGAGAAAAGAAGAGGTTTAAAAAAAGATAAAAACTAAGATTATTATATATATATATATATATTTATTTTTCAGTTTATCTTAGTCTTTTATATCGTGGAAAATGGAATAAGCATTCGTGTGCTTTTTTACATCCAGTCCCCGTGTGTATGCGGTTTTGTAAATCTTGTCATCTGTTCCCACCGGCACACGATGGCCTACTCTTACGAAAAGCGGAACAGGATTTAACGTGTACGCGAGATGATCTGCGTGCGTTCGCACACGGGGCCTCAGTTTATAGTCTCATCCGAAGATGCAGAACAAAAGCAAATCACCCTGAACAATCAAAGCAATGCGATGTAACAACAAAAGTCAGATAAAAAAAAAATCCTGATGCACAATCAGCAAAGTTCCTGAAAAATACAAACAATGTTGACGCACAATCATTACAGATCCAGAAAGATTTAGTCACAATCTTTTCTGTATGAAATATGGTCGGGCAATGACCTGTCACTGTTGCTACACATTGTGTGGGCACGCCTCGAGCACAGAACAACTGGTAAGTTTCAGTCTGTCCCAAATTGACAAATCATGACCATGGGTCGCAGAGCACAGGAATAAGTCTTCACAATCTTGTCTGGTTAATTTTAACTAATTTTGGTTGAAAGGTTGAGTTTGTACACACACGTGCACGTACGAACACATACACATATTATACACTCTTGTTCATACTGACACAGATCAATCAATCAATCAATCATTCAATCAATCAATCATTCAATCAATCAATCTATCTCTCTCTCTCTCTCATCTCTGACTAGATTATATAAGCGTGCCATTAAGCTTATTCTATTGAAATCAAGTTCATTAACTTCCTTGGATTATAAATCAGTTGGTATTTTGCCATTTAATTTGCAATTGGAATACAACAAAGCTTTAATGATGCATAGGATAGTATATGGTAATGCACCGCGCAGTCTGACAAAACGTTTTCAAATAAACACATATAGTCATTCGTATAAATTTACTGTGCCAAAACCAAGAATTGATTTGTTTAAAAGTAGTCTTGTTAATAGCGGTGGCACTTAGCATCCTTAAAAAGCATAACCTCTATGCAAAACTTTAAAAAAAATCATTGAAACATTTTCTTATGAATGAAAGGCTGCCAGTGATTTGCTGATAATCTTGTCCTATAAAAAATGTTTTTTTTCTTGTTGGTGAGACAAAATGTCAGTCATGGTTTGCCATGACTTCATTTAATCATGTTCTTCATATATCTCTCTCTTTGCTGTCTGTCATTCGCTGTCTGTCATTCGCTGTCTGTCTGTCTGTCTGTCTGTCTGCCTGCCTGTCTGTCTGCCTGTCTGTCTGTCTGTCTGTCTGTCTGTCTGTCTGTCTGTCTGTCTGTCTGTCTGCCTGCCTGCCTGTGAAATTTATGTCTTTTGTCCGCCCACCTGTTTATATTCTATCTCTCCTGTCTGTCTATCCCTTCTCTGTCTCTACTCTATTCTACTCTACTCTACTCTTCTCTCTAGTAAATCATCTTTTCTTTCTCTATTTTCTAATCTGATTTTGTGATTGTGTACTCTTATTTTGTAAAAGATAAAGATATAAGCGTGGAAAATGTTTCTTGCATTTGGATGATGTCATGTTTTTTTTTAATTAAATAATTTTAAAAAATATTTTTTTGTCTTCACTCATATAATGTATAATGTGCAGTTTGTTCGTTATTGCTATGCCTTAAAAAAAATTAGTTTCTTGTTATTGTTTTTGTGTGTTTTCTTTCTCTTTTTTTTCTTGGCCCAGAGGGCTGGTTGTAAAAAAGTATGTTTGCTTATGCCATTACCCTCTTTAAATAAAATCTGTTCATTGTTCATTGTTCTTTTTCCGCTTTTCGTAAGAGTTAGGCCATCGTGTGCCGGTGGGAACAGATGACATTTACACAACTGCATACACACGGGGACTGGATGTAAAAAACACAAGAGTGCTTATTCCATTATCCTCGATATAAAAGAATAACTCAATCAAATCTCTCTCTCTCTGAATGCATATATATATATATATATATATATATATATATATATATATATATATATATATATATATATATATATATATATATATATATATGACGCTCCACCACATAATGAGACGGAGTGCACATGAGGTCAAATTTTAGTTATTGACATGTTATTAATGTGCAATAAAGTGGCTATCAAATACAAAAAACAGATTGAAAATCGGACAATTCTGTGCAACATTATTACAAATTGAAATGATAGACTGCAGGATGAGATAAAATAAGAAACATGCAAGTTTATTTTAGTAACAGGATGTCAGAATGAGTGCTTTGGTATTTTCAAAAGACATTTAAAAGCAAAAGGAATAAAAATTATACCTTGATATTTCATTATATGATAAATAAACAGATCTAGTTTAATAATCAATCAAAATCACAAAATTGAGAACTTGACTCCCACCTGCCTTTAAAGGTTCCTAGCGCAAAATTGGGTAATGTGCTAAGCGACTCATTTCGTGGTGGAGCGCCACAAAATTTATATATATATATATAATATATATATATATATATATATATATATATATATATATATATATATATATATATGCATGCATTACGTTCACGCACTGCATGCATGCCCACGCACGCATGCCAACACAAACACACGCACACACACACACACACACACGCACGCACGCACGCACAAACACACGCACACGCACGCACACACACACACACACACACACACACACACACACACACACACACACACACACACACACACAGAGAGAGAGAGAGAGAGAGAGAGAAGAGAGAGAGAGAGAGAGAGAGAGAGAGAGAGAGAGAGAGAGAGAGAGAGAGAGAGAGAGAGAGAGAGAGAGAAGAGAGAGACAGAGACAGAGAGAGACAGAGAGAGACAGAGAGAGACAGAGAGACAGAGAGACAGAGAGACAGAGACAGAGAGAGAGAGACAGAGAGACACAGAGACACAGAGACACAGAGAGACACAGAGAGACACAGAGAGAGACAGAGAGAGAGACAGAGAGAGAGAGAGACAGAGAGAGAGAGAGAGACGAGAGACAGAGAGACAGAGAGACAGAGACAGAGAGAGAGAGACAGAGAGAGAGAGAGACAGAGAGAGAAACAAACAAACAAACAAACAAACAAACAAACAAACAAAAGACAAACAGAAGCAGCCGAGTTAGGCAGATCTGAACAGACACAACATTGAGAAAAGTTGACAAGTCTCTGAGAGTAGCATTCCCTCCCGGCCCAGTTTGCCTGACTATCGATCCTGACAGTCCGGCACGCTTGTTAGTACATGTGTTCTTAACTCTATGACGTCATAAACTACTTTCAGAAGGGATGCAGCAAAATGCGAAGAGCCAAGTTTTTCTCTCTAAGCTTTCCTTCCGCTATCCCTCACTCTTGTACTTCTCCCCTTTATGTTCCGTTCCGCGTTGCTTTTAGGTCCGATTTTCTTTGTTTCTGCCCCAGTTTCTTTCTGTTCCGGGGTTCTTTCCTTAGGGTTTTTTTTTGTTCTTTTCCATTCATTCTTTTTAGTTCTTTCCTCGTTTCTTTTGTTCGGTTCGCTGTTTGTTTCTTTCATTCTTGTTTTGTGTATTTGTTGGTTTGTTTCTTTTTGTCCGTGTCTTTTTTTTATCGTATGTTGTTCCTTCTTTATTGTCTCGATCGTTTATCGAGGAGCGTTTGTTTGGAAGTATCTTATAGGTGTTTTTTTTCATCTACTCATGTTTTTTCCGCTATTCTTTTTTCCCCTTTCCTCTCTGTGTATGTTTGTGTCTGCCGTTGATCTTGTTTGAATTTTAGAGCGGTTTGGTTAGTCTTTAACCTGCTCTCATTTCTTCCTTTCTTTCTGTCTTTAGATAATATATATGTTTGTTTTGTGCTGTTCTTGCTTGTTTTTTGTCTTCTGTCTATACTGATACTTTTAAAGTCAAAAGTCAAAAGTAAAATTTCGTATTTGAAGTCATTGCAAGTAGTATGCTGCCTCTCATTGAATAAAGGGGATTTTTCCACTTTCTGACATATTCAGAGGCTTGTCTACATGTGTGTGTGTTTCTGTGCGTGTTTATGTGTGTGTGTGTGTGTGTGTGTGTGTGTGTGTGTGTGTGTGTGTGTGTGTGTGTGTGTGTGTGTGTGTGTGTGTGTGTGTGTTTCTGTGTGTGTGTGCGTGCATGCGTGCGTGCGTGCGTGTGTGTGTGTATGTTTCTGTGTCTGTTTTCTCTGTTTGTGTATGTGTGTGTGTGTATGTGTGTGTGTTTCTGTGTCTATTTTCTGTGTGTGTGTGCGCGCGCGTGTATGTTTCTGTGTGTATGTGTGTGTGTGTTTCTCTGTGTGTGTTTCTGTGCGTGTGTGTGTGTTTCTGTGTTTGTGTCTGTGTGTGTGTGTGTTTATCTGTGTGTGTGTGTTTCTCTGTGTGTGTCTTTGTGTGTGTTTGTGTTTTTGTGTTTCTGTGTGTGTGTGTTTCTCTTTGTGTGTGTGTTTCTGTGTGTGTGCGTGTATGTGTGTGTGCGTGTGTGTGCGTGCATGTGTGTGATTCTCTGCGTGTGCCTGTGTGTGTGTTTTTGTATGTGTGTGTGTGTGTGTGTGTTTCTGTGTGTGTGTGTGTGTGTTTCTGTGTGTGTGTGTTTCTGTGTGTGTGTGTGTGTGTGTGTGTGTGTTTCTGTATGTGGTGGTGGGGGGGTTATGTGTGGGTGTGTATGTGTGTGTGTATGCGTGCGCGCGCGCGAGTGCGCGTGTGTGTATGTGTGTGCGTTTCTGTGTATGTGTGTGTTTCTCTCTCTCAGAGAAACCTGCCAGATGAGCATTGTGGTCGAAGTTCTGGACATGTGGTTTACATTGTGGCTACAAACTGTAATGCATGTCAGCTGAGGCCAAGGCCCGGCATTGGGGCACGCTCCATCACACACAATGATAACGAAAAGGAAAAGGTTGGGTGAATTTCGGGCCTCTGATTGAGTTTCATCTCATCTCGTTGCTTCTTACAATTTGTAACATTTTTGGGGTGGCCCGAGGTGTTGAAGAGGGAGAACTTGCGGATGCGTGGGACCTCTGATTTTCTGGCTTCTGACTACAGTCCTGATATCAGAGGAATCTGGAAAGGACTATAATTCGACTAAAACAAAAACGGGCCTCTGACCATTTTCATGGGGGTACATAAACGTTTACGAGCGCAGACAGACAGACAGACAGACAGACAGACAGACAGACAGAGAATGGATGGATGGATGGGTGGATGGATGGATGGATGGATGGATGGATGGATGGATGAATGAATGAATGAATGAATGAATGAATGAATGAATGAATGAATGGATAATCTTTTTTTCCAAGGGTAACAGAGTAAGCATTCACATACTTTTTTTCCCACAGAGACAGACAGAGAGGCAGACAGAGAACACACAGCGAGACCCAACTAGCTGAGCCACCCCAGCAGATAGAGAGAAAGGGGGGGGGGGGAGGGAAGGATAAAAAGAAGGGTTTTTAACTGGAATAGATGTAGAGAGAAAACTCAATAAAAGATGAGCAGTCTCTCTGATAATTGCATTCCAACTGTAGCCGTGCTATGGCAGCAGTGATTCTTGGCTTGCTGCAAGGAAAAAAGGCATGGCATGTCCATGTTCGTGAGCCCCGCACTTTATCATGTCATAAACCTTTCCCGGAATAGCTTCAGCCACATGCGACGAACCAATTCTTCTGTCTAACCTCTCTGCCTCGTATCTGTCTGTCTTCTGTTTTTTTTTCTTTACCCATGTGCTGTCTCTCCACATGTTCTAGAATGATTTTTCTTTATTTTTTGTTTTCTTTTCTCTCCCCCCCCCCTTTGTTTTTTTAACTGTTTACGGCTTTTGTTTAAATTTCCTGCTATATCTCGTTTTTTTTACTTTCACTTTTTTTGTATTTTTTCTTCCGTTTTTCCCTTTTAAGTGTTTTTTTAATTTTTCATTTTATTTCGTTTTTATTATCTTCTTCTATTAGAGTCATCCTTTGTTATTTCCTTTCGCTCTCCTCGTCTGTCTGTCTGTCATAATTACTTCCTTTGATTGTCTTCTCCTTATATTCAGGCAAATGTTCGCTGTTATTTCCATGATGCTCATCTCATTACCACCACACTCTGTGTGTACATATCCCGTTGCGTTTGCGAGCGCGCGCGCCGCTCGCGTGCGTATGTGTGAGCGCAGATTTGCCCTCGCGCGTGTGTGAGTGTGTGTGAAAGAGAGAGTGAGAGGGAGTGAGAGAGAGAGAGAGAGAGAGAGAGAGAGAGAGAGAGAGAGAGAGAGAGAGGAGAGAGAGAGAGAGAGAGGAGAGAGAGAGAGAGAGAGAGAGAGGGGAGGGAAGGAGGGAGAGAGGGAGAGAGAGAGAGAGAGTACATATCTACATATACATACAAAATATAGATATCTCTCTCTATATATATCTATCTATCTATATATATCTGTGGTGTGTGTGTGTGTGTGTGTGTGTGTGTGGTGGGTGTGGGTGTGGGTGTACTTTTTATTTACTTAATTTATTTTATTCTTTTATATCAAGGATAATGGGATTAGCACTTAGTGCTTTTTTCATCCAGTCCCCGTGTGTATGCAGTTGTGTAAATATTGTCATCTGTTCCCACCGGCACACAATAGCGTACTCTTACGAAAAGAGGAACAGGATTTAACGTGTGTGCAAGATGCTCTGCGTGCGTTCACACACGGGGCCTCGGTTTATAGTCTCATCCGAAGGACTTTTGGGGAGAGTGGAGTCAGCACTGATGTTAAGTCCAGAGGAAAAATCCCCTCGACAGGGAATCGAACCCAGGTCGTCAAATTGTGAGCGCATTGTTCTGACCACTAGGCCATTCCTCTGTGTGTGTATGTGTGTGTGTGTGTGTGTGTGTGTGTGTGTGTGTGTGTGTGTGTGTGTGTGTGTGTGTGTGTGTGTGTGTGTGTGTGTGTGTGTGAGTGTGTGCTCTTAAACACAATCATCATCATCATCATTATAAAGTATCTATCGTCAGATTAACATGAAGTTGGATTTTAACTGTAGTTGGGTTAACTGATTACCCCACAGTATCATTATTATTGTTAACAATGGCAGGCTTGTACCTCTGAAGTAGGACAGATGAATTCTCTATTTATGTTCTTCCACAACAACGGTTTTATTATTGTCACTTCAATCGATAGAATCTTTGAATTTTCGACCCACACATACAAAGATATTTGCTTCATTTTCGTTTAATTAAGTTAGATTAGTAAGGCACACAGCTCAGGAATGCTCAGGCATTCCATAATACTACAGTCTAATCGAATCATCTTGCTTATAGCCCCGTCTACCACAGAGGCCATATATTATCAGGGCTGTCACCTCAGGTAAGATGTTAAATCATAGATGAAAACTGTGGAACCTTATACAGATTACAGTAGGGTATAAAATCAACTCTGCTGTCGTTCCTTGTATCACCGCCCTGGTCAACCTTAAGGGTCAGCCAGGACGGGCACCGCACTGTGGGAAAAGCCACATCAACCACACATCAACTGAAATAAAATCCAAGCCAGATTCTAAATATATAAAAGTATATCAAACCGAAAAAAAACACTAACATATAGCGTAGATTTATTAAATAATTATATATATCACCACTACTACAGCCTTTACAAAACTACAGAGAGCCAGTCTTGTATCCAAGTATACCCCCTCTTCCCTAAATGACATCAGGTGTTTAAAGAAAAAAGGTGTAATAAACAATTCTTTCATACAGTATGCTTAAAACCCTAATCCCCAAAACTCTTTGAATGAAAAGCACAGGAGATGATTGTATCTACCAAACCCCAGAGCATGAAGAGAGCAGCTACAGCAAAAAATGGTGATGGAACTTTAAAAACCAGAAAACAACTTGCAGAATTGAATGGAAAGTGTGATGCAGTACAAAAGCTGTTTGTATGGTTTTAGACAAAGTCGGTAATGGAATAGCCGAAAAAAAGGAGAAAGAATAAGAATCTTGCAGACACGTGCTCTTAAAGACAAACGCGACGGGAGAAAGGGAGGAAGAGACAGACAGAAAATCGATGGAGGCAAAGACTTGAAGCCGACTGGTCCTAGAGTTTCCAAAAACGATTACCTGACAAAGTCTGGATCACTTGCCAATAATAGAACATTAGCTAGCAGGCAGGTTCGTGGGCTCAGCTTCTGTTGACTGACATCAATAGGGGCCGTTCCTTTGGCATGTTATGTAGGGCGAAGGACCAGAAACTGAGACGTACAACCTATCAGGAAAAGAGAAAGAAAAATATAGGCAAAAAACATAGTGGGTATGTTTGAGAGAGAGAGAGAGAGAGAGAGAGAGAGAGAGAGAGAGAGAGAGAGAGAGAGAGAGAGAGAGAGAGAGAGAGAGAGAGAGAGAGAGAGAAGAGAGAGAGAACTTCGGATTTTACTTGTAAGGCCACAGGCTTGTATACAAGGGGGTAGAGTTTTCGTCAACAGAAACTGCAAAAAACAACAACAGTGCAACAAAACATAAACATGTTGGCATTATCAAGAGGGATTTTCCCAAGAGATACGAACTACTTCAACTTTAAAGTTCTCTTGCTTTCAAGTCAAGTCAAGTCAAAAACACTTTAATCATTCCTGAAGGGCAATTACAACACTGACAGGCATATTGATACGAATCATAATCAAAAGATACAAGATAGCTACATTTCATATTTGTTCAAACATTATACCTTTAAATAAAAATATCACAAAACACACTCGTAGGCGTGCGCGCATGCACATGCACCCCCCCCCCCACACTCACACACTCACACGCACATACACACCACCAATATATGGACACAATTTTATTAAAACCATTGACTAGAAAAGACATAACCACTATTATTTACGTATGTATGTACGCACACACTCGCACACGCCCATATACATGCACACACGTTGGCATACATACAAACACGCCCCCCTCCCCCCACACACCATCCACTTACACCCCCCCTCTCTCTCTCTCTCACATACACCAATAAATGCAATGTTTTAAAACCATTGGCTAGAAGACATGAATTTATAAACAATTCAAAAAATCAATAAAGCCAAAAATATGACATACTTATTCTATGAGTACATGTGCATCAGAGAAGTGGGTAGTCAGTATTGTTATGAGTTTAGAACTCGGATGGCTGCTGGCACAAAGGAATTTCTTTTTCTGTTTGTTTTGCTGTTGTGGCATTGAAGACGACGTCCTGAAGGCAACAATTGAAATTCTGAAAACATAGCGTGGGAGGGATCGGTCAAAATGGCAGTTGCTTTGCGTACAAGCTGCTGATTACAAAACGACATGAGATCTCTTTGTTCTTCTCCAATTATTTTTGAGCAGGTTCTCACAATTCTCTGAAGACCATTCTTATTCTTAATACTAAGGTTATTGTACCAGCAAATGAAAGCAAAACTTAGAACGCTCTCTATGTAAGACTTGTAAAACAAAGAAAGAATCTTTATGTCAACAAAAAATGAGTTAAGCTTCCTTAGAAAATACACACGTTGTTGCCCCTTTTTGACAATAGCGTCAGTGTTAGCATCCCAATTTAATTTGTGGTCAAAAACAGTTCCTAGATATTTGTATTTCAAAAAGTTTTCAACTTCTTGGTTGTGGATGATGGTATTCTCAGAAGTGTGCTCCGATCTTCTGAAATCGATTGGAAGATCTTTAGTTTTTGAAACATTTAGCTCATGTGTGTGTGTGTGTGTGTGTGTGTGTGTGTGTGTGTGTGTGTGTGTGTGTGTGTGTGTGTGTGTGTGCGCGCGCGCGCGCGCGCGCGCGCGCGCGCGTGTGTGTGTGTGTTGTGCGTGTGTGTGTGTGTGTGTTGTGCGTGTGTGTGTGTGTGCTATGTGTGTTTGTGTTGTGCGTGTGTGTGTGTATGTGCTATGTGTGTTTGTGTATGTGTGTGTGTGTGTGTGTGTGAGAGAACTCGAACTCGAACTCGAAAAATTTATTCACAGAAAGGCCATTGGCCCATACATGAAGGGGGTTGCCAAACTGCTTAGTATTTTGGTGGAATAAAAGACAACAGCAATGACAACAGCAGAATTGTATTGCAACAAAATCAGTAGCAAAAATATGACTTAAGATAATAAAGTATCTCTTATTCTAAAGGCTTTACACAAATATAGAGTGAGGCTGCACACAACCTCAGGCTGACTTGATGCCATGAGTACACAGAGTCTAAATGAATTAGGCTGCTTTCTATATTTCACCTGGATGTAACTCTGCCTAACATCCTCTAGCACTGGGCAGCATAACACAAAATGCACCTCATTTTCAGGTGCTTGCTTACATAACGGGCATAGTAATCTGAGGTCATCAACATCATATCCTCTGTATCTGAATTTATGAACATTTATATCTGATACACCAAGTCTAAACTTTGACATAATTCTCTTCAAATGTATGTCCATATCAAGCTTTAAATAAGGTTTGATATCATGTGTACTTATAAATTGTCTATACATTTGATACCTTTCACTGGTTTGTATATGATCATTCCATTGCTGCCATCGGCAGTCAATCAGTCTTTGTCTGAAAGTGTTTATAAATTCTCTACAACTTCCAACACCTTGATTGAGCCAAACAAATCCAAAACCGAGTTCACATAAACAGGTGCGTATTTGTGTAGCCCAGTTGTTTTTCCCTTTCACATCTAGATCATAAAGCATCTTGTAAGATTTAAAAGGTAGCCTGTTCTCATCCATATGTAGAATCTTAATCCAGTATCTAATACATCTTACAGCAGCATTAACAGAGAGAGGATATCTATTAGTTTCACTATACACAAGGTCATTGGGCGTTCGTCTATCTAAGCCTAAGAACTGCTTTAAAGCAAAGAGGTGCACTGATTCACAATGCGTTACAGCTGCATCCAAACCCCAAATTTCTGCACCATATAGCACAGTGGGTTGTATTTGGGCATCAAATATTTTAATGAACAGGTCAAAAGAGTTATTATTCAATATACGCAATTTCCTCAAAACCAATAACAAGCTTCGTTTACCTCGACTTGCCAGATCTTTACATGCCGTTGTGAAACTAAGTTTTGTAGAAAAACATATTCCTAAGTATTTATATACATTAATCACAGGCATGACTTTTCCATTGTACAACCATTTTTCATGAACAGCTAAATGTCCACCTTTTCTGAATACAACGATGTTGCTCTTATTCAGATTAACCTTAAGATCAAGTGCCGATGCAGCACTACTCAAGCTATTTAGCTGCTTTTGTAAGCCAACAACTGTTTCAGATAGCAGGATAACATCATCAGCAAGTAGAAGAATAAACAATTCTGTGACATCTCTGGAGAAAGTGGCACCATGTTTACCATTATTGATGACTTCTCTGGCTAACTCATTAATGAAAACAGAAAACAGTAAAGGGCTACATACATCACCCTGTTTAACACCAGTGGTACAGTATATTATGTCAGTCAGTTTAGTACCACATCTTATTCTACTTTTGACATTCTGATACATGGCTCTCAAACAACGTAATAATTTACCCGTCACACCATTTTTCTGGAGAACAGGCCACAACAAGTTTCTATTAACAGAATCAAATGCCTTTTCAAAGTCAATAAATGCCACATAGAGTTTACGGTTATGAGTAAACTGTTTCTGAACAAACGCAAGCAGAGTGAACATATGATCTATAGTAGAGTATCCTTTCTTAAAACCAGCTTGGTGTTCACCTGTAATATCATTTTTCATAACCCATTCCTGTAACCTGTTATTAATGATAGTACTATACAACTTACTACTTATGTCACTAAGAGAAATTCCCCTGTAGTTATTAGGGTTATCAACATCTCCCTTTTTGTGTAATGCTAGGATTATAGATTCAGTCCAATTATCTGGGAAAAGACCATCATCAAAGATTTTGTTGAATAATTTTAGAAGGAAAAGCACTACATCTTCACCTCCATTTTTTAGCAATTCTCCAATGATTTGATCAGGTCCAGCTGCTTTCTCATTCTTTAGTTTTCTAAGTGCCCTATATACTTCATCTATAGATATTGGACGATCAAAATCTTCCTCTGTTTCATCAATGTCAGCATCATTATTCACTGAGGTGTCTATTGAGTCTTTCTCCAAGAGGGTTTTGAAATGTTGAAACCAACTGTCAACTGATATATTATTCATTGGTTGACTATTTCTAAATGATGCTTTCTTAACACTTTTCCAGAACTGGACTTGAGAAGAGATTGAAGACATCATGTCTGCAAGTAAAGTCATGTTATACTGTTTTCTTTTCCTTTCTAGCATATATTTATATTCCCTTCTTAAGACACAGTACAAATTTTTGTCTTCATTCTTTAATGTTTTCCGGTAAGTCTTCAAAAGTTTTCTGACCCTATATTTCATACTTTTACATTCATTATCAAACCATGTAGCATTTGATTAGACCTTTTTTGACCTGTATCTGTTTTTTCAGACATTCAGCACTGGACTTTATGCAATCATTGAACAAATCTAGAGCTTCATTAATGTTCTCATCAATCATCTGTAAGGCATTTAAAAAGTTTTCACATATATTCTCATTACAAAGATTATCTTTATAAGCTGAGAGTTTGTTTTCATCCCACACGAACTTTTCCACAACAGATGGCTCCTCTGCTACTGCATAAGTTTTATATAATGGATTAATATGTAATTCAACAGGAAGGTGATCTGAATCTGAACGCTCAGCAACAAACAATTGACATGAGTCAAAAATTTGAGAGAACAATCATCTGACACTAAAAAATAATCATTAACACTGCATCCACCATCAGAAATATATGTGTAGCGTCCTTGCTGGTCGCCATTACATACACCATTTAAAATTTGTAAACTAAGTGCAGTACACATATTCAATAATAATTTACCATAATTGTTGATAACAGAATCTTCAGAATAACGATTACTACAGAGAGACATGCTTTTACTTTGAAGATCTGGGATACAGTCATTTACTACATGATGACAAGAAAAATTTGATGTCCTGCTGTTTAAATCTCCACACAATATTATATCTACTTCATCCAGTGTCACCACACAATTAACTAAACATTCTTCCAACATGGCAATTCCGTTATCATTGGCAAACATGTTATAAAAAGGAGAACCTTCAGGTGGGATATACACACAAACAAGCAATACATTTCTTGAAGTACACAAAAGAGATTTGTCACAGAGAAAAGAACAAATGTTAGGGCATGGAACATCTAAATATTTCACAAGAGCAGCTAACTCGTGCTTAATCAAACAAACTACTCCCCCTGATCGCCTCCCTTGATGGCTAACTTTAATTGCTGACTTACAGAAGGCCTTATAGCCACTAAACATATCTGACTGGATATTTTCCAAGAATGTTTCTGTCAGACAAATAAAATCGAAGCTACGCACATACGATACAAAATCTCCATCAGAGAGTTTTGACAGCAACCCATTAACATTCCAGGACAAAAATGAAAAAGTTTTATTTGTTCTATTGGTCTTATCACAATTCCATTGATCTACGACATTATATAGACTGACCCTTTCATCAATTTCATTTATATGACAAGACACGGAACTATTGCTTTGGACAGTACTATGGTCATCATCTTTATTTGAACACTGTCCAAATCTAGTTGACTCATCGTTAGGCTTAGCTTGTGCTAGGCCTAGGCCTAGGCCTAGACCTAACTGGTCTTTGTCTTCAACAGCGACGCCACGCGCCGTGTCTTTCACACGCGCCGTGTCTTTCTCACTCCCTAGGCTTACGGCACAAAGCCGTGGGCCTATTATGTCAGTATCTATCTGAGGCGGTGAACGTTTACTTTTGTCCCTACCTCTGTGGACAGATGTGTGTATGGGCCGGCCAACACGCTATTCATTTCTTCCTAGATCATTGATGGTCACCTTTTCACCATCAATGATCAAATGATCAAAGATCATTCTCACATTCTTTCCTTCTGCTCGGGCACTCTTCAAATATGGGGTCAGTTTGCGTCTAACTTCTCTAATGGCTTGGGAAAAATCTTCATCTACAAAAATCTTTGAACCTTTCAGCCGAGTCTTTGCCTTCAGTATTCTAAGCTTATCTTGAAAGAAACAGCACCTAGCAATAATAGGAGAGTTGGGTTTAGAGTTTATCCTGTGCACTCTATCAAACTTGACATCAGCTACATCCATTTTTTCTGACAGAAGATTTTTCACAATCTTTTCACAATCAGCTCCAGTCTCATCAGTTTTCTTTTCTAACCCATGAAAAATCACATTATTTCGTCTTGACTGTCCTTCTAACTCCTCTGATTTCTTTTCTAGCTTTTCAACTCTATCCTTCAATCCTGAATTTGACTGTTTTAAGTCTACATTTTCAGTCCTAAGGTTGTCTAACTCTTGCTTTAGGCTACTCATTTCCTCTTTCAAAGCACCAACACTGTCTGTCAACACTTTTATCTCATTATTGAGACTGTCAGTGGTAGTTTTTATTAAGGTCTCCATTTTCTCGATTTTGGCCGACATGGTGTTGAAGGATGGTACCTCAGTAGCAGCAGTAGAGGAGGAGTCCTGGCAATGGTGAATGTTGGTAGGCGTGTTGGTGGTCACATCAGCGGTCACATCAGCTCTCATTCTGGTTGTCCTGGAGGCTCTGCCAGTAAAGGTGCTCCGTCCACCAGCACCACCAACCAAGCTGGTTTGCCTCAGTTTGTGGCCAGTGGATCCAGGAGGGGTGGTTGGTCCAGGGTTGGTTTCGACATCACCACACCGCAATAACAGCCCGCCCCAAAATAGATAGGTGAGGGTCAATCCCAACATGACACCGTCTCGCCGGCTTCTTAACGTCAGAATGGAGGTTCTGGTGGAAGATTTGAATTCTGCCCGTTTCAACATGAAACGGGCATATACTGCGGCAAATGTTCCACATACTGCTCTGTACGCCTGTACCGATATGCCCATCCTCTTGATCTAACACTATACAAACAATGAAAAGCGAAAGCCACTTAAAAACTGGTTAGTAATCATAAAAATACTAGAGCGATTTCAGTACGTCTTCACCTTCACCTTACGTGATCGGCCCCCCGTGTGTGTGTGTGTGTGTGAGAGAGAGAGAGAGAGGAGAGAGAGAGAGAGAGAGAGAGAGAGAGAGAGAGAGAGAGAGAGAGAGAGAGAGAGAGAGAGAAGATACGCTATGACAAAGGTGAACTAGTTATCCCCTTCTGTCTCTTTGGTTTTGCTTATTGCTGTTGATTAATTGGCAGACAAAGACATCTATCTCCTTTGGTGATGACGGCATCAGCAGATTACAGAGTTCAACATGCTGCTGCTGCTGCTGGATATCCAGCTTCTCCTCCCCCTCTACCCCCTGCTTTGCTTTGCCGTTTATGCTGGTATTTCTCTCTGGTTTTCTTTGCAGATGTTTCCTTTGACTGTTGAGCTAACAAATCGATGAGGTGTAATGTCCTGAACTTTGCATGGTGAACACTTTGTGGGCAGATGATGAGCCTTCAAAACCTCTGAAAAAAGTGAATCCTTACAGCAAAACACACACACACACACACACACACACGCGCGCGCGCGCGCGCGGACGCATGCACGCACGCACGCAAGCACACACACACACGCACGCACGCACGCACGCACACAAACACCTGCACACACATGCAGACATATACACACATACACATACACACAAAACATAATAATAATAATAATAATAATAAATAATAATAATAATAATAATAATAATAATAATACATGGAATTTATATAGCGCTATATCTTGTAAAAACAAATCAAAGCGCTTGCACTCGATCCTCACAACAAACAAGCAACCACTGACAATGAATAATTCTAGCAAATTCGAAAGCACGTGCGCACACACACACACACACACACACACACACACACACACACACACACACACACACACACACACACACACACACACACACGCACGCACGCACGCACGCACACACACACTTATAGAGGCTATACATTTAGGCAGGGCGAAGGGAATTTCAAATGTTGAAGGCAGGGACAAATAGGAAATGAAAACAGAAGGCAAAAATCTTAGGTTTGAAACAAGTGTGTCTTGAGGTTGGATTTAAAAGTGTCATATGTAGGCTTTTGCCGAAGGGAGAGAGGGAGGTCATTCCAGATTGATGGACCAGAAATAGAGAAAGAGCGGCGGCCAACGGTAGATAGGTTGAATCTAGGTATCTTTAAGGATAAGGTATCTGCAGCCGAGCGGAGGGAACGAGAAGGTGTGTACATGTGAAGACATTCACGGAGGTAAGAGGGTGCTGTTTTGTGGAGACATTTATAACAAGAGTACTGATCTTATAGTTTACTCTCTATGGCACAGGCAGCCAGTGGAGAGATTGCAAGAGAGGAGTAATGTGCTCAGATTTTTTCTTTCTGAGGACCAGTCGAGCTGCAGAGTTTTGTATACGTTGGAGAGAGTGGATAGATGATGCTGGCAGACCAGCCAAAAGAGAATTGCAATAGTCCAGACGTGAAAGAATAAGAGAAGTGACTAGTTTGGATGTTGCATCAGTGGACAGGTACTTTCGAATTGCACTAATACGCCGTAGTTGATAGTAGCATGACTGACAGGTCTGGGTGATGAATTTTTGCATGGAGAGTGTGTTGTCAATAACGACTCCTAGATACTTTACAGCACTGGATAGAGGGACTGACGTATTGCCGAGTTCTATTGAAGTTGTTGTGATAAAAGACAGTTTGTGTTTGGTCCCTACAAGCATGGATTCGGTTTTATCTGTGTTTAATTGTAATTTGTTCTGTATCATCCAGTTTTGGATATCTTGAAGGCAGTTGGACATATTTATCGAGAGAGAAGGCAGATTTTCAGGTGTATCACTGCTTAGAATCTGAGAGTCGTCTGCATAAAAGTGATGGTTGATCTGATGACGGTTAATAACATGTGACAGGGGAGCAGTGTAGAGAGTAAAGAGAACAGGGCCTAGAACAGATCCTTGAGGGACTCCGCATTCTAGTTTGGTTGGTGTGGAATGAATCTTGTTTACTGCCACAGTTTGTAATCGGTTTGTCAGGTACGAACTAAACCAGGTGAGGGCAGTGCCTTTAATACCGAAAGTGTTTTGGAGACGGGAGAGAAGAATTGAATGGTCTATAGTGTCGAATGCTGCAGATAAGTCGAGAAGAGTGAGAAGGGAGATTTTCCCTGAGTCAGAAGCATGTAGAAGCGTGTTTAAGGTGTGGACTAGGGTGGTTTCGGTGCTATGGTTGATGCGGTAGGCAGACTGGAACGGGGGGAGGAGATTATTTGAAAGAAGATGGCTATTTAGTTGTTTCAGAACAACTTTTTCAAGGACTTTAGAGATAAAAGGCAGATTAGAAACAGGTCTATAGTTCTTCAGGATGTTAGGATCAAGGTTGTGCTTTTTGAGTAGAGGTGTGACTATCGCAGTTTTGAGAGCTGATGGAAAATTTCCTGAAAGAAGAGATGAGTTTACTATTTTTGTGATAGTAGGTGTAAGCTGTGGAATGCACAGAGAGAAAAGAGAAGCAGGTACAGGATCGAGATCGCATGATTTTATTGTCATTTCTTTCAGGATGTTCTTGATTTCTTTCTCGCTTGTTGGGTGAAAGACAAGGAGAGGAGTGCCAGTGAATTGGGGATCAGGAGGCGCAGGTTGGAAAGAAATCTGATCCAGTTTGGAGCGGATGTTGCGGACTTTGTCAGAGAAGAATGAAGAGAATATAGCAGGAAGTTCAGATTGGCTATGGACAGTAGGCAGAGGGCTAGCCTTTGCAGATCCGAGGAGAGTTGAGGTGAGGGAAAAAAGAGATTTCATGGACGTGGCATCGATAACTTGAGCAGAATAATAATTTGTCTTGGCTGAGTGGATTAAGGTTTTGACTTTGTTGATTTGTTTGTGAAAGAGCTGTTTGTTTATTTCAGTTTTTGTTTTTCATACATACATACATACATACATACATACATACATACATACATACATACATACATACATACATACATACATACATACATACATACATACATACATACATACATACATACATACATACATACATACATACATACATACATACATACTTAAACGCGCGAGCGCGCACACACGCACACACACACACACACAACATACACACACAGACAGAGAGGCAGATAGAGACAGAGAGAGACAGAGAGAGATACAGAGAGCACTGAACGTTTAATTGTACTTCGGCCTTGGGCCACACTACAAGCGAAAGTGACATAGGGGAATAGTAATAGATGACCAAAAACTTCAGTTGTCTAGTAATGCAACGCATTCAAACGCTTTACATACAACTAACAGCGTCATCTTTATCGTCCTCCTCAACACAGTCATTACTAAAGACATCATCGTTATCATCCTTTTCAGCACAGTCATTTCATGACTAAAATCGTCATTGTTATCATTCTCATCATATCATAATAAGACAAGAAAGTTACATGTCATATCATTAATGTTCACCACAAAGCAATTTACGTGCGTCATAATCAGCCATATTCTAAATGTAGTATTCATCAATACAAAGATAAATTTCTAGAAAGTTATCTTATTTCTTCTGTTGGTTGCATGAAAAATAAATCGTGATAAATTGTATCTTATCAGCAGGTGCTGTAGCTTTGAGTAACACATGTAAAGCAAGTCTCTTGGAATATTTAAGAAACTTTCCTCTCAAATCTTCATAGACAGGACAATGCAACAAAAAGTGTTCTTCATTTTGTATTTGGCCTTTTTAAATACAGGACATTGCTTAACTTTGTTTAAACTATTATACCTCCGTTTATTATTATTGAATGGTAGAACATTGAAACGCACTTGTGTAACTGCAACGCGAAAACAATATGTATCCGTTTTACTGATATACTTCTCTTTTTGAAAAATAGTCTTAGAGTTGAGAGAGAGAGAGAGAGAGAGAGAGAGAGAGAGAGAGAGAGAGAGAGAGAGAGAGAGAGAGAGAGAGAGAGAGAGAGAAGGAGAGAGAGAGAGAGAGAGAGAGAGAGAGAGAAAGGGGCAGACAAACTGACAGACAGACAGACAGACAGACACAGATATTTTAAAAAAAACAAGAAGACGTTTCACGGCTATGGTAGCGTTTTCCAACTGAAGTCCATGGTTTTTCCTTTTAGCTTTGACAAATTCAGATTTCATATAACTGTGAACTATGCCTGAAGTGCTAGGATATAAAACAAAACAAAACAAAACAACATAAGCCAAAACAAACAAACAACCTATGCTCCAAAAACAAACGAATTTACAAGCAAGACAGAACAAAACAAAGCGTAAAACATTCCAGAAACCGATGAGCAAGAAAAGCCAAAATGATACAGTCTATTTATGGGTAACTGCCCTCTTTAGGGTCAGGGAAGGTAAAGCAGCGAGAGAGAAGAGATGGGCGCCGCCCTCAACATGCTAGCCCCTAGAGAAGCTGAGGTCTGTGACGCCTCGCTCCTCTACGACTACACAGGTTATGGGACACCTTTACAACAGAAAGATGATAACGTACACACACATAGATAAGCAACGATAGGCTCAGCAGCAAGTTAAAACCCCCCTGTTTTCCCTACAAGATTTCCAAAGATGCAGAGACAGACAGACAGAGTTAAACAAAGAAAAAGAGACAAAGACAGACCTGAAGATATCTGGTTGACCAGTACGGTGAAAAAGAGGAAACGGTCAATAAGTCGGGACGAAAGGCTATGATTCGATGTGGACTGTGTCCAAACCATGGTAATTTTATCGGGGCATGGCATCCTGAGGAGCGTCTGTCTGTACATTCTCTGGCTATTTTCTCTGTCTTTCTACAGAACTCTGGGTTTTTACCCTGTCCTTTCAGAACATCTGTTTCTTTCCCTGCTGTAAATATTTTCTGGTTCTTCACTCCGGTCTTCCATATTACTTATATTATCTGCTTCCCTTCCTTATGATTAGCAAGTTCTTCCTTACTACATGTTTTCCTTTCTTTCTTTCTTTTTTAAAAACAAAAAAACATTTTCTGTCACATTATCCCACTGTTTCTATGTCCTCATATTCTGGTGTGCCTTCTGTTCATTTTGTGGCTTTGCTTGCCTGCTCGTCTCTCTTTCTTGCATTCTGTTCAACTCTTCCTTCCATACTTTCATATATAATAATAGAAATTGTTCTTGTCTTCTAGTTTTATTTATTTTCCATTGTCCTCCTATGATATATCACTGATATGATTCCCATGTTATTTTTTCACACTATCCAACCAATCCCCCCTCTCCTGTAGTAACATCTGATTGATACGCCTGTCCTTTTACATAATTTTATCCAACTTATCCCTCTGTACTTTCACAATGTCTAATTCCACTGTAGTTTCGCAATGTCTAGTTTTATTGTACTTTTACAATTCTAATTCCTTTGTCCTTTGGCACTGTCTAGTTTCATTGACCTTTTGCAATGTCCCTTTCATTGTACTTACGCAATATCTGATTTCATTGTGCTTTCGCAATGTCTAATTCCGTTGTACTGTCTCAATGTCTAATTCCATTGTACCTTCTCATTGTCCAACCGATTCTTCTGTACTTCCATATTGTCAGACTAGCTCCATTGTACTTACACAAAGTCCAGTTGATTTCCTTGTACTTTTACGATGTAAAATCAGTTCCCTTGCACACACAATATCAGACCTGTCCTATTACAATGTTCAACCGCATCACCTAATCTTTCACACAGTTTCACTAATTTTCATTCCATTCACAGTCCTTGAAAAATTCCCCCGTTCCTTCCCAAGGTCTGAATGATTCTCCTGTCCTTCACAATGTCTGAATGATTCTCCTGTCCTTTGACAAGGTCTGAATGATTCTCCTGTCCTTTGACAAGGTCTGAATGATTCTCCTGTCCTTTGACAATGTCTGAATGATTCTCCTGTCCTTTGACAAGGTCTGAATGATTCTCCTGTCCTTTGACAATGTCTGAATGATTCTCCTGTCCTTTGACAATGTCTGAATGATTCTCCTGTCCTTCACAATGTTCAAATGATTCTCCTGTCCTTCACAATGTCTGAATGATTCTCCTGTCCTTCACAATGTCTGAATGATTCTCCTGTCCTTCACAATGTCTGAATGATTCTCCTGTCCTTCACAATGTCTGAATGATTCTCCTGTCCTTTGACAATGTCTGAATGATTCTCCTGTCCTTCACAATGTCTGAATGATTCTCATGTCCTTAAACATTGTCTGAATAGTTGCTCGTTCCTCTCACAATGTCCAACAGATTCTTTTGCTCTTGACAGTGTCTTGATGCCATTTGCCTTGTTCTGTAAAATGTCTGACCAGTTTTCATGTCCTTTTGCAATGTCTGAATGATCTCCTGTACCACATCTAACTGATTTTCCTGTCTGTTGCCATTTCACAACTTATCCTTTGGTTTCAGTTTCAGTTTATCTGGTACATTTTCCATGTTATTTTAAACCACGTAGCCTATATTTTTCTAGCATTCATCTTTTCCTCACCCTTCTTTCACAGTATCTCGTTGTTTCCATTGTCTGCTCATATTTTCCAGCTTTACCCTGTCTCTTTACTTCTTTATCTATACTGTCGATGACAGAGCTGACAACAGTAACGACAAACTGGATAATGATGACGAAAAGAAGGACGACGATAACGATGACGATGAAAAATAAACAAGAAGTGGACTAGGCTTTGTCAATTATGTATGTAATGTATCAAGGCCCATATCAAAATATTATGCTTTGAAATTTGCTATTCAGATTGTCTTCATTCTTTTCAAGATCTTACAATAACAACCTTTATTATCTACTAAAGGATGAAAAAGTCCCCTGAAGTCGGAGTATGGCTGCTCATATTGCAAGGTATTTGAAAAGTCACAGATGCAAAGTTTTCATCCAGTGTTCATCAAAGTTTTCATTTCACAGTCACTCCCATATACAACAGGTGAAATAGGTCCCTTGGGATCATTCATTTTGAGGAGAACATAGAACTGTTGTCCATTTCAATCCGGGCGTTATACCTACCGCGGGAATTCCCGCTATTCTTCAGTATCTTAGTATATATTCTTCCCAAAGCCAAGTGGCCAGAGCACCGGGCCAAATTTTAAATCACCTGCATGTATTAGAGTTCAGATCTTCTGATGCTCCTAAGTTCATCCTGGGTGACTTTAGTAGCTGTTCACTCAGTAAAACGCGGAAGAACTAGGAACAGTTCCTGACCTGCTCCACACGCAGAAGTAACACCCTCGACATGTGTTATGGGACTGTAGCAGGCGAATTGAAATCGTTGCCTTTGCCTCCCCTGGGAACACCCGACCACAACTGTGTCCTGTTAGCACCCATGTACCAGTCAGTGTTTAAAAGCCTCGATAAAGACATGGACTGCCGACAGCATAGCTACATTGCAAGGCTGCTTTGATTGCATTGACCGGGATATGTTTTATAACGCGTGTTCTGATTTAAATGAGCTGACTGATGTTATTTCTTCTTATATTTTATTTTGTGTCGGTTGTGCCATTCCAACACAGGAGATAGTTATTTACCCAAATAACAAGCCTTGGGTTACAAAGGATTAAAACCGTGTATAAAACAAAACGAAAGTAATGTTTTACACAGGCTGCTGGTGGGGCTATAGATCCCAGCAAGCTGTTTCTAACTGCAAATCCCACGCCGTGTTCTCTGACCTCGTCTTATGGTTTGCCCTGCCAGAACAGTGTAACGTCTCTGTCCCTCACAGAACCTGTCTCTAGAAGCCAAGTTTCTTGATGGGCGACGATGTGATGCTGAAACACGCGTTTGGTTCTGCAACTGAAGGTATTTACCTCCGAACAAGGTCAGACGGAAAGTTTTCAACCTCTCCAAACTATGAGAAAAGACTTAAGTCCAGCTGAGGTGTCTGCGTGACTTCCTCTTTGCAGACAATGCAGCATTAACCGCCCACTCAGCTGAGGACCTACAGCAGCTCATGACTTGCTTCAGCAATGCCTGCTTAGACTTGAGACTTACCATTAGCCTGAAGAAAACACAAGTCATGGGACAGGATGTTGACTCTCCCCCGTTCATAAGCATCAATGACCGTAAACTAGATGTCGTCCATGTCTTCGTGTACCTGGGTTCAACTATCTCAGACACCCTCTCACTCAATGCAGAGCACAGCAAGTGCATCGGCAAAGCAGCTACTACCAAGACCAGACTGACAAAGAAAGCACAGAACAACAGCAAGCTGACTGGGCACACTAAGATCCAGATCTACAGAGCGTGTGTCCTGAGCACCCTCCTGTATGGCAGTGAGTCCTGGACTTTGCATGTACGACAAGAGCGAAAGCTTCATACTTTTCACATGCGTTGCCTTCGACGCATCCTGAGCATTATCAGGCAGGAAAAGGTCCAAACAATGATGCCTTGGAAAGAGCAGGATGCACTGGCATGTACACGCTGCTGAAACATAGACGAATGCGCTGGTTCGACCATGTCGTGTGCATGGACGGTGGACGGATCCCTAAAAACTCCACCATGTAGAACTTGTTCACAGAAAACGTCCCACAGGCAGGCCACAGCTGTGTCTTAAATGTGTGTGCAAAAGGAACTTATAAGTCCTGAACATGGACCAAAACACTGGAAGCAACAGCCCTCGAACGGTCAGCCTGGAGACAGACTGCAGAAAGGTCTCTCCAAGTTCGAAGAGACACATGCTCAGCAGCACGAGGCAAACAGAATGAGAAAAAGGCTGCAGACCAGGTAGACAGACCAGCGTCAGACTTCATCCTGTCCCTATGGCATAGGGACTGTCATTCCCATGTCGGACGGGCCAGCCACAGACGATAAACACGTAGAGCGCATTCTAGGTATTTATACTCGTGCACACCTTCAACCATTTCACAATCAATGTCAAGATTTGAAAGGCTCAGTGTATTTGCGAAAATGATAAACATCTCTTTAGTCTTTTTAACGTTGAAATCAGGCCAGTTTTGTTTCCACATCAATTTGTTTAAAATACATGACGTGGGAGTTACACAGATCATCCAGAGCAGAGTCATCAGAATATTTGTTAGAGCCAGTGCATTGATTTGTGTGAAGGGTGAAAAGAATGAATGACAAAACAATGCCTGGGGAGAACCAATAGCAATTGATTTTTCAGTAGATATTGCTTTTTGAAAACAGACTGTGTTCATCCCGTAAAGTAAACCCATTATCCAGAGAATGCCATGAATTATAAAGAGTGTACTTTGTGTCAAATAAGTCTATGTGACTTTATGGCAATAAAATATTACTGATTCTGATTCACAACACACACACACACACACACACACACACACACACACACACACACACACACACACACACACACACACACACACACAAAATCTAAAAATTAAAGCACATCTAAAAAAAATTTTCATATATAAGTGTATAGAACAAGACTTGTAAACGTGTACATTTGCTTGTGATATAACATCACTCTTTACTGTATCATTCCAACGTACTTGTATTGTGGCCTAGTGTTACA
>CM060318.1:14524695-14549695 GCA_030674155.1 Stramonita haemastoma
TGTATGTGTGCTTGTGTGTGTGTGCGTGTGTATGTCTGTGTGCGTGTGTGTGTGCATGTGCGTGTGCGCGTGTGTGTATGCATGCGCGCATGTGTGTGTTTGTGTGTGTGTGCGTGTGTGTGTGTGTGTGGCGTGCGTGTGTGCGTGAATGCGTGTGTGTGAGTGCGTGAGTGTGTGTGTATGTGTGTTATTTGTTTATTTATTCTTTCGTCCAATCTGTTATTCTTTCATTAATTTCATTTAGAAGATGATGGAATAAGCATTGGTGTTCTTGTTTCAAGTCCCCGTATGCATGCCTTTCTGTAAATGTTGTCATCCGTTCCTATCGGCATACAATGGTCTACTGTGTGTGTGTGTGTGTGTGTGTGTGTGTGTGTGTGTGTGTGTGTGTGTGTGTGTGTGTGTGTGTGTGTGTGTGAGTGTGTGTGTGGTCTACTGTGTGTGTGTGTGTGTGTGTGTGTGTGTGTGTGTGTGTGTGTGTGTGTGTGTGTGTGTGTGTGTGTGTGTGTTTCGAGTGTGTTTGTGTGTGAGTGTGTGTGTGTTCGAGTGTATTTGTGTGTGTGTTTGTTTCAGTATATTTGTGTGTATGTGTGTGCGCGCGCGTGTGTGTGTATGTCTGAAGAAACCATTTGATTATCTTTTAGCCAAAAATACAACATAGTGTTTAATACCTTGATAGGGTAGTCAACAAAGGAGATTCTACAATAGTTGTCTGCGTTACTAGGATCTCCCTTCTTAAAAAATGGCAACTATGATAGCTTTAGCTCACGTTTGTGGATAAATTCCGTTTGTCGAAAATAGTTTTGATCAGTTTTATGAGAAAACTGTGTACCTCTTGGGCCTCCATTCTTTAACATTTCAGCAGTTATACCATCCATTCCACTTGCCTTGCTACATTTTAGTTTATCTATTGCTCTTTTCAGCTCCTCTTCAGAAATTTTTTGGTTAATTCATGGTTTGCTTGCTCTAATAATAATGACTATTACAGTGAATAAAGCTAGTACATCTGCTACTTTGAAAAGCAATCTTGAAATGATTTACCCAATCAGCTGTTTCTGTAGTGTTTATGAAATTACTTCTAGTGCAAAATCCCACGCTTTTAACTCTTTCTAAAAACTTGGTGAAATAGAAATATTGTTAACGAAACTTTTTGCCTTTAGTTCCCAGATATCTTGTCTTTCTGTCTTAAGTAGCTTTTTGTGCCTTTTTCCCGTGCTTCACCTTCACCTTTACCTGTCCCGTAGTCCCGTGGACTGTGAGGGTACAACTGAAGATATTGCAACCAGCTTTTTCCACTCCCCACGGTCCTCCGCACTCCGTAGTAGATCGTTCCACCCAAGGCCTGTCCACTCTCTGATGTCTTCTCATCGTTTCCTCTGTCTGCCTCTTCGTCTCCCTCCTTTTACCGTTCCCTGTAAGACTGTCTTGGCCAGTCCAGATGATCGTGTGACGTACCCGTACCACTTTAGCTTGCGGGTTCTTTTTTTTATATATTTAAAAATTTTTTTTTTTTTTTACTGTAGTAAGGAGCTCTTCATATGAACCGATGGCATTCTTTATTCTGGTTTTCACTTCTTATTTAGTGATGTGATCTCTGTATGAAATGCCAAGGTGTTTGTGAAAGCATCTCATCTCCACTGCATGTATCCTTCTTTTACTGTCCGCTGTTATGGTCCATGTTTCACATGCTTACAAAAATATGGACATGATCAGGGAACACATTAGTCTGATCTTGAAGCTGATGGCTATGTTCTTATCATTCCAGAGGACTAAGTTTGGTCATTGCAGCTGTGGTCTGGGCTATCCTGGAGAGAATTTCAGGTTTTGATCCTTCATCTATAAAAGTTATAAAAGCTAAAAAAAAAAGTTAAAAAGCTATAAAACTCGTTCTTTCCCTAGACTCTCCCGTGGAGGTGGCATTGCCATCACCTACAAAGACACTCTGCACCCAGCTCTTTCTTTCTATCACTCCCTCCCCTTCTCACCTGCATCCTTTGAAGTCTGTGAACTCAACCTCAGCTTACCCGGCCACTCTATCACTTTCTGCTGTCTGTACCGTCCTCCTCCTAGTCGCAAAAACAATCTGACATCTTCCCTTTTTCATCAAGAATTTCAATCACTCCTGGATCATTTCAGCCTCTCTCCCAAGAAGCTTATCATTCTCGGCGACTTCAATTTCCACTTTGACAACCAGTCTTCTCCAGATGTCAAGCGTCTTTCTCTTTCTCTGTCCAACCACTCTCTTTCCCAGCTGGTTAATGAGCCAACACACAGGTCAGGTCACATCTTAACTGATCATAACTGATCTTTCACTTAATCTCGTCACATCTGTGTCCGTCACCAATGAACTGCTTTCCGATCATTCTGCCATCCTCTTCTCTCTCAACATCACTAGGCCTATCAAAAAGAAAAAGCGCGTCACCCGTCGCAATCTCAAGGCAATTGATATTCAAACCTTCTCTTCTCAAGCTGCCCAACGCCTATCTAAACCCCCTGAACATACTGACCCTTCTGAACATTACAACACTGTTTTAAGCCAACTGCTCGATGAGCACGCACCTCCCACTGATGTTGTTCTTCCTGATAGGCCCTGCGCCCCATGGTATATTCATGACATACTGGTTGCAAAGCGCAAACGCCGACAACTTGAGCGAAAATGGCGGAAAACAAAAATTGAAATAAACAAACAGCTCTTTCACAAACAAATCAACAAAGTCAAAACCTTAATCCACTCAGCAAAAACAAACTATTATTCTGCTCAAGTTCTCGATGCCACGTCCATGAAATCTCTTTTCTCCCTCACCTCAACTCTCCTCGGATCTGCAAAGGCTAACCCTCAGCCTACTGTCCACAGCCACTCTGAACTTCCTGCTATATTCTCTTCATTCTTTTCTGACAAAGTCCGCAACATCCGCTCCAAACTGGATCAGACTTCTTTCCAACCTGCACCTCCTGATCCCCAATTCACTGGCACTCCTCTCCTTGTCTTTCACCCAACAAGCGAGAATGAAATCAAGAACATTCTGAAAGAAATGACAATAAAATCATGCGATCTCGATCCTGTACCTGCTTCTCTTTTCTCTCAGTGCATTCCACAGCTTATACCTACTATCACAAAAATAGTAAACTCATCTCTTCATTCAGGAAATTTTCCATCAGCTCTCAAAACTGCGATAGTCACACCTCTTCTCAAAAAGCACGACCTCGACCCTAACACTCTGAAGAACTATAGACCTGTTTCCAATCTGCCTTTTATCTCTTAAGTCCTTGAAAAAGTTGTTCTGAAACAACTCAACAGCCATCTCCATTTCAACAGTCTCCTCCCCCCGTTCCAGTCTGCCTACCGCATCAACCACAGCACCGAAACCACTCTAATGCACACCTTAAACTCGCTTCTACATGCTTCTGACTCAGGGAAAATCTCCCTCCTCACTCTTCTCGACATCTGCAGCATTTGACACTATAGACCATTCAATTCTTCTCTCCCGTCTCCAAAACACTTTCGGTATTAAAGGCACTGCCCTCACCTGGTTTAGTTCGTACCTGACAAACCGATTCCAAACTGTGGCAGTAAACAAGATTCATTCCACACCAACCAAACTAGAATGCGGAGTCCCTCAAGGATCTGTTCTAGGCCCTGTTCTCTTTACTCTCTATACTGCTCCCCTGTCACATGTTATTAACCGTCACCAGATCAACCATCACTTTTATGCAGACGACTCTCAGATTCTAAGCAGTGATACACCTGAAAACCTGCCTTCTCTCTTTACAAATATGTCAACTGCCTTCAAGATATCCAAAACTGGATGATACAGAACAAATTACAATTAAACGCAGATAAAACCGAATCCATGCTTGTAGGGACAAAACACAAACTGTCTTTTATCACAACAACTTCAATAGAATTCGGCAATACGTCAGTCCCTCTATCCAGTGCCGTAAAGTATCTAGGAGTCGTTATTGACAACACACTCTCCATGCAAAAATTCATCACCCAGACCTGTCAGTCATGCTACTATCAACTACGGCGTATTAGTGCAATTCGAAAGTACCTGTCCACTGATGCAACATCCAAACTAGTCACTTCTCTTATTCTTTCACGTCTGGACTATTGCAATTCTCTTTTGGCTGGTCTGCCAGCATCATCTATCCACTCTCTCCAACGCATACAAAACTCTGCAGCTCGACTGGTCCTCAGAAAGAAAAAATCTGAGCACATTACTCCTCTCTTGCAATCTCTCCACTGGCTGCCTGTGCCACAGAGAGTTAACTATAAGATCAGTATTCTCTGTTATAAATGTCTCCACAAAACAGCACCCTCTTACCTCTGTGAATGTCGTTCCCTCCGCTCGGCTGCAGATACCTTATCCTTAAAAATTCCGAGATTCAACCTATCTACCGTTGGCCGCCGCTCTTTCTCTATTTCTGGTCCATCAATCTGGATTGACCTCCCTCTATCCTTTCGGCAAAAGCCTACATATGACACTTTTAAATCCAACCTCAAGACACACTTGTTTCAAACCTAAGATTTGTGTCTTCTGTTTTCATCTCCTATTTGTCCCTGCCTTCAACATTTGAAATTCCATTCACCCTGTCAAAATGTATAACCTCTATAAGTGTGTGTGTGTGTGTGTGTGTGTGTGTGTGTGTGTGTGTGTGTGTGTGTGTGTGTGTGTGTGTGTGTTGTGTGTGTGTGTGTGCGCGTGCGCGCGCGCGCGCGCGTGTGTGCTTTCGAATTTGCTAGAATTATTTATTGTCATTGATTGTTTGTTGTGTGGGTCGAGTGCAAGCGCTTTGATTTGTTTTTGCAAGATATAGCGCTATATAAATTCCATGTATTATTATTATTATCTAATACTATTGATCCGAGATATTTGAAGCTATAGAGGGTCATGATTTTCTTACCTTCTATAATTACGTCATTGCTGATGCCATTGGCAATATTTATCATCAGCTGGGTTTTCTCTGCACTGATCTGCATGTCATATGCTGATGAGGCTTCATCAAGGTGATTTACAAGGCTGACTAGCTCTTGTTCTTCTCAGCTAGGCCGTCGATGTCATCGGCAAAACGTATGTTTGTGATTGTTTTGCCTCCAATGCTGACTGTTCCTTCATGATTTTCAAGTGCATCAGCCATTATTCTTTCTAAGAAGACGTTGAAGAGGGTGGGAGAGAGCAGACATCCTTGGCGTACTCCAGTTGTGGTTCGGAACCAATCTCCGATGTTGTTTTTATAGTAGACTGCGCTGGTTTTTTAAAATTTTTTTATTTTAATGTCACAGCAGATTTCTCTGCGGGAAATTAGGGCTGCTCTCCCGGGAGAGCGCATCGCCACAAGTGCAGCGCCTACCCATTATTTTTACCCCTCAGGGATGGTGTCTAAACACGATACCTGTGTGCATGCTGTTGTTTTTTTTAATTTTGTCATCCGTTCCTACCGGCACACGATGGCCTGCTCTTCCGAAAGGCGGAACGGGATTTTAACGTGTGCGCAAGATGTTCTGCGTGCGTACGCACACGGGACCTCGGTTTATAGTCTCATCCGAATACTTTGACATTCAGTTCGATTTTTTTCGTCAAACTGGGAAGAAAGGGCGAGCTGGGTACGAACCCAGAAACTCGCGGTTTACATATTGGCAGGCGAACGTCTTAACCATGCTGCCACCGTCCTTCCTGGTTGCCTTGTTATACTGGCATTCTATGGCTCTGATCAGGTTGGCATTGATGTTATACAACCTCATGGTTGCTCACAGAGCTGCATGCCAGACTCTGTCGAACGCCTTCTTAAAGTCTACAAAGACGTGGTACGTGTTTACACACAGTTAAATAAATCTTCTTCCTACCTGGGTCCATCTAAAATACCTTAGAGTACGTCTGACTGCCTCTTTTCTCGGTACAATCTGTAACAATCATTCAGATATTTTTTTTTTTACCCCTACGACATCTAACATACCTTCGCTTGCTGGCTTCAGGTAAGCATTCTACAAATATCGACAAAGTTCTTCTCAGCAATATACTGTAACCAAAACACAATTTGAGTTTTTGAATTCTAATGGTTGCTTGACAAACTGGAAAATAATGATTTAACTAACTTTATTTCTTACACTCCTTTTTCCTTAGCTGAGACATTTATTGCAACTGCTTTTCTTCACCATTATTTCATGATTATGTCATGTTTACGTTAAAGACCATAAAGTTATCATACCATTGAAAAAAATCAGGTGGAATTATTGTTACAGTTAGAAAAAAAAGTTTGCAGGTCGAGGGGCTGCCATACTTTTAATATCCAAGCTCACAAAGACATGTTTTCAACTGATCACCACATCATATTTGTCTGTACATACATTCCACTTAATGAATCTGTTCACTGGAAAAATTAGCGTAATGGATTTTGTTTATAAGTATTGGAACAGACTATATTAGATTTGAAGGAGTTGTTTGACGGTTTCCATATTCTGTTAGTGTATGGGGTGCTTAAGGAGAGGTGGTACCTTTGTAAACCTGGCAGTAGCATCCTTCGGGATGGACTGGAGCACTGGTCCTCACTTGGCACTCAACTCTCACTTCTGGGTCCGGGTCCTTAACCCACCCACACCCCGGTAACCGCTTCTACTGGCGGGCGAAACGTTGTGAGGGGCTGGTGCATTCTTACCCACCAGTAGGAGTCTTGGAGAGGAGATGGGCGCCACCAAGCTTCCTCAAGCCCACTGCAAGGACATGATGAGAAAAACAAAACAAGACATGCCGGATCGGTCGAGGCCCGGATCAACAACGACCGCGCTACCCACTGCAAGCCTCCAGGGTGGGAGCGACAAGTGTGCTACTGGGGCAGAACCAAGTCTAAAGCTTCCAGCTAAAGGGGCAACCATTGGTACATGGAATGTAAGGACTCTGTACCAAACAGGAAGAGTACAGGAACTTACACATGAATTACAGAGGTATAAATGGGACATCATAGGGCTTGCGGAAGTCAGATGGATTGGCTTCGGAGAAACAACCACGCAAGACGGCCACAAAATATGGTACAGCGGAGAAGAGAAACTACATCAACATGGAGTAGGCTTTATTGTCAGGAAAGAGATTGTGTCAAGCATCATCAGCTGCACACCAGTATCCAGCAGACTCATCTCAATCAGAGTTTCTGAAAACCCCAGAATCTCACCATCATCCAAGTGTATGCTCCAACATCTGACTACGATGATGATCAGATAGAAGAATTCTATGAAGAACTTGAAAACGTCATCTCCAAAACGCCCCAAAAAGACATCCTTATTGTGGAAGGCGACTGGAATGCTAAGGTGGGACCTGATGCCTATGACACCTGGGCAGGAACCACAGGACGATTTGGACTGGGAGAAACAAATGACAGAGGACAGCGGCTGCTGGAATTCGCAAAGAAGCACAAACTTACTTTGGCTAACACACTCCACCCTCACAAGCCATCCAGAACATCAACCTGGCACTCACCAAATGGTCTGATTCATAATCAAATTGATTACATTCTGTCACCCCAAAGATTCAAATCCAGCATAAACAAGGCAAACACAAGAACATTCCCAGGAGCTGACATTGGCAGTGACCACGACCTTGTACTTACCACCATCAGACTGAAACTGAAAGCAAAACAACAGCCAAAAAGCCCACGCATAAGATTCGACCTGGAAAAACTCAAAGACCCAACAGTGGTTGAGATCTTCCAAGCCAACATAGGAGGAAAGTTCGCCGCACTCACAGCCATCGACAATGATGTGGACACATTGGCCAACAACATCAAAGAAGTGCTAACGACAGCAGCAGAAGAAACATTAGGAAGAAGCAGAAATAAGAAACAACCCTGGGTGACAAATGAGGTTCTTGACCTCTGCGACAAAAGAAGAGAACTTAAGAAACAAAAGTTCACAAGTCAAGAAGCTTACAAGAAGTACATGGATAGCCACAGAGAAGTGAGGAAAAAGATGAGAGAAGCCAAAGAAGGGTGGATAGAAGAACAATGCAACAACATCGAAGCTGGAATGACCAAGGGAAACAGCAAAACAGCTTACGACACTTTGAAAGCACTAACGAAAACCACACAGCCTAAAGCCTCTGTTATTGAAGACAAAGAAGGAAATCTTTTAACGGAAAACAATGCCATCCTCCAACGCTGGACAGAATACTGTGAGGGATTGTACAACTACCCACTACGCCCAGATACCAACATAGTTTCTGACAAACCCCCTGAACACCAAGATAAAGACCCACCAATACTAAGGTGTGAAGTAGATGCAGCTATTAAACAATTGAAGAAGGGGAAGTCCCCTGGAATCGATAACATCCCAGCTGAACTCATAAAAAATGGAGGGAATGAAACAGCAAGGCGATTCACAGAACTTTGTCAGAAGATCCACGACACCAAAGAATGGCCAAAAGAATGGACACAGTCTCTTGTAATACCCCTGCCAAAGAAAGGAAACCTCAAGCAATGCCAGAACTACAGAACCATCAGTCTCATAAGTCATCCTAGCAAGATCATGCTGCAGGTAGTCCTCAACAGACTGAAAAACCAAGCAGAAAAACTCCTGGCAGAAGAACAAGCGGGCTTTAGACCAAAACGCAGCACAATGGAACAAATTTTCAATCTGAGAATTCTGATAGAGAAGCATCTCCAACACCAAAAAGACTTGTACCACAATTTCATAGACTTCAAAAAGGCCTTTGACAGGGTATGGCATGACGGCCTCTGGCAAGTACTCAGGCACTTCAACATTGACAGCTGCCTAATTGAAGTCATCAAGGCTCTGTACGAGAACGCAAAAAGTGCAGTTTTCATGAACAACCACGTGGGCGAGTTCTTCAAGACCACGGTTGGGGTTCGCCAGGGCTGCCTTCTCTCACCTGTACTCTTCAACCTCTTCCTCGAAAACATCATGACAGAGACACTGCAAAACCACCACACTTCCATCTCCATTGGTGGAAGACCTCTTTGCAACCTCAGATTTGCAGATGACATTGACCTCATGGGCAGCAGCAAACAAGAACTGCAAATCCTCACAGACAATTTAACAGATCGAGCGAGCGCATACGGCATGGAGGTCAGTACAGAGAAATCAAAGATCATGGTCAACAGCGCAAGTAGTGACATCACGGAAATAAAAATGAATGGAGAAACACTAGAAGAGGTGAGCCAATTCAAATACTTAGGCTCCATCCTAACAAATGATGGCACATCAAACAATGAAGTGAAAGCTCGCATTGCAACAGCAACATCTGCTCTAGTCAGACTCGAGAAGATCATCAGAAGCAACAACATCAGCTTCGGCACCAAATACCACCTTTACAAATCCCTCTGATATCTATCCTCCTATATGGCTGTGAATCATGGACTCTGACAGCAGAGTTAGAGAGGAGAATCCAAGCATTCGAGAACAAGTGCCACAGAAGACTTCTCAAAATATCATACAAAGAACACAAGACCAATAACTATGTGAAAGAAGAAATCAAAAAGCGTGTGGGCCCCCAAGAGCCTTTGCTCTCCACCATAAAGAGGAGAAAGCTGATGTGGTTTGGTCACACCACAAGACACAACACCTTAGCAAAAACCATCCTGCAAGGAACAGTCGAGGGCAAGAGAAGAAGAGGCCGCCAAAAGAAATCATGGGTTGACAACATCAAAGACTGGACCGCCCAACCCCTACAACACCTCCTACTAGCCACACAGGATCGTGAAGCATGGAAAAAGATCTCTGTTGCGTCTTCTCTCATGTCCCCCCTACGTCCTTTGGGACATGGGACTGAGTGAGTGAGTGAGTGATATTCTGTTACAGGTGACCCTAATGTAAGGACAATCAGTTATAACTATTCCTTTGATGTTAATAATTTCAAAGTTCACAGACAGAATATTTTTGCAGCTCTGTTTATGAATTTTCTTGGCAAACAGGCCATTTTTACACAACTTTTTTGGAAAACAATTACTTAAAAATCTAAAATTGTGTCATTCTAAATTGTTTATGTCAATATTATTTCGATGTCAGTTACTTTGCATGTTAAGGCAGGTGCTGTAGACTATTTCATGGTTTCATAATCATAACCATAATATTGTTTATAGCCCTTACCGACCACGGAAGCCATATCAGTGCTGTCACCTCATTCAGTTTCAGTGGCTCCAGTAACTCTCAACTTCAGAATCAAAACCAACACTTCCTAATATTTTCAAATATCTAACACCTTCCATCTAAAATACAACAACATTAAATATTACAATATCTAAATTATTTCAGTCTTTAAGGCAAATAAACCAGGCTGTGCTGAGGGGGCCAGCCATTCGCTTAATTTATCATCCTCATGTCACAAAAAAGTTACAAAGGATAACAAGCATGTTAAAGTACAAAAATATACATAAAAAGTACCACATGGACAAATACCACTGCAGAATGGACACCTGTGCCTATCTCAGTGTCTAAGTGTCACTAGCTGGTCGCCAGAACACAAAATTAAAGGCAGAGTGCCATATAATGAAAACAGAAAATTGTTTGAAAGAGTTGCTTGAAAAAAGGCAGAAGAGTGGACTAGGATCGCAAAAAATAAGCACAAGAAATTATAGAAAGATAAGGAGAAAGACAGAAAAAGAGAGAGAGAGATAGAAAAGTGGAAATGTTTAGCACAGAATTTCCAGAAGGTGGGGATGCTATTTATACTGCAGAGTCCCCAGCATCCTCACGGGGGAAATTACTGCAGTTGGTATAACTAATGTAATTAATGTGTTGATATAATAAATCTAACAAAATTAGATAATCTATCATCTACCTGTTGTAAAATGCAACAGAAATATAACACAACTGAAGACTGTAATGGAATCAGGGAACTTAGATGGGATGATGCAAAACTGGCGGATGCTTTGAGCTTGTTACAGGGGAGAGAGAGAGAGAGAGAGAGAGAGAGAGAGAGAGAGAGAGAGAGAGAGAGAGAGAGAGAGAGAGAGAGAGAGAGAGAGAGAGAGAGAGAGAGAGAGAATGACAATGACAATTTTTTAATGAATTTAGGCCTCTGCCCATTTTCATGGGGTACATCAATGTCTACAGATACACGAATGCATAATTATAATTATTATCAAGAAAGAATAAAAATAGTGAAAGGTGAAAAAGCAAAACAAACACAAAGCCATAAATGATTCACATCAAGAGTTGTCACATTCTAGTTAGACAGGAGACTGAGTTTAATGTCTCTTAGTATGAAAGCTTTATACAGAAACCATGCTAGCTGTCTGATTAGTGAAATGTTCTGAGTGGCCATAAGGCTCACAAACTTTGCTTTCTGAAAATGAGTGGGAATCTCCTTTAGCATGTCTGGTCTCAAAGCAGAGTTATGTATCACACTGAAAGCACATATGGAGTTCATTTTCTTCTGGTGCTTGACAAAATAGACATTCATTGTTTGTGCCTTCTACACTCACATAACGATTTTTATGAATCCGGAGGTCACTGATTCCAAAACGCACTCAAATAAGGATGTCTCTGAAACACTTTTGTTGCACACAGTATAGATAAATTTCTGGAATAAGGGAAGATTTGAAACACGAGGAAAGATTAAACCTGTTACTGTTACAAACACTTGTCATCCATCCTTGCATGTACACGTCCAGAAGTTTTTGCTTAAATGAAAGCAAGAAATGCCCCTCGTGATCAACTCCTTGATATATCCAGACATACCCAAATCCCAAACTTTGTAACATATGTTTAAGTTTAGAAACCCAGATTATTTTACCAGACTCATCTAAGTTTATCATCATTTGATAAGCTTGTTTTGGTAATCATGTATTATCCATTTTAAGTAAATGAAACCAATATTATTTAACTGCACGCATACGGCAGTTGATTTGTAGAGGATGCCTCCCGAGGTCACCATATACCATTTTATTCGGGGTTCGGATGGAAACATTCAAAAATCTTTTGCATGCAAATAAATGTACTGATTCAACTAGATGATTTTCAGACAAAATGCCTCAAACTTCAGACGCATACAGAAGAATTGGTTGAATTTTAGTGTCAAACATTTTGAAAAACGTTTTCCTGGACATACTATTATACTGGTTATATATCTTGATAATACTGAATAATGCTCTTTTGCCCTTTTTTGCAAGCTCTTTAGCACTTTCATTAGAACTCATGGTGGTTGTAGAAGTAAAGCCTAGATACACATATTTGTTCACCACTTCTAGAGGAACACCGTTGACAAACCACTTCTCATTCCTATCTAGAAATCCCCCTTTTCTGAAAGCCATAACTTTTGTCTTATCTTTGTTGATTTTTAGTCCAAGACCAGTACATACTTTAAGCATACAGTCAATCTGGTTTTGCAGTCCATTTGGTGTGCTGGACAATAGCACGAGATTGTCTGCAAGAAGTAAAATGAATAGTTCAGATAAACCTGGTAGAAGTTGTATTCCATGCTTTCCTTGATCTCTAGATTAGTTACTATATCATTTATTACTACAGAGAACAGAGTGGGACTTAAAACACAGCCTTGGCGCAGACCCCATGGACAGTTAAACAAGTTTGTATAGCTGTTGTTTACTCTGACACATTACATCACTTCTCTGTAAATTGCTTTAATAGAATTTAGAAATACAGACGACGTGCCAGTTTTGCTCAAATCCTTTAGCATTATGCTATGTTGAACGGAATCAAAAGCCTTGGCCAGATCTACAAATGCAACATACAGTTTTCCTTTCTTTTTAGTTAAACTGTTCTGAATAGTTGAATACCAAGTAAATATATGGTCTGTTGTTGAGTAACCCCTTCTGAAACCAGCCTGGTTTTCTGAAATTTTGTCACGGTCTTCTAGCCAATTGTAAAGTCTCTTATTTAGAATAGCAGTATAACATTTACCCATAACACTAAGCAGTGAGACTCCTCTATAGTTATCAGCTACATCTACTGATCCCTTTTCATGTATTGGTACTACAATAGCTGTGGTCCAGATAGTTGGATACTTGCCATATAAAAACATTTCATTGAAAAACTCAGTAATAAACTCTAACAGTAATTTGTCTGCTGACTTCAACATTTCTGTGAAAACATAGTCAAACCCACAAGCTTTTCCTGTTTTTAATTTCTTTATTGATGTTAAGACTTCTTACTTGGGGATGGGATTATCAAGCTCCTCAACAGAAAGGAAGGTGTCATTTGGAAATGTTTCCTTCTCTGAGCTGTAACCAGTCTTCTTGAGTAATCTGATTACGTGCCTGTTTCTTTTTGCCAAGACCTGAAGTTATATTAACTTCTCTCCAAAAGTGTTTTGGGTCTTTTATGTTGTCAGCTAGATTTTGTGTTGCACTTGCCTTAAAATTTGTTTCTTAGCTCTCAAAATTTTACGACATTCAGTTCTAGCCTGAACAGCATTTTGGTGATCTGCTGCAAGTTGTGTTTTCTTGAATTGGCGCATTTTTGCCCTTGCTTCCTTCCTCAAGTCAAAACACTCTTTACCAAACCAGCGAGCTTCTCTTTTAGCAATGTTAGTCTTAACCCTCTTAATCATACATTTGCTTGCAGTTTTTAGACATTCATTAAGATCCTCTAATGCCTTGTCAATGTCAAACTTAATAAGTGTCTGTGCCTTTTCAATTTTATTTTGTCTGATGTTTGAAGTTAACGACTCTATGAATACCCCAACCTTTTCCTCATCCCACATAAGCTTCTCATATGATTGAACATTTTGCTCTGTGTTGCTGTTAGAATTTATATGGAGAACACTCTTCAGCATCAAAATAACAGGTAAATGGTCTGACTCAACATATGTAGTGTCCATAACAAGAGAGACCCAAAACCCTTTGTGACACAAATTGTTTGATACAATAAAATAATCAACAATACTCAATCCAGTATTTGAAATGTAAGTTTCACAGTCGTCAAAACCAAACATCTTTACTCCATTAAGTATAGAGCAATCTAAGATATCACACAATGATAACAACTGATTACCAAATCCATTAAACCCATCATCTTGCAAATTATGTGCAAAAACGTTTTCTTCTATACTGCTGGTGCTTAAACAGTCAGTCACAATCTTACCATTTTCCTGCCCAGTAAGGGCGTTAAAGTCTCCAGTCATGAGTATGCACATGTCAGACTCCGCATTCAATACATCAGCTACACAATGTTCAAGGATTTTTATTCCAACCCCATCATTTGTCAGGGCATACACAGGCGAGTCATGTAGAGGGATGTAAACAAAAAAGCACAATACAGGTTGTCTAAATTAAATACATCCTTAGACATTTTCAGAACAATCACATTTGAATAATTTACGGAAATCTCTTCAAAATACCTGGCAAAAAGTTTCTTCACGAGGACAAGAACACCCCCACTTCTTCTTCCCTGCTTACTAAGCTTTTTGGCTGGGGAGTTAAACACATTAAAGTCCTTAAATAGATGAAAATCAAATTATTGATCTACATAGGTTTCCATAAGGCACACCACATCAAAGGAATTAATGTAATTAATAAAGTCACTGCTTACCAGTTAGGCAGCTAGTCCTGCTACATTAAGGTTCAGCAATTTAAAAGGTACCTGAACATTTGACTTGGGCAGGCCTCTCCATCATCTCCACTCAGTTCTGGCTAAGTCAGTGCTTTCATTATCATTCAGGTCCTCCACATCACTGTACCCAACACCTGTGTGGTCCATTTCTTCATTATCTGATGCATGTGGGGAATCATTTTAATTCATCCCCTCCATCCTTTGGCGTGGCGTGATTGTTAAGGACAGTTCCGGTGATCCTCATCCTCTGCCATGACCAAAACCATGACCTGCATGCTGTGTGTGTGTGTGCAGTGGATGTCTGTTTCTTGAAACTGATGGAATAAATGTGTGTATATTGTCTGTTGTCTGGTGTATGTGTTGTCTGTGGTTTTGAGAGCTGCGAATGTTGGTATGGGTTTTTGTCTGAGTGCGTGGTCTAACTGATGGGTGGCTGCCTTCATATCTGGATGCTGCTGCTTGTCTTGGAACCTCGGACCTCTGCTGTTGCTGACCCTCCAACTGGTGTTGGTCAACGCGGTGATCGGCTGTGTCTCTGCTTGTCTGACACACCCTCCTCTGATGTTCCTGCTGCATTGGTCTGCTCTCCAGCTTCTGGCACTCCTTCTTCTCAAGGTCGAATGCGTAGGTCCCACGTCCTGTGACCAGCTTGTCCTTACGTAGTCTGGCTCTTAACCCATCCTGGTGCATTTGCTTCATTAGAGGTACCAAACCAGCTCGTTCTGACATGTTGTGGTAGAGAAATCCTCTTGTACATGCAACGAGGATCAGACATCCTTCAGTATTCTGGCATGTTGAAGTACCTTCTGTCACTGTTTCAATGATTGGAAGCAAACCAGAATGGCTGACCCGACTGGACGAGCTTGCTCTTTGCCCACTGGTTCCTTCAGCTTCATGTCATTGTAGATCAAGTCTTTCACTTTGGCTTTACAAGATTCCCATGAGTCACCCTGATGGGATAGACCAAAGAAGAGCAGGTTGTTTTGCTGATGCAAGCTGTCAGAGATCTGATGTTCCTTCTCCATCTTCACAGTTCTGTTTTCAAGGTGTGAGATGTAAGATTCCAGCTCATCACACCTGTTTGCAAGAGCATCAACATCCAAATGGAAAATATTCTGTTCCTCCTCTATTTCAGTGAACTTGCTGTGCACAAAGCTTGACATGTCATCCAGACATTCATCCAAGTGAGTTTTTTTATTTCTTTTTGCATTTGTTCAAAATCAGAAATCTTACTCGTCATGTGTGAAACAGTTTTGGAAAATTTGTTTATAGCACTAAACACACAATCGAATTGCAGTTGAAAATTGCTGCTACTTTTATGCGATGTACAATCATCATCACCATATTTGCTGGTTTGACTCCTACCATAAGTAACATAAGCAGCAGAGTGCTAACGGCCAGTTTAGCAGAGAAACTGCATTTGAAGTCCTTTCATTTGATTTGATGCTGTGAAAGCCTTTTTTGACAATTTTTTTAACAGAGTCTGTAAGAAACAACCGACATACATTCAATAAAGCTTTAATTTACACCCCATTATCATTAATTAACTAAGATTATTCATCGTCTAGCGATGAGTCATTCACAATCACGTGAGATGCGATATGCGCGCATCTTGCCGGGGATGCTTGCATGTTGCCAGAAGAAAGACACGGTGAATTTCGATCTCCAAATATCTTCAAATTATCAGGTCAGTTCGTTCCATTACACTAATTTTAGCATTTTTCATAGTTTATACAAGGCTGAGTCCTATCAGTGACTTTATTTCAGAAAGGTTCTGAGTCGCTATTCAGATCAACAAATAAAATACACCGACTTTCAGCCCGGAGACAGAACCATCCAAACAATGACCACACAGCACAGTGACGCTAAGCCTTCAGCAAGTAATATGGAGCATGACCCTAGCCTAGAGGATAAATTAGAGGAGAGGTTGCAAGATGTGGCACAGAAATTAGATGAAAAGTGGTAGAAGAGGTTAAAATTTTTTATACACCTCTTGAGAACCTCTCTCAAATGCGAAAGAAAATCTAGCGAGAGTGATTGTGAGAGCGAGGCGAAACGTCACGAAGTCAAATTTGATGACCATGATGTTTTAGTCTTGCAAGAAGATGAGGAAGAGCTTGAACTCCAATATTCGAGAGGGCTCCCATGGAAGGGCAGGATTCCAGTCGCAAAACCCTCAATGAGTTAGACAGGGGGAGGTTGTTCGACAAAATCAAACAAGAACTATTGGAACAGGAAGTACTTGGTGAAAAACTAAGCCAGGGACTCGTGACTTTGATTAATGGTTGGTTTAGCCAGAAACTAGGTGAAAAGGTTCAAAAAGACAAGTTTGAGGCACACAATTGCCCAGAGAATAGCGAACACATAGTTACTTCTTTAGTAAACAAAGAAGTCTGGGCCAAATTTTCCTCAGAACAAAGAAAAGCTGACCTGAAGCTTGTGCACGCGCAACGTGCTATAATCAAGGCTACAATGGCCATCACTCACGTAGCAGACCTGAACAAGGCAGCACAACTGCCCACCAGTGCAATTCAGAACTGCACGGATGCTATTGCATTGCTAGGGCATGCCACACATGAACTTTTGATGTTCCAACGTAGCGCAATGCGCTCTCTGTTCAAAACCCATCTGTGCGATGAGTCAGTAAAAATAACAGAGAATTTCTTTGGTGACAATCTTGCTGCCTCCCTGAAAAATATCAATGAAATGGATAGAATAAGCTACAGGGCCATGTCAGGAGGAAAAAAGGGAAATAACCCCAAATTTGGTCGCTTTCAGTACAACGGCAATGGGGGGAACAAAAAGGGGTCTTTTTCAGGGCACAGTCAAACACACACTTCCCAGTCAGACGCGGGGCCTATCAGAACCCCAGACAGTCTTAGGGCCAGTGCTACAACAACTCCCCCAAAAGGGCGCAGCCAGAGGAACAGCTTCCCTCAGGCTCAGTAACTGAGGTAACTGATCTTGATGCACAGATACCAAACATTGTACATGTGCTAATAGATTAGCTAAATTTACAGCTGAATGGGCCTCGCTGACATCAGTGAAATCTTGAAAATGGTGACAGGTGCTGAAATTGAGACTGACTGTAAAATTGAGGAGTTAGCTATTCTATCAAATCCATGTTTGCATTCATCAAGAATGAATGAAGCCAAGGCGGCTGTGATTGATGAAGAAATAAATTGATCAGAAAAAAGATAATCACACCATGTGAACACACTCAAGGTGAAGTGTTGTCACCAATCTTCACTCAGCAGAAAAAAGATGGATCACATAGAATGATCTTGAATTTAAAAAGTCTTAATGAAGAAGTCACCTATCACCATTTTAAGATGGACACTTTGGCCACAGCCTTGGCTTTGGTAAGCAAAAACTGTTTCATGACCTCATTGGACTTGAAAGATGCTTAATATTCAGTGCCAATACACGAAGGGACACCAAAAGCTGTTGAGGTTTGAATGGAAAGGATGTGTTTATGAAGTTAATGCACTTCCAAATGGAATAGCACTGGCACCACGGTTATTCACAAAACTCATGAAGCCAGTTTTTGCTACCTTAAGGGCATACCTCCACAGTTTTCTTGGATGATTCTTTGCTTATTGGCACAACAAAGGCACAGTGCCAGGATAATGTCAGGGAGACACTGGACACATTACATAAATTGGGATTCATTGTACACCCAACAAAGTCGGTTTTTCAGCCCACCACTAAGATTCAGTATCTAGGAATCATCATTGACTCAGTCTCAATGACTGTCACTTTGACCCCATAAAGGAAAGAAAATATCATTCTAAGCTGCAAGAGTTTGATTAAATCACTCAATGTTTCAATAAGAGAATTAGCCAAAGTTATAGGTCTGATTGTGTCCAGTTTTCCCGAGGTAAAATTTGGACCCCTGCATTACAGGAAGTTAGAGAAAGATATATGCAGGGCAGAAAAAGAAAGCAGAGGGAAATTTGATCAGATGATGCAGATTTCTGAGGATGGTAGAAAGGAGCTAGCATGGTGGATAGAGAATATAGATGAAGTGTATTGTTCAGATCCTGACATTGTGGTCCACTCTGATGCAAGTCTTCAAGGCTGGGGCTGTGTGTGTGAGGGAGTCCCATCTGGAGGGATATGGCTACCAGTGGAAAGGTTGTTCCACATTAACTACTTAGAATTAAAAGCTGCATTTTTTGCCCTGAAATCCTTCCAGGTACAGCTTCAAGGAAAACATGTTAGACTTATGTTGTATAATACCACAGCCATTGCATGCCTAAATCATATGGGTACTTCTCACTCTGATTCTTGTAATGAGCTAACACATACTATCTGGTCATGGTGTGATTGAACACAATATATTTGTCAGTGCAGCTCACATCCCAGGCTTGGAGAATGTTGTGGCTGATGCAGAATCCAGAAAGGTTAACCTAGATGCAGAATGGATGTTGAAGAGTGATCTTCTGCAGGCTGCTCTTAGTCAGCTGAATGCAATACCTGACATAGATTTGTTTGCTTCAAGATTGAATGCACAGTTGAAAAGATTTGTATCTTTCAGGCCAGACCCAGCTGCAGAAGTGATTGATGTTTTCAGTTTCTCATGGAAAGACATACATTTCTATGCTGTTCCCCCATTCAGTGTCATCACCTTCAGAAGATGCAGAGAGACAGGAGCTCGGGTGTCCTGGTGGTTTCAGACTGGCCAACTTAAGCCTGGTACCCAATACTCTTACGGTTGCTGACAGCAGAGCCTGTGCGCCTGACCTGCAGAAAGAACTTACTGCACCTTCCCAGCCAACCAGAAGCAGTCCATCACCTGGTCCAGCTGAAGAGGCTTCACCTGCTAGTCTGCAAGACCTCAGGTGCCATTTAGCTAGCTCAGGGATAAGTAGTGGGGCAGCAGATCTAGTCATGAACTCGTGGAGACAATCCACCCAGAAAGCATATGACTCCTACATTAAGAAATGGAAACAGTTTGCAGATAGCAAGGGTATTTCAAACCCATCTTACATTGATGTAATAATTTTTTTTTTTATCAGACTTATACTTTTCTGGAGCTAGTCACAGTACTGTAAATTTAGCCTGCAGTGCAGTCTCAGCTTATTTGCACAGACCAGGTACTGAAGCAGTGGGTAGTCACCCACTAGTGTGTCGGTTAGTAAAAGGGGTATTTGAAAATAGACTGTCTATCCCTAAATATCAGGAAATCTGGGATGTAGACACTGTCCTACAGTATTTAGCTGGTTGGCCTAGTGTAGAAGAGTTGTCACTTAAACAGGTGTCCCTCAGACTGATTATGTTCTTAGCTCTTGTTTCAGGCCAGAGAGGCCACAAACAATCCATGTATTAAAATGTGACAATGTAAAGATAAAAGAGGACAAATGTATATTAGTGTTCAGTGTTGTGTTAAAGCAAACCAAACCAGGGTCGCATGTACAACCCTTAGAACTAGTCCTTTGAAAATAAAAACTTGTGTATAGTTACCCGCCTGAAACAATATTTGAAGGTAACAGAGCCTTTGGGGAAAGGGAAGCAACTCTTTATTTCATTTGTAAAACCCCACAGTGATGTTTCAAGAGACACTATATCCAGATGGATGAAAACTGTGGTACGGTTAGCAGGGGTGGATATCAACCAGTTTTCTGCTCACAGCACCAGAGCAGCAAGGACATCGGCAGCATTCAACAGAGATGTGCCTATTGACTGCATAATGAGAGCAGCTGGATGGTCCTCCCAGAACACCTTTGTGAAATTCTACTGTAAACCGGTGGTGAAGAAGACCTTGGGTCAGTCAGTGCTGGACAATTTTGTGAATAAGCAGTAAAACTGACATTGGTCAAACAGGACCCAGAGATGGTAGGTAGAAGGGTTGGCAGTCTTTTGATCTTAGCTGGACCCAGGGAAGGTAATTAAGTTATTGAAGGCCATTTATCAATAGTTTGAACTTATCTTGAGGTTACTTGGTGTTAGTGGTTATTAACATAGACCATTGATGCTTATCAGCCAGAGGACTATTTCAGCTCTCATGACCTCTAACTCTGAAGTCTCATGTGATTGTGAATGACTCATTGCTAGATGATGAATAATTTATAAATTTAACAGACTTACCTGTAAGTTGAAGTTAAATTGGGATTATTTAGAGTCTAGGGATGGGGAATGAGCAATTACGTGCCAACGCATTTCAGCTCTTAATGATCCTTCTTTACCCGCACAGGTATTGTCAGTTAAACTTATATTAGAGGTCATTCGTGTCTAAATACTGGCAAGATGCGCGCGCATCGCATCTCACGTAATTGCTCATTCCCCATCCCTAGACTCTAAATAATCCCAATTTAACCTCAATTTACAAGTAAGTCTCGTTAAATTTATAAATTTTAACAAATTAATGGCAAATTTTGAGGAGCTCTCTCTCTTCTCTCTCTCTCTCTCTCTCTCTCCCCTCTCTCCCCCCCCCCTCTCTCTCTCTCTCCCTCTCTCTCTCTCTCTCAAGACAAGAGAGAGAGAGGGAGAGAGAGGGAGAGAGAGAGAGATGGAGAGAGAGAGAGAGAGAGGGAGAGAGGGAGGCAGAGAGAGAGAGAGGAGAGAGGAGAGAGAGAGAGGAGAGAGAGAGAGAGAGAGAGAGAGAGAGAGAGAGAGAGAGAGAGAGGAGAGAGAGAGATTAGTTTGACAGTGTGACAAGCTTTTCGGCCTATTCACATGGGGACAACGAGGAGGAAAGCTGGCACATTGCACATGTTTCAAGTGAAAATCAATACAACATGGCATGAAATCAATCAGAGAGAGAGAGAGAGAGAGAGAGAGGAGAGAGAGAGAGAGAGAGAGAGAGAGAGAGAGAGAGAGAGAGAGAGATTCGGATGTTTTATTCATTAGGCCATAGCCCCTCATGAAGGGGATAGTGAACAAAACATACACATGAAAAAACGATAGATATCACATAAACAAAACACAATAATTTGGTTATAATAGATTTGTGACAAGAATCATTACTATGATGTGGCGATTTCCCTCAACCTAAACGCCTTTAACAGAAAAAGAGACAAATTCCATACATCCTTGTGTCAAACAGATGACATAAGTAAACTTCGTTTGAAAACACATGGCTGTAAGTAATATTTTGGCAATATATATCTCTGTCTAATATCCTGATAAGCTGGACAGCATAGTACAAAGTGAACTTCATCTTCCCTATCTGTTTTGCATAATGGACAAATCAAATCACTATCGTTAAAGTCTTTATATCTAAAGTAATGCTTTGTCAAATCAGACACACCTAATCTAAATCTAGTCATTACATATTTCAAGCGTAAATCCATATCAAGAGTCAAATATAATTTCAATTCATGTGAACTGGAAAAAGTTCTGTACAGACTAAATCGTTCACTTCTTTGAATGTGATCATCCCAGTCTTGCCATCTACTATCAATCAAACGTTGACGTAAAACATGAACAAAACTGCTTACACTACCAACACCTTGATTCAGCCAAACATCACCAAATCCATGTTTACATAGACAGACACGCACATCAGTAACCCAGTTATTTTTTCCTCTAATATCTAATTCGTACAACATTTTGTAAGCCCTTAAAGGAATTCTTGCTTCGTACATTTGTAAAAGTCTAAGCCAATAACGTATGGTTTGAATAGCAGAATTTATGTAAATTGGATATCTATTCGTTTCCCCATAGACAAAATCATTAGGAGTACGCCTATTGACACATAAAAATCTTTTCAAAGCATACAAATGCAAGGACTCACACTGACTAGCTGCATTACTTAAACCCCATAGTTCAGATCCATACTGTGCAATAGGTTGAATCTGAGCATCAAATAATTTTAGGAATAACTTTAAAGATGTATTTTGTAAAGAAGATAGCCGTTTCATGATACATATCAATGCATGTTTTGCCTTATGTGAGAGATCTTTATAAGCAGAAACAAAGCTTAAACGCGTGCTAAAATGAATTCCTAAATACTTATAAACATTGACAACTGGCATAATAGTATCACCATACACCCATCTTTCTCTCACACTCAAGTAACCTCCTTTCCTGAACACACTGATATTACTTTTAGTCATATTTACTTTAAGCTGAAGAGAAGAGGCAGCACGCTGCAAGTTATTCAGTTGGGTCTGTAAACCGACAACAGTTTCCGATAACAATACAACGTCATCTGCCAGCAAAAGAATAAACAATTCCAAATCATCATAAGAAATCGTGGCACCATGTCTACCATTAGCAATAACATTCACAGCAAGTTCATTAATAAAAAGGGAAAATAGTACAGGGCTACATACATCACCTTGCTTTACCCCGGTTGTACAATTAATACAGTCTGTCAGTTGTGCACCACTTCTAACTCTACATTTCACCGTGTCATACATGCTTTGTATACATTTATATAATTTACCTTTGACTCCATTTTTCAACAATATAGGCCATAACAGATGTCTATTAAAAGTATCGAACGCTTTTTCAAAATCAATGAAAGCTACATAGAGTTTTCTATTCAAGGAAAATTGTTTTTGTACCAATGCGAGAAGTGCAAACATATGGTCAACAGTGGAATAGCCTTTTTTAAAACCCGCCTGATGATCACCAGTGATGTTATTATATTCTACCCATTCCTGTATTCTACCATTTATGATAGTACTAAACAATTTGCTACTTATGTTACTCAAAGATATACCACGGTAATTATTTGGATTATTAAGATCACCCTTTTTAAACAGAGGTAAAACAATGGATTCAGTCCAGCTCTGAGGATAGATGCTCCTATCAAATAAAGCATTGAAAAAAGCCACAAAAAACAGTACAACCTGATCATTTGAATTCTTATATATTTCACTGATAATGCCATCAGGCCCAGGAGCTTTACCAGATTTTAACTTTCTCAGTGCACAAAGGACTTCTTCTCTGGAAATTGGACGATTGATGTAGTCATCGTCCCCATCACTTTCAATATCTACGTGTAAGTTTTCAGTGGTTGTCTCCTTTTCTAAAAGGGTTTGAAAATGGTGAAACCAAACATCAAGACTTATTTCATTTCTAGGCTGCTTTCTTTTAAAAGACGCTTTTTTAACATTACTCCCAAACTCTCTTTGATCTCGAATTGCGTTAACAAGATTAGATAATAACGCCTGATTATACGGTTTCCGTTTTCTATCCAATAAATTTTTATACTCACGTCTACATTTTCTATATTCGTGACGATCTTTAACATTTTTGGTTTGGCGATATTTACGTAACATTCTCCTGACATTCTTCCTATTAATTCTACATTCCTGATCAAACCAGTCATTGCATTGTTTACTATTATTTCTATTAACATGAACAGACATCTTCATACACTCTGCACATTCTTGCATACATTTATTAAATACCTCAAGTGCACTGTTTACATCAACATCAATTAAATCAATAGCACTATTAATTCTTGTTTGAGACTGTTCTGTATTCAGAAGCTTGCTTAAGAGTTCAACATTTTCATTATTCCATACTAACTTTTCTAATATCTGATCATCTGCTGCTATATCTCTAAAATATACATTTTCATTAGGAAAAACCACACTGCATGTTAATGGCATATGATCAGAATCGATCCGTTCAACAATACACATTTTACATGTATCATACACAAGGGGAAAAAGCTCACTTGAAAATATAAAATAATCATTTACGCTGCTTCCAAAATCAGAGATGTATGTGTAGCGACCTTCAAGGTCGCCATTACATACACCATTTAGAATACATAAATCTAGAGCGGTACACATATTCAAAAGCATTTTTCCATAAGTGTTCAAGCAATTATCTTCTGAACAACGACTAGCACTAACAGACTGGCTTTGAATGTCTAAACCTAAATCATCAGAAGAGTTCAAAGAAATGTTTAATGTTCTGCCATTCAAGTCACCACAAAGAATCACATATACATCATCTTGTAACAAAATATCAGTTAAACATTCTTCAAGTTCATGAATTCCATTGTCCAGATCAAAGTGTGTATAGAAAGGAGACTCCTTAGGTGGAACATATGTACAAACATAAAACACAGTGTCCCAAAAAGTTTTCTATCCATATGAAACACACATATATTAACATACTTTGTATCAACCATCTTCACATAATGAACTAAAACAACTTTTTATTAAACACACTATGCCACCAGAACGTCTTCCTTGTTTGGAAAATTTTATGGCAGGTTTGCAGTAAACATCATAACCATGAAAAATATTGCAATCGACTGTATCCATAAAGGACTCAACTAAACACACAAAATCAAAACTGCAGACAAAAGAGACAAAATCAGTATCTCTCATTTTGGAAAACAAACCATTTACATTCCATGACATAAAAGAAAAAGAAGGCTTATTTTCAATAGTGCGTGGGTCATCAAAACTAATCTGAACACTTTCATCAACTGACAACACACCCTCACACCCACACACTCCATCAACAACTGACATCACACTTTCATTCTCATTCCTTTCATCAACAACTGAC
>CM060318.1:14554695-14637195 GCA_030674155.1 Stramonita haemastoma
CGCTCTTTCTCTATTTCTGGTCCATCGATCCCTCTCTCCCTTCGGCAAGAGCCTTCTTATGACATTTTCAAATAATAATAATATAATAATAATAATAATAATAATAATAATAATAATAATAAATAATAATAATAATAATAATAATAATACATGGAATTTGTATAGCGCTATATCTTGCAAAAACAAATCAAAGCGCTTGCATTCAACCTACACGACGCACAATCAGCAACAATTTACAGTTTTGACAAATTCGAATGTACACACACACACACACGCACACACGCACGCACGCACTCACGCGCACGCGCAGGCACACACACCTACAAACGTTATGCACTTTGGCAGGTGGATGTTGAAGGCAGGGACAGGTAAGAGATGGAAGCGGAAGGAGAAAAACTTAGGTTTGAAATAAGTGTGTCTTGAGGTTGGATTTAAAAGTGTCATAAGTAGGCTTTTGTCGGAGGGAGAGAGGAAGGTCGTTCCACATCGATGGACGGAAACAGAGAAAGAGCGGCGGCCAACGGTAGATAGGTTGAATCTGGGTGTTCTTAGGGACAAAGTATCTGCCGACGAGCGGAGGGAGCGAGAAGGTGTGTACAAGTGAAGACATTCACAGAGGTAGGAGGGTACAGTATTGTGGAGACATTTGTAACAGAGGGTATTGATCTTGTAGTTTACTCTCTGTGGTACGGGCAGCCAATGAAGAGATTGCAAGAGAGGGGTGATGTGCTCAGATTTTTTCTTTCTGAGGACCAGACGAGCTGCAGAGTTTTGTATACGTTGAAGGGAGTGGATGGATGATGCTGGCAGACCAGCCAAAAGAGAATTGCAATAGTCCAGACGAGAGAATAAGAGAAGTGACAAGTTTGGAAGTTGCATCAGTGGACAGGTACTTTCGAATTGCGCTAATACGCCGTAGTTGATAGTAGCATGACTGACAGGTTTGGGTAATGAATTTTTGCATGAAGAGAGTGTTATCGACAACGACTCCTAGATACTTCACAGAAGTGGATAGCGGAACTGACGTATTGCCGAATTCTATTGAAGTTATTGGAATGGAAGAGAGTTTGTGTTTGGTGCCTACAAGCATGGCTTCGGTTTTATCTGCATTTAGTTGTAATTTGTTTTGTATCATCCAGTGTTGGATGTCTTGAAGGCAGCTGGTCATATTTGTCAAGAGAGAAGGAAGATTTTCAGGTGTGTCACTGCTTTGAATCTGCGAGTCATCAGCATAAAAGTGATAATTTAATATGATGACGGTCTATTATATGTGACAGTGGAGCAGTATAGAGGGTAAAAAGAAGAGGGCCCAGAACTGATCCCTGAGGGACACCACATTCCAGTTTGGCAGGTGCTGATTGAATCTTGTTTACTGCAACTGTATGGACTCGGTCTGCCAGGTATGAAGTGAACCAGGTGAGGGCTGTGCCTTTAACGCCAAACATGTTCTGGAGACGGGAGAGGAGAATTGAATGGTCTATAGTGTCAAAGGCAGCAGATCCAACCTCAAGACACATTTATTTCAAACTTAAGATTTTCGCCTTCTGTTTCCATCTCTTATCTGTCCCTGCCTTCATAATCTGAAATCCCGTTCACCCTTGCAAAGTGTATAACATTTATAAGAGTGTGCGCGCGGGTGTGTGTTTATGTGCGAGTGTGTGTGTGTGCGTGTGTACACATTCGATTTTGTCAAAATTATTGTTGTTGATTGTTTGTGTCTTGTATAGGTCGAATGCAAGCGCTTTGATTTGTTTTTTGCAAGATATACCGCTATATAAATTCCATGTATTATTATTATTATCATTATCATTATCATTATCATTTATTATTATTATTATTATTATTATTATTATCATCATCATCATCTTAATATTATTTTTCTCGAACATCTGTCTGAATTTCTTTTTTACTTATCACATGCACAGCTGTACGCAATTGTAAAAGTGTGCAAAGGAGTGGATACACTTTCTGTGTTTTGTGCTGATCTAGTGTGTCTGGGGAATGCTTAACTCTGGCCCTTTCCCGGATCTGTTGGCGTAGACATGGTGACAGACCAATCCCAGATAAGGCTGTTTATTGGTGCTGTCGGATGTTGTACGGACAAGTGCTGTGCATGTGGCAATGCCATGGCTTTGAAGTCAATGCATTTGATCCAAGAGGCAAGAGATGAGGTTCCAATCCAATCCAATCATGTTGTTTATAGGCCCGCCGACCACACAGGCCATATCGGGGCTGTTACCTTGTTAAATGTAAAACTGAATACATTAATTTTCTCATTCTGGTTGCTAAAATGTGTATTGGAATAGCTAGGAACAGTATTCCATTTGATATTGTCATTATCTTTGGCCACGAGCTTTATTATAGAGAGATTTATGAAAAAAAGAGTAGTTGTCGTTGGTTTAAAAATGACAAAATAAACTTTAAAGCTATAAAAAAGTAAGATCACAAATATACCTCCCGACTGTCCTCGCAAAATTGATAGATTCAATCCCAAAATGTATTTTCGAGGTCGGAATGCGGCTACCTTAGTGGCAGGGGGAGATAGTCGCATGCGCGGAAAGGTGTCACGATTGGTAAACCTCATGGAATGAAAAATAAAGGCCAAGAGCGAAAAAATGTAACACTGGCTCTTTATTCTTTACATCTATTTGTATTGTCCTTTTTTCTGACCCACATCTCTTTGAGCCATACCGAGCATTTTCTCTTAAATAAGTATAATTCAAGGACACTGGAGCAACTTTTGTTATTTGAATAAAGGAGAATAAAAAAAAACAACCAAACAACAACAAAAAACCAAACCAACAAAAACAACTCATAATTAATAAAACTGCGAATGTAATACAGATTAGACACTGGAGCAACTTTTGTTATTTGAATAAAGGAGAACAAAAAAAACCCCAACCAAACAACAACAAAAAAACAAACAAACTAAAACAACTCATAATTAAGAAAACTGTGCGAATGTAATACAGATTAAACAGATTAGAGATGAGGTTCAAATCTGATCGAAAAATGGATTTCTATCCTCCTTATATCACTAATCTTCGAGTTGTGTGATCCTGGTACCAGTTTTTGAGTGAAGCGAACAATCAAAATACCACATGCAACTCGTACTATCTGCAAGAGAGAAATTCCAAGGCACAACAGAACTGCTACTGAAAAGCCTTAAGAATATGCCCCCAGACTCTCTTGTGGGGATGCTGGGGGGGCTTAATAATAATACTACATGGGACGGACGCCTTGGCGCAGTGGTTAGCGCTTTGGATTTCGGACTGGAAGGTTGCGGGTTCGATTCCCATGAGTCATAGGGATTTTTCGGACTCCGGCCGGCTCCTACCCAGAGTGAGTGTGCTGTGGGCTCGGTAGAGAGACTGGGACCACACAGTCGAGCTTCATCCACTTTACGGATGCGAATTTGAGAGTGTTGCTCAAACTACCTGACCAACACTGCAGGTGTCTGTATCTCTCGGGCCCGGTTGACGCCGGGATATATTATGACAGTAAGCGTAGAGTACAACCCTATCAAGTAGTCTCAAAGCGGATGCACTTCTACAGCAGCATCGTTACATCCTCCCCAATACCATTGATCACCATGCAATAATAAAAATTGCCTCTGATTCGGTGGCCCCGTTGCTCTGGTCTCATGGTGACCTCAGATTCGGTTTGCCCATACACTTCTGTGCCCGTGGTGAGTGTGTCAAAGCCTTTGGGGTTGAGGGTTCGCGGGAGGGACGGTCGTTGGAGGGACGTTGTGGTGGTCGCCACTTCGGGTGGATGACTCACTCAGTCTGGCTCCGCGACTGAGCTAATATTGTCGTTAGTAGGGGGCTTAGTAGGTGGTGCCCTGCGTGTGTTAGCTCAGAACAGGCACTACTGACCACCACCAAAGTGACCCAGAAGAAGTGCAGGGCCCCTCTGGCTGGTGGCCCTACGGCGGCCTAATATTGATGGGCTCCCTGTGACCTCCTGACCCCGAGGATGAGACACAACGAATCAGGGTATGGCTGTGGCGGGGGAATTGAAATGAGCGGCGTGGGAACAGCAGGACGGGGACGTCACAGAAGTCGAGGTGGCAAAATAAAAACACTACATGGAATTTATATAGCGCTATGTCTTGCAAAAACAAACCTAAGGGCTTGCATTCGACCTGTACAACACACAAGCAACCAATATCAATTAATAGCATTAGCAAATTCGAATGTACACACACACGCACGCTCACACACATGCGCGCGCACACACACACACACACACACACTCACACACACACACACACACACACACACACACACACACACACAAACACGCGCGCGCAAACACATAAAGATGTGCCATGTCAGTATGAATAGCATTCCCACCGCCAAAAAATCTGTGCTAAGAAATTCTCTCTTTTCTATCCATCTCTGTGTCTATGCATTGTTCCTTTTCTTCATGTAACCACCTCCTTGTTTATTTTCTGCCTTCTTCGTCCACTCCCTGCCTTGTTCAACAAAAACTTACAAGAGAACAACTCCCTCCCAAGCCGACGTCGGGTGTGCTGGATCTGACTTGCCAGGCGCTGAACAGCAGCGCAACGCATTCACGCTCATGGCAGACAACAAGAATTTCTGCTGTGCGGTCAATGATATATACAGCACAGGGACAGGTGAAAAGGGGTAACGTTGCTGTATGCGTATGTATTCTACTCATTAATTTCACAAAAAGACTTACGTGAAAACTTTCAGTTGTAGTACAGATCTGCATACAATAACACTATAATGCTCAACAGGATACGATGCATTACAAAAGACGCAATGCAATTATATGATCCATTTTAGATTTCAAATTCTGGCTGAATATAGCTTACTTTTCAGTATGAATGAATAAATGCATTGCTTACACAGCGGACTAGCATCTCCATGATCATCTGTATGATCGCAGGGATAAGATAGAAAGAGGCAGAAAACAGGAGAGCCTGTGGATGAACAGGAAAAATGACACGTACAGCACTCTTACAACAATGTCCACAGCTGGCCCATGCATGTATAAGCAATAATTATAAGCTACCTTGCTAAGCGCGTGGGAAAACAAATGAATCCTATTCTGCAGTCTTCTGTCTTTTTTGTTTGCGACAACAGGCTTATTTTGTATAATTATGTCGGGATAGCTTAGTGGTTGGAACATTCCGCTCGCAATCTGACGACCCGGGTTCGAATCCTGTTCGAGTGGATTTTGGAGTTAACATCAGTACAGACTCCATTCCCCCCAAAAGTCCTTCGGATGAGACTGTAAACCGTGGCCCCGTGTGCGAATGCACGCAGGACATCTTGAGCACACGTTAAATCCTGTTCCACTTTTCGGAAGAATAGGCGATTGTGTGCAGGTGGGAACGGATAAAAAACTTTACAAAACTGTAAACACACAGGAACTGGATCTAAAAAGCACATGAATGCTTATTCCATTATCCTCGATATAAAAGAAGAAAGAAATATATCTAGGCTGGTTACTATGTAAAAAAGGGCATTGGTGTATTGGCATTATATATATATATATATATATATATATATATATATATATATAATATATATATATATTATATTGTGTGTGTGTGTGTGTGTGTGTATGTGTACATACATACATACATACATACATACATACATACATACACACATGCGCACATACATACATGTGCACATACACACATACATGCATACAAGCATGTGTGGGTGGGTGGGGGTGTGTATGTTTGTATAAACATAATTTATGTACCTAGTTGGCATACAAAAATATGACTTCCACTTTCTTCTGTCTAGATATGTTATTGAGGAAGTAATAATAATAATACATGGAATTTGTATAGCGCTATATCTTGCAAAAACAAATCAAAGCGCTTGCATTCAACCTACACAACACACAAACAGCAACAATTTACAGTTTTGATAAATTCGAATGTGCACGCATACACACACACACGCACGCACGCACGCAGCACGCGCGCGCGCGCGCACACACACACACACACACACACATACACACACACACACACACAAACGTTTTGCACTTTGGCAGGTGGATGTTGAAGGCAGGGACAAGTAAGAGATGGAAGCGGAAGGAGAAAAACTTAGGTTTGAAATAAGTGTGTCTTGAGGTTGGATTTAAAAGTGTCATAAGTAGGCTTTTGCCGGAGGGAGAGAGGAAGGTCGTTCCACATCGATGGACCGGAAACAGAGAAAGAGCGGCGGCCAACGGTAGATAGGTTGAATCTGGGTGTTCTTAGGGACAAAGTATCTGCCGACGAGCGGAGGGAGCGAGAAGGTGTGTACAAGTGAAGACATCCACAGAGGTAGGAGGGTACAGTATTGTGGAGACATTTGTAACAGAGGGTATTGATCTTGTAGTTTACTCTCTGTGGTATGGGCAGCCAATGGAGAGATTGCAAGAGAGGGGTAATGTGCTCAGATTTTTTCTTTCTGAGGACCAGACGAGCTGCAGAGTTTTGTATACGTTGAAGGGAGTGGATGGATGATGCTGGCAGACCAGCTAAAAGAGAATTGCAATATTCCAGACGTGAGAGAATAAGAGAAGTGACAAGTTTGGAAGTTGCATCAGTGGACAGGTACTTTCGAATTGCGCTAATACGCCGTAGTTGATAGTAGCATGACTGACAGGTTTGGGTAATGAATTTTTGCATGGAGAGAGTGTAAGTAGTAAGTAAGTAAGTAAGTAAGTAAGTAAGTAAGTAAGTAAGTAAGTAAGTAAGTAAGTAAGTAAGTAAGTAAGTAAGTAAGTAAGTAAGTAAGAAGAAAGAAAGAAAGAAAGAAAGAAAGAAAGAAAGAAGAAAGAAAGAAAGAAAAAAAAGAAAGAAAGAAAGATAGTAAGTACGTAAGGAAGAAAGTAAAAATAAATAAGTAGGTAAGAAAGAAAGAAAGAAAGAAAAGGAGGAAGGAAGGAAATAAGAATATTGTTTGTACTAAACCTCTTTCCTGAAAGCTCTTAACGCTCATAGGTACATAAGAATGACACAGATTAGCGAAGAAGAAAGAGAAATGAAGATAATTATGACTAAGATAGCTCAAGGTTTTTGATGCCCTTTTCCTCATAACCTACTGGTTTGTGTTGAATCATGCGAACTAGCATCCCAAAATTGTTATCAGCTGAACAAAATCTCTTACTGATTTTTTTTTCAAATACAACAAAAAAATTGTATCGGTTAATACAAGAAAATTATGAATAAAACTACAGATAATACAGGCATTTTAAACAGATGTTTATAGTGAAACTCTGATAATGGAAGCAGACAGATAGACCGCAGGGTCACTCTTGAGGAGGGGGGCTTGGAGCAATACAGACACCAGTTGTGAAAGAGGTTATCGATCAATAGATTTGTGTGATCTCTCTGTCGGACAGGGCATAGCCAGTGATATACGATACTGACCCCCTTTGTCCTCCCTCAGTCCCTCTTCTCTTCTGTCCGTCTTTCCGTCTGTCTGCCCACTAAGCTCAACCTTGCTGTGCCATATTCGGCAATCGTTGTCTCTGTCAAACAATATGTCTAGATAGTCGTCCGTCTGTCACTGAGTGGCTATCTGTCTCTGTTGGTCAGTCGGTTGGTCTGTTGATCTGTCAGTATGTCAGCCCGTCTCTGTAGCTCTCTGTCTCTGTCTCTTTGTCTGTCTGTCTGTCTCTTTCCCTCTCTGTATCTGTCTCTCTCTGTGTTTCCGTCTTTGTCTGTCGCTGTATTTGTTTTTCTTTGGCTTTGTCTTTCTGCCTCTGTCTCAGTCTGTCTTTCTGTCTGTCTGTCTGTCTGTCTGTCTCTCAAGCCCCATCTCCACTGCAAAAAGGGTCTCAACAAAATTCCAGTATCCCTGGATACCCTTTTTCATCGCAGATGTCAGGACGCCGTCCCACACAGCCCACAAATCCAACTTCACTCAGTCACAAGTGCTATATTTAGCGCGCCCTCTCCTTTTACGAAGTCCAAGTGTGGTCAGTTCTTACTCTAATTAGCATCAGCTGGCCCCAGCTAGGCTTGTATGGGACGGAATAATTAGCGACTGAGAGGACCTGAAAGTGAGGGAAACTGACAGCTGTGCCCACCCACCTACCCTAGAACGACAATTCTGGGTCAACAGACAGATCCTCCCACATCCACGATTTGTGACGACCCTACGTCCTCCCCACCACCTGCCCCCACCCTACCCAGCAGTGTCTGTCTCCAGACCTCACTCGGCTCCAGCCTTCCTGTCCAGTGTTCCCTATGACCAACCCAACACAGTGTTACATACCTTAGAAACTCTGGTGTGATCATTTCACTCTACCAGCACTCAACAACAATCTATATATGTGTGTGTGTGTGTGTGTGTGTGTGTGTGTGTGTGTGTGTGTGTGTGTGTGTGTGTGTGTGTGTGTGTGTGTGTGTGTGTGTGTGTGTGTGTGTGTGTGTGTGCATGCAGGCGCGTACCTATACTTATATATATATATATATATATATATATATATATATATATATATATATATACAGTGTATGCTTGTGTGTGTGTGTGTGCGCGCGTGTGTGTGTATGTGTGTGTGTGTGTGCGTGTGTGCGTGTGTGAATGAACACAATGTTTGCATGCACATGAACATACGTGCAAAACAACAACACGACAAGATTATGAAGACTGATTCCTGTGCTCCTCGCCCCATGCTCTTGATTTGTTTACCTGGTGACAGACTGATAATTATATATTGTATCAGATATTCTGTGCTCGAGGTGTGCCCACCTGATCCAGTACTCTGAATGTGTAGCCCACAGTGACTGATCAGTGCCAGATCATATTTCATCCAGAAAAGATTTGACTAAAATTTTCAGGATCTGTGCTGATTGTGTGTCAACATTTTATTCTTCAGGACTGGGCTGATTGTGCATCAGGATACACTCCAGTAATCTAGCCATTGACTATTGTTTCCATTGCTGCTTACAGGTGTTCTTATTATACGTTTCAACATTGTATTACTTTGACTGTTGAAGGTGATTTAGTATTGTTTTGCTTATCTCTCTATATTTTTTCATTTTCCCAACTTCTCTTCTTCTATATAACTGTATCACACTACTTGCACTCCAGATTGCTGGTTCTGTTTATTCAACATGTTCTTCTGAATAGACTTCAGCCAGATTGAGTTATTATATATATATTATTGTGTGTTGTATGTTTATTGTTTATTAATTTTATTCTTTCTTATCCATTTCATCCTTTACCCAATCAAGTGCTCACTCGATTCCCCCCTACTATTACTCTTTCAACTTATTTTTCTTCATCTTCACCAAATTTTGCACACACTATTACATTCCTCACTAAACTAACTTAACAGATACATTCAATGTATACTTCATGGACCTCCAAGGATAGATTAGGAATCTGCCACCTAAAAATAACCCACGCAGTAAATAAAATTGAAGCTATATCAACACTCATCACAAATCAAGGCAAACCATTTTACATTATGGGTCTTTTTGAGTCAAGACGTTCAAAGCATATAATGGACACGGATATATAGATTCCAGGTTACAAAATCCTACGAAGAGATCCACAACAACCCAAAGAAACAGGTATCTTAATCTATATGAGTGAATCAGTACGTTCAAATGTATTCCACATCTAGAAGGTCTTAAAGTAGAATCTATCTGGATTGAAGTTTCTGTGAAAGGTACACCCCCTATTGTAATTGGGTTTTGTTACAGAAATCCACCAGAAAGAAAAAAATTGGACAGACAAATTTTATTCCATGATGAACGAAGTCCTATTAGAATCCAGGGAAGTAATCTTACTGGTTGACTTCAATATTGACGTAGCAAAAGTATACAATCAATGGACCCAAGTTATGAATTCACTCAATCTTCACCAAAAAGTCAATTCACCCACAAGAATCACATCAAACTCAAGCCCAATTATTGATCACATCTACGTATCTAACCCTAAAAAATCATAGAAACATGTGTCCCTGTCTATAACTGTAGCGCTCACTATCCAGTCTGTGCCACAAGGTCAAAAAAAGGAACAAAAAATCCCAAACCTGGCCATAAAACTATAACCTATTGTTCTTTCGCAAAATTTGATGAACATTTTTTTCTCCCAGAATTATGCAACTCCAAGCTCTCGGAAGCATTCAACATTACAGATCCAGATTTAGCCATTGAGTTTTGGACAAAAACTTTTACAGAAATCTATACAAGCATGCTCCACTAAAAACCATTAGGATCAAACACGTCCCCAAACCACCTTGGCTCACAAAAGAACTAGAGGAAGCATGTTATCTTACAGATTTTCTAAAAGAATTTATATTATATGCGTAAAAAAAAATTAAGGAATGCCATAAACTCACATAACGTTGAGGAAAAAAGAAAGATTTCCAAGACTTACTATCTTCAAAACAAAACTCAAAGACTATATGGCAAGCAATAAATCAGATAACAAACAATCAGCCATCTTCCAAATCAAACGTAATCAAAGACATTTTTACTGAAAAACTTAACAATCACTTCATCAATGTTTCTTCTAACGTAATTAGCCTATATATATATATATATATATATATATATATAATATATATATATATATATATATATATATATATATATATATAACACATCATAACCTTTGTCTTGACAATAACTATTTCCGCAACGCCTTCAAATGTGCTTAAGTGATACCCATCCACAGGTCTGGTGATACTTCTGACCTGTCAAACTATAGGCCGATCTCTATTATACCTATGCTCTGAAAGCCCCTGAAAAACATATAAATAAACACCTAGTCCTTCATATAGACATCAACAACCTACTTCACCCGTATCAGTCTGGATTTAGACAAAATTATTCATGTCACACGGCACTGACTAGTCTTGTATACAATTGGCTATCAAACATTAATGACAATAAATTTTGTGGAGTATTACTTGTAGATTTCAAAAAGTCATTTGATACGACTGACCACAAGTTTGTGTCTTAAAAAGCTAAATCTATGTAACATCTCTATAGATACCTTAGGACTACTTAATTCCTATCTTACAAACTGGCAACAATGTGTCTCAATAGCTACATCCACATCCAAAGTGAAGCCCATTTATTATGGAGTACCACAAGGATCCATACTAGGGCCTATTCTCTTTTCATTTTATATAAATCACCTTCCTCTACACATCAAATCCAAATGTGAACTATTTGCTGATGACACAACCATACGTATGAGTCATAACGACATTGACTCTCTAGCAACCATATTACCAAAAAGCACTGATGATCTTGTCAAACGGACAGAACTGAACCACATGACAATACACCCCAAAAAACAAAATGCATGCTTATCACCACCAGATAAAAGCAACAAAACTTATCTCACAAACTGTTTCTCATCCAGATCAATAAGGAAGCAATTGAACTAACCTCTCACCACAAAGTCCTAGGAGTAACAATCAACGAAAATCTCAGATGGTTCTACCACATCCCTCACCTATGCAAATAATTTTATTTATCCCAAAGAGTATACCAGTGACTAAAGTTAAACACTTTTTTTTTTACTTTCATTCAAGGAAATTATTTTTTCAAGCTTATTTACAATCCTCAATAGATTATGCTTCAACCTGTGGGATTCTGTCAGTGCAAACACTTTGAAACCATTATTAAGCCTGTACAAACATGCTCTTAAACTTGTCCTTTTGAAGAAAACAACCTAGCTAGAAGTGGGTTCACTCACTCACTCACTCGGTCCCATGTCCCAAAGGACTTAGGAGGACATGAGAGAAGACACAACAGAGATCTTTTTCCATGCTTCATGATCCTGTGTGGCTAGTAGGAGGTGTTGCAGGGGTTGGGCAGTCCAGTCTTTGATGTTGTCAACCCATGATTTCTTTTGGCGGCCTCTTCTTCTCTTGCCCTCGACTGTTCCTTGCAAAATGGTTTTTGCTAAGGTGTTGTGTCTTGTGGTGTGACCAAACCACATCATCTTTCTCCTCTTTATGGTGGAGAGCAAAGGCTCTTGGGGGCCCACACACTTTTTGATTTCTTCTTTCACATAGTTATTGGTCTTGTGTTCTTTGTATGATATATTGAGGAGTCTTCTGTGGCACTTGTTTTTGAATGCTTGGATTCTCCTCTCTAACTCTGCTGTCAGAGTCCATGATTCACAGCCATATAGGAGGATAGATATCACGAGGGATTTGTAGAGGTGGTATTTGGTGCAGAAGCTGATGTTGTTGCTTCTGATGATCCTCTTGAGTCTGACTAGAGCAGATGTTGCTGTTGCAATGCGAGCTTTCACTTCATTGTTTGATGTGCCTTCGTTTGTTAGGACGGAGCCTAAGTATTTGAATTGGCTCACCTCTTCCAGTATTTCTCCATTCATCTTTATTTCCATGATGTCATTACTTGTGCTGTTGACCATGGTCTTCATTTCTCTGTACTGACCTCCATGCCATATGCGCTCATTCAATCTGTTAGACTGCCTGTGAGGATTTGCAGTTCTTTTTTGCTGCTGCCCATGAGGTCAATGTCATCTGCAAATCTGAGGTTAAAGTGTGGTGGTTTTGCAGTGTCTCTGTCATGATGTTTTGAGGAAGAGGTTGAAGAGTACAGGTGAGAGAAGGCAGCCCTGGCGGACCCCAACCGTGGTCTTGAAGAACTCGCCCATGTGATATTCATGAAAACTGCACTTCTTGCATTCTCGTACAGAGCCTTGATGACTTCAATTAGGCAGTTGTCAATGTTGAAGTGCCTGAGTACTTGCCAGAGGCCGTCATGCCATACCCTGTCAAAGGCATGTTTGAAGTCTATGAAATTGTGGTACAAGTCTTTTTGGTGTTGGAGATGCTTCTCTATCAGAATTCTCAGATTGAAAATTTGTTCCATTGTGCTGTGTTTTGGTCTAAAGCCCGCTCGTTCCTCTGCCAGGAGTTTTTCCACTTGGTTTTTCAGTCTGTTGAGGACTACCTGCAGCATGATCTTGCTAGGATGGCTTATGAGACTGATGGTTCTGTAGTTCTGGCATTGCTTGAGGTTTCTTTTCTTTGGCAAGGGTATTACAAGAGACTGTCCATTCTTTTGGCCATTCTTTGGTGTCGTGGATCTTCTGACAAAGTTCTGTGAATTGCCTTGCTGTTTCATGTCCTCCATTTTTTATGAGTTCAGCTGGGATGCTGTTGATTCCAGGGGACTTCCCCTTCTTCAATTGTTTAACAGCTGTGTCTACTTCACACCTCAGTATTGGCGGGTCTTTATCTTGGTGTTCAGGGGGTTTGTCAGAAACTATGTGGGTATCTGGGCATAGTGGGTAGTTATACAATCCCTCACAGTATTCTGTCCAGTGTCGGAGGATGGCATTGTTTTCCGTTAAAAGATTTCCTTCTTTGTCTTCAATAACAGAGGCTTTAGGCTGTGTGGCTTTAGTCAGTGCTTTCAGAGTGTCGTAAGCTGTTTTGCTGTTTCCCTTGGCCATTCCAGCTTAGATGTTGTTGCATTGTTCTTCTATCCACGCTTCTTTGGCTTCTCTCATCTTTTTCCTCACTTCTCTGTGGCTATCCATGTACTTGTTGTTGGCTTCTTGACTTGTGAACTTTTGTTTCTTAAGTTCTCTTCTTTTGTTGCAGAGGTCAAGAACCTCATTTGTCACCCAGGGTTGTTCCTTTGTTCTGCTTCTGCCTAATGTTTCTTCTGCTGCTGTCGTTAGCACTTCTTTGATGTTGTTGGCTAGTGTGTCCACATCATTGTCGATGGCTGTGAGTGCGGCAAACTTTCCTCCAATGTTGGCTTGGAAGATCTCAACCACTGTTGGGTCTTTGAGTTTTTCCAGGTCAAATCTTATGCGTGGGCTTTTTGGCTGTTGTTTTGCTTTCAGTTTCAGCCTGATGGTGGTAAGTACAAGGTCGTGGTCACTACCAATGTCAGCTCCTGGGAATGTTCTTGTGTTTGCCTTGTTTATGCTGGGTTTGAATCTTTGGGGTGACAGAATGTAGTCAATTTGATTATGAATCAGACCATTTGGTGAGTGCCAGGTTGATGTTCTAGATGGCTTGTGAGGGTGGAGTGTGTTAGCTAGAGTTAGTTTGTGCTTCTTTGTGAATTCCAGCAGCTGCTGTCCTCTGTCATTTGTTTCTCCCAGTCCAAAGGGTCCTGTGGTTCCTGTCCAGGTGTCATAGGCATCAGGTCCCACCTTAGCATTCCAGTCGCCTTCCACAATAAGAATGTCTTTTTTGGGCGTTTTGGAGATGACGTTTTCAAGTTCTTCATAGAATTCTTCTATCTGGTCATCATCGTAGTCAGATGTTGGAGCATACACTTGGATGATGGTGAGATTCTGGGGTTTTGCAGAAACTCTGATTGAGATGAGTCTGCTGGATACTGGTGTGCAGCTGATGATGCTTGACACAATCTCTTTCCTGACAATGAAGCCTACTCCGTGTTGATGTAGTTTCTCTTCTCCACTGTACCATATCTTGTGGCCATCTTGCGTGGTTGTTTCTCCGAAGCCAATCCATCTGACTTCCGCAAGCCCTAGGATGTCCCATTTATATCTCTGTAGTTCATGTGTGAGTTCCTGTACTCTTCCTGTTTGATACAGAGTCTTTACATTCCATGTTCCAATGGTTATCCCTTTAGCTGGAAGCTTTAGAGTTGGTTTTACTCCAGTAGCACACTTGTCATTCCCACCCTGGAGGCTTGCAGTGGGTAGCGCGGTCGTTGTTGATCCGGGCCTCGACTGATCCGGCATGTCTTTCTGTTTCGTTTTTCTCATCATGTCCTTGTAGTGGGCTTGAGGAAGCTTGGTGGCACCCATCTCCTCTCCAAGACTCCTACTGGTGAGTAAGAATGCACCAGCCCCTCACAACGTTTCGCCTGCCAGTAGAAGCGGTCACCGGGATGTGGGTTATACTCAGTTAAATATTCTTCCCCTACATCAAAGACTAAAATATAACAAAGGCCTCATGATGTTCAAGATAATGGCAGTAGATATCTCCACATCCTTAAAAGATAAGTTCCTTATGAATCATTCCAGAAATACTGTAAAGCCAGTTGTCCCCATCCCAAGAATAGACTTGTTCCAATCTACTTTACTGTACTCAGGCCGTATGCTGTGGAATTTCCTTCCTGGTTCAGTTAAACAGCTCCAATCATTAACAACCTTCAAAAATCGCCTTCTAATCCACTTGATGCATCAGAAGTAACTAACCACACCTCATCCTGTTGGAAAATCTCTCTCTCTCTCTCTCTCTCTCTCTCTCTCTCTCTCTCTCTCTCTCTCTCTCTCGCTCTCTCTCTCGGGCTCGGATGATGCAGTGACAAGTGAAAGACGTGCAGAAACAGCTCTGTGTTTTCTTTAGAAATAGTAGCGTTTTGTGTGTAGTGGTGTAGCTGAAATTTGGTTGAGGTGTGTGTAGCCTAAGTGTGCATATGAACATGTAACCACAATCAAAATAAGGTTAGTAGCGTGCCTGCAATTAAAATTTGAAAACTTATATGGCATATAGAAGGATTTGTTTGTTGGAAGATGGCAGGCATAACTCACGTACCTTCATGTTTTTTTTTCATCTCCAGTTGCACGTGCTATTCGTGCACATGCTTATTCTACAATGCTGAATGGACACTAGTTGCAAAGCAAACGGAATATTGTGACATGTGCACATGTTACTGGGTTGTCAAGGTATGTGATCACGTGTGGTAAACAAAAACCGGCTTCCTTCAAACACAGGCACATGAAAAGCTTTACAGAATATGGCTGTTACACCTCAAGGTAATCTGCTTCATTTTATTGACTGGCAGTTTAGTCAAATGCAATATGGTCTACAAGGTCATCTGGCAGGGCTGAAAGACAATATTGACGAAAAATTTCGTAGTCTAGAAGATAATATTGCATGCTTCTGCACTGAAGTCAGCCAGCTAAAAGAAAAAGTTCTTGAACATGCAGAAGACATCAAAGAAATAAAAGAGGACAACACAACAATGCTAGACAGGATAGAGCTACTGGAAAGAAAACTGGAATCCACTGAACAAGACTCCAGAGCTCTTAACCTGAGGTTTATTGGCGTTGGTGAGTTCAGCCGAGAAGATGAGCATGTGACAAGCCAGATCATTACAGATGTCCTGAACAGCCATTTACCATCTCCCAGTTGGCAACAAGATGACATCGCGAGAGCATTCCGTATCGGAAGGCCACGCTCCCATAGTGAAGAACCACGGCAAATACTTGTCAAGTTCTGGAGATGGGCAGATAAGATGGCTATCTTGGGGGACAAAGACTTAAGGGACAAGCTAAGAGCTAGTGGTATCCGGGTAGCTGCGGACCTTACCACACACCAGAGAGAAATGCTAGAGTTTCACCGTGGTCTTGGCAAGACTGCATACTACCATGGCAAAAAACTCTATGTACGGGACAATGAGCAATCAAGGTCATTCAGCCACAGTCATAAAGAAGACAACAGACCTCAACTTCAGTCTGGAAGACAGAGAGAGTACAACAGGAATGAAAACTCCTGGTACTCAAATAGATACCAGGCTGACAGGTATTCCAATTACAGGCACCAGCCAGAAAGACGTCATTTTGACAACACTCATCAGGATGTGGCTGACCTCTTTCCAAGCCACTGGTCAAAAAGAAACAGTCCACCACATCAGTACCCGAGCAGGAGAAATGACAAGCCCCACAGACAGGCAGATTTGGAGAATCACTCAGGTATCAACTCCAGAGCAGAAAGCAGACCAAGACACCTGACTCAATCCCGTCGTCCAGACCAAGGAAGGAAGGACTCTGTGCTGGTTGTTCCAGGCGCCAGGTCGTACAAGGAGGTGGTGCAAAATGGTGCACTGCATGAACAAAACAACTCTACTCACAAGAGAAATGTCATCAGAAAGGACTATCTCCAACAGTCTAATGTTGCAAATTCAAAGTCAACCAGAGACAGCTTCAGAACCACAAGTGGTCCACAGAGAGTCAGCAAACATAGTTTAGTTCCTACTGAGGAAGACGGTGCCAACAAAACAGTCAATAATCATCAGCACCAATATAGGAGTGAGGAAGGATCCCCACACAGTGACAATTTTGACAGTGTTGACCTCATCCCTGAATCACATGAGAATAAATCTGAGATGCAGGATACGGTGACAAGTGATGGTGACAATGTTCCAAGTGATGATGACAGTGTGCTAAGTGACACTAACAGTATCACAGTGCCTCAAAAGGAAACATTCAATGCAGAGTCAACAAGCAGGCTTAGAACAGATAGTATCTCCAGTGATGGTTCTATGGAGTTAAGTCATGCACGAAGAACAGCACACAGAAAGACAAATGTGAATGAGAGCAATAGAGTCAAGACAAGTATGACTGACACAGATGATAAAGTCAATGAAAGTAAAAGTATTCATGATTCAGTTGATAAACAAGACAATGAACATGCATATGATCAACAAAATAAGGAGCATGTACGTAATAGACAAGATAAGGATCATACATGCGATGACTTTGATCAAGCAAAGAGTCAGACCCCTACAAACTTGCCTGCACCACGTAGTGCACGACCAAAGAGGGCTGCTTCTAGCTCTCGACTGAACAAGCAGACATGCCAGAAAACTGCAGCTAGATCCAGCAGTCAAAGCAATATTGTGGAGTCCTTTAAAAAAGCTGAGTCCGCCTATCAGACAGGGGACAAAAGCAAACCACAACAGTCTGTGCCCCAGCACAAAAAGAAAGGTGCTTCAGGCACCAACAGATAGGAATTCGGCCGGGCCACTTTATCTCAAAGCAATTTCTCATCAAATAAGGTCCCTATCTTCTCATGCCCAAATGAAACAACCTCTGTACAAAATGTAAATAATAGTTCTGTTAAATTTTTGAATTACAATGTAAATGGTCTCCTTCCAAAATTAGAAAATGTTGATTTCATTAACTTTATTACTTCCTATGATTTTGTATGCTTAACTGAAACATTTGTTAGTTTTGAATTTGAATCTGATCTATTTAATGAGTATGTAATATTTTCCTCAAAGGCAAAGAAATTATCCCAGCAAGGGAGATACTCTGGTGGTGTGATTGTGTTAGTGCGAAAAACATTTACTAGGTTTATAGAACGTGTGCATGTGGAACAAGAAAACTTTGTTGTGTTAAATATTGATAAATGCCTTTTTTCAACTGATAAAAATATTATGTTTTTGTGCTGTTATATTCCTCCATACGATTCTTCATTCTGGAATGGTCAAGGAGATGACTTTGGTTTAGAGATCCTAGAGCAATGCTTAGCACATCTATATGATTCACATAGTGATTTTGATATTATTGTAAATGGGGATTTGAATGCAAGAACAGCACAAAGGAATTATTCCTTCAATGGGGATAGCACTGATTTTGAAGAAATGTCTGTTTCTAATAATGACAAGTTCTTAAGGAAATCACAAGATGGTACTGTTAACAGATTTGGTGAACAACTTATTGAATTGTGTAACATGTATGATTGTCTTATATTGAATGGGCTGAGTGAAGCAGATTTTGATGGAAGTTGTACATATGTAGGATATGCAGGGGAAAGCACTGTGGATTATTTTGTCTTATCTCTTGAACTTTTTTCTTCAATCCAAATATTATCTTTAGAGGTTGAAAACTTTGTAGAATCTGATCACCTACCCATTGTCCTGGAGGTGGAAGCAGCTGGAAACAGAGATGTCCATTCTGATAACAGGAAAGTAAATGACAATGCTGTGTTTGAAAAATTTATGTGGAATGAGGCAAAAGAAAATGATTTCAAGAAATCTTGGGAGAGTACAGATATTCAAAACAGATTGACATTGGCCATGAATAACTTAGATGATGATGTAGACAGAGCTTTAGATATATTTGTAGATTGTTTAAAAGAGTCTAGCAAATGCATGCTCAAAAGATGTCATATTCATAGAGTACAACGAGCAGAGTGGTTTGACTTTGAATGTAAAAATGCAAAAAATGAATGTAGAAAAAAACTAAAACAGTTTAGAGCAAGTCGAAAAGAAGTAGATAGGCAAATATATGTTACAGCAAGAAAGCATTATAGGCATTTGTTGAAAACCAAAAGGCACACTTATAGAAAGCAAAAGACTGAAGCATTAACAACTAAAATTAACAATGGGTCACACTTTTGGAATGAGCTGAGAAAAATGGGTTGTACAAATAAGAGAAAGGTAGTAAATGATATCAGTACTGATGAGTGGTATAAACATTTTAAAACTGTTTTCCAAGGTAATACTGAAGAATTTGAAAGGGATGATAGCACTGAGTTTGAATTCTCAGATGAAATAGATAATACACTAAATAAAGAAATATTAGAAGCAGAAATTGTTCAGGCAATTGGTAGACTTAAAAAGGGTAAAGCAAGTGGGATAGATGATATTTTAGCTGAAATGCTAAAAACCGGTGGTAGTAATGTTGTAAAATTTCTTACAAAATTATTTAATGTTATTTTTCAGCGAGGAATCTACCCACATGAATGGTCAAAAGCTATAATCATACCATTACATAAAAAAGGAAACCTAAATGATGTTGATAACTACAGGGGAGTGTCTCTCTTAAGTATTATATCTAAATGTTATACTTCAGTACTTAATACACGATTATATACCTGGTTAGAGAGCAATAACTTAATTTCAGAATGTCAAGCAGGGTTTCGAAGAAAATATTCAACAGTTGACCAAATATTTACACTATATGCAATTATTCAGAACCACATGAACAAAAAAGGAAGAAAACTTTATGTTGCTTTTGTAGATTTTAGAAAAGCTTTTGATTCTGTTCAACATAACAAACTCATGCAGTGCCTTCAAAATCAAGGTGTACAGGGTAAATTCTTTGGGGCACTACAAGCTATGTATAGGTCATTGAAATCATGTGTTCAAGCAAATTCTGAATTAACTGAAATGTTTGATCGTCCCATTGGGGTAAGGCAAGGCTGTGTTCTTAGCCCCGCACTGTTTTCAATATTTGTAAACCAGCTAGCAGAACAAATCAATGAAAAGGGTAAACATGGGGTGCAACTATTTCCAGATATTATGGAGTTATTCATCTTGTTATTTGCAGATGACGTGGCTTTGATATCAACAACACCAGGTGGGCTCCAGAACCAATTAGATATTTTAAAAAACTGTTGTAATAAGATAAAGTTAACTGTAAACATAGATAAAACAAAAGTAATGGTATTCCGAAAAGGGGGCTTTCTTGGTAAACATGAGAAATGGTTCTACAATGGTAAAAAGTTAGAAGTAGTAAACAATTATTGTTATTTAGGATTCAAGTTCACTACCATGATCAGTGCAAAAAACGGCACATGGCATCTAGTAACAAAAGGCAAAAAGGCAGTAGTTCAGCTAAATAGAATTTTTCGGAAATATAAAGAGATGTCAGCAAATACTTTTTTCAAAATTTTTGATACAAAAATACAACCTATCTTGCTATACGCTGCTGAAGTATGGGGAACAACCCAGTTAGAACACATAGAAAAAGTTCACATGATGGCATGCAAAAGATTTCTAGGTGTGCCAACCAAAACACCAAACAAAATGATATATGGAGACTTGTGTAGATATCCACTCTTTGTAAATTCATACACCGCTTGCTTAAGATATTGGTTTAAGCTATTAGAAATGGACAGTGAACGTTTACCATACAAGGCATATCAAATGCTGTTGCATCTAGATAATTCCGGAAAACAGTGCTGGGTTTCGAAAATAAGAGAAGTTTTATGCTTAACTGGATTCAATATTGTTTGGTTACAACAATATGGGGATGTTAAAAAGTTTCTGAGCATATTTAAGCAGAGACTCATCGATATGTTTATCCAAGAATGGTCAGGAACTATTAGAGATCGTGACCGATACCAATCGTATAGATCATTTAAAACTATTTTTGAAAAAGAATGTTATGTTCTAGATATCGAAAATTATTGTCTTCGTGTTGCCATTACGCAATTAAGGTTTAATGTTCTCCCACTTAACAATAATGTACACTGCTATAGTCAATCTGTTCATGATAAATTCTGCCCATTCTGTAAAAACGAAATTGAAAATGAAAAACATTTTGTGTTTAACTGTGCTACGTATGAAGATTTAAGGGTAAAATTTCTAAAAGAATCAAAAGAACTTTCATTGCATGTGTTACTCAGAGCCACTGATCCTATCCACAGATATAATGTATCTAAATATGTATTTCATGCAATCGATAGGCGGAAGAAAATATTTTAAAGCACTGAGATTAGCAAGATCTTTACTTCTATGTGAGTGTGCCTACCTATGAACGGGGGTATGTTGTGTGTGTGTGTGTGTGTGTGTGTGTGTGTGTGTGTGTGTGTGTGTGTGGTGCGTGCGTGCGTGCGTGCGTGCGTGCGTGCGTGCGTGCGTGCGTGCGTGCGTGCGTGCGTGCGTGCGTGCGTGGTGTGTGTGTGTGTGTGGTGTGCAAAAACCAGCAAACATCTCGAATAGAAAATTGCAGGGTTAACGTGACTGTGCAGTACTGGAATTCAAATCAGCAGCGTTGCCATGATAACTACCTTGATGCTAAATGTAAAATGTATGTTACAAATGTTTTCTCCAAGTCTAGCAGGTGTGTTTGATTTGCTATGATTGTAAAATACTTCTCTGATTTTCAACTTGCTTTATTTGCATAAAAGATGATGGTGATGTAAATGTTGAAGACGATGGTGATGTAAATGCGGAAGATGATGGTGATGTAAATGTTGAAGATGATGGTGATGTAAATGCTGAAGATGATGGTGATGTCAATGTTGAAGATGATGGTGATGGTGATGGTGATGAAAATGCTGAAGATGATGGCGATGTAAATGATGAGGATAAAGGTGATGGTAAAGTAAATGTTGAAGATGATGGTGATGGTGATGTAAATGTTGAAGATCATGGAGATGGAGATGTTAATGTTGAAGAGGAGGGTGTTGTAAATGTTGAAGAGGATGGTGATGTAAATGTTGAAGATGATGGTGATGTAAATGTTGAAGATGATGGTGATGTAAATGCTGAAGAGGATGGTGATGTAAATACTGAAGATGATGGTGATGTAAATGCTGAAGATGATGGTGCTGGTGATGTAACTGTTGAAGAGGATAGCGATATAAATGCTGAAGATGATGATGCTGGTGATATAAATGTTGAAGATAATGGGGATGGTGATGTAAATGTTGAAGATGATGGTGCTGGTGATATAAATGTTGAAGATGATAGTGATGTAAATGTGAAGATGATGGTGATGTAAATGTTGAAGATGATAGTGATGTAAATGTTGAAGATGATGGGGATGGGATGTAAATATTGAAGATGATGGGGATGGTGATGTAAATGCTGAAGATGATGGAGATGTAAATGTTGAAGATGATGGTGATGTAAATGTTGAATATGATGGTGATGTAAATGTTGGTGATGATGGTGCTGGTGATGTAAATGCTGAAGATGATAGTGATGTAAATTCGGAAGATGATGGTGATGTAAATGTTGAAGATGATGGGGATGGTGATGTAAATGCTGAAGATGATGGTGATGTAAATGCTGAAGATGATGGTGATGTAAATGGTGAAGATGATGCGGATGGGGATGTAAATGGTGAAGAGGATGGTGATGTAAATGCTGAATATGATGGTGATTGCAAATGTTGAAAATGATGATGATGTAAATGCTGAGAATGATGGCGATGATGATGCAAATGCTGAAGATGATGGTGATGTAAATGGTGAAGATGATGGGGATGTAAATGCTGAAGATGATGGTGATGTAAATGCTGAAGATGATGGTGCTGATGATATAAATGTTGAAGATGATAGTGGTGTAAATGTGAAGATGATGGTGATGTAAATGTTGAAGATGATGGTGATGTAAATGTTGAAGATGACGGTGATGGTGATGTAAATGCTGAAGATGATAGTGATGTAAATGTTGAAAATGATGGTGCTGGTGATGTAACTGTTGAAGATGATAGTGAAGTAAATGCTGAAGATGATGGTGCTGGTGATATAAATGTTGAAGATGATGGTGGTGTAAATGTTGAAGATGATGGTGATGTAAATGCTGAAGATGAAAGTGATGTAAATGTTGAAGATGAGGGTGATGTAAATGTCGAAGATGTTGGTGATGTAAATACTGAAAATGATGGTGATGGTGATGTAAATGCTGAAGATGATGGTGATGGTGATTTAAATGCTGAAGATGATGTTGATGGTGATGTAAATGCTGAGGATGATGGTGATGTAAATGCTGAGGACGATGTTGATGTAAATGTTGAGGATGATGTTGATGGTGATGTAAATGCTGAATAGATGGTGATGGTGATGTAAATGCTGAAGATGATGGTGATGTAAATGCTGAAGATGATGTTGACTGTGATGTAATTGCTGAAGATTATGGTGATAGTGATGTATTTGTGGAAGGTGATGACTATGAATGATGATGTAGATGATAGAACCAATGAAGGAAGTGCTGATGGTTATAGTGATGTGAATACTAATAATGATGATAGTATGATGATGTGATCTCTAATGGTGATGATGGTTATGATGATGTGGTTACTAAAGGTGATGATGGTAACGATGGTGTAGGTGTTGAAAGTGATAGTGGTAACGGTGACTATGATGAAGAAGTTAAAGATGATGATGGAAAAAGTGATGAAGAAGACGAGGATGATGATCGTGACTATTATGTAGACACTGAAGATGATGATGATCGAAAATTGGAATTGTAGAATAGCTGGAAATGTTTTCCGCGATGATGTTTACCTTCCTCCTGCCTCGAACATGTTTTGTATAGTGGTCTAAGGCCGATGTACAATAAAACTTTCAGTGTTCAGTGTTCTCTCTCTCTCTCTCTCTCTCTCTCCTCTCTCTCTCTCTCTCTCTCTCTCTCTCTCTCTCTCTCTCTCTCTCTCTCTCTCTCTCTCTCTCTCTCTCTCTCTTCTGCGTAAATGTTTACATGTATCATGTCATTGTGAATTTGTAACTGATTCTAAGAATGATTTTCACTGTCATATTTCTTATGCAAAATAACATGCATCTTATCATTGTATAATTGTAACGGACTTGCGAATGAGTTTCGTTGTCTTACTTTTTTAAAGCAAAAATAACGTATCTATTACAACTGTAGTATGGGTTTTTATTGTACCATTACAACCACTGAGTGTTAGTAATGATAATATTGGTTAATTGAAAATTGAATGCAATTTATATCTGCAATACACTGTGAACTCACTCACTCACTCTCTCTGTCTCTCTGTCTCTCTGTCTCTCTGTCTCTCTCTCTCTCTCTCTCTCTCTCTCTCTCCTCTCTCTCTCTCTCTCTCTCTCTCTCTCTCTCTCTCTCCAAATCTTACCTTTAATGTATCATGTTTAAAAATGTATCTATCTTAATAATTGTGTGTGTCGTATGAAATAGATTTTTGTGAGTTTTTATTCTAGCGATCACTGCTTACCAGCTACATAACTATGTCCAACATAATTATGTTATGAGTGTGTTATTTGTGTGTGCCTAATGACGTACACGAGAACCTGTTTGTGTGTGTGTGTGTGTGTGTGTGTGTGTGTGTGTGTGTGTGTGTGTGTGTGTGTGTGTGTGGTGTGTGTGGTGTGTGAATCATATGGAGTTTTTCTTTGGGTGTTTTGTTTTGTTTTTGTTTTTCTTTCAATCTGGGACATATGTTAATGTAATTTGTCATTGGTAGTACTTCCCAAAAATGAAGATATTTGATTAAGGTGGGTTTTTTTGTTTGTTTGTTTGTTTTCGTTTTTGTTTGTTTGTTTGTTTGTTTGTTTTTTTCCCCCTCTATTACCAGAATATTATGATCTCTAGGCCTATGACTAAATTTGTTGACAGATGATGGTTGGATAATGTACTCAGTGCTAAACTACCTATGTTTTAATTACTACTTTTATTTGTTTGTTTTTGTTTTAATTACTACTTACTTATTATCGATTTTCTGGTTTCACTTCGTTTTTGTTTTCTATTATGATGATCATTTGATTGTTTGTTATTAATTCTAGTTCACTGTATTGCGCCTTTGTTATCCTATCATATCTTCTGTCCTTACATCTTGTCTTCTGCTTATTACTGTCTTGTTGTTTTGGTCTTCTTGTTTGGTTTTTTTTGTTGTTAGTTGGAGGTGTTAGTTGGAGGTGTTCTTAGTAATCCCTGATTAGGGCAGGGACTGGATGTAAAAAAGCACATGAGTGCTTATTCATTATCCTCGAAATAAAAGAATTTGATTTGATTTGATTTCATTTCATTTCATTTGATCTCTCTCTCTGTGTATCTGTGCACTTGTCTATCTGTAATGACTATTAGGGGACGAGATAGATCAGTGGTCAGAGCACTCGCTTTAACCAGCATTCAGCATGGTTACCAAGTGGATGGGTGACCGTTTGCATGCCTTAGAGTCAGTACATGTCCCAGTTCACCAAGCTGTAAATGGGTACCTGCCCTCTTTGGGTCAGGGAAATGAAGCAGTGAAGGAGAGGAGATTGGCACCACAATATGCTGGTCCCTGGAGAAGCTGAAGTCTCTGACACTTTGGTTCCCTATGACGGTTATGGAACACTTGTATTATTTTTTAACCTTTCAATGACCATTAGACAAGGAACAGATTTGTTTAGATTTGATTTGAGATTTAGATTTAGATCAATTTAGATTTGAGATCTCTGATTTAAAAGAAAATTGAGCACAGAAGTTGCCGAAGAAGTAACATGAGATGGTAAACATTGCTAGAAGTTTTTACCTGGTTTGTAGGAAGTGCCATTTGTTATTTTCAGACGATGTTTTGGTTTCCCATGACCCCGGTGACCTTTGCCACCAGCTAAATAACTTACAGAGAACATCTTATGCTTTAGGCTTCATGTGAATTCTGATAAACCGAAGATTGGGTGTTCAGAAAAGGTAGGCATGACCAAGATCTGAAATGTATTTTAAAGGCAACAATATGGAAGATGTTAAGAGATACAAATATCTTGGCTTTATAAATCCAGCAAAAGTGTCTTTTGACACAGCACAAGATGATGACGCCAGGCGTGCAACACTTAATGCTTTTGAGATCTTGAAAAGAATGTGGGCTTTGGGTAACATGGATATGTTCGTGTTTGTTTTTTTTAATAAAAAAAACTGTTTGATGCGTAACTGTCGTAAGTCAAATCTAAGTTATTATATAGGGCCTACCTCTGAGCTCTGAAGTTGTAAAAAAAAATCAGTTTTGAGTCAGTTTATTTATTAAAAAGAAGACGTTTACGACATGTTTACAGCAAAAATCCCTATAGAATGACCAATGGAGAACCATGACGATATCCTTTGTATATTGACAATAGTTAAAACCCCAATTTTGCTTAGGTGCAAACTTTTAAAACAGGCTTATCTTTTGACTTTATAACAAGACTCCAGAACTCATAGTACGACGTATAGATTTCAAAAATTTATAATTTTATGTAAAAGATGTCTTGATTGTTAGTTTTTGTGTGTGAAGTGAGTAAATGGGGGTGTTGGTAATGAGCAAACTTGAAAAAAATAAAACAAGGCATGAGCCTGACATAATTATTGTTTATATCAAGATTAGGACGCAAAACTGATTGAAAGTGAAAGATCACAAACATATAGGTAATTTCCATGACTTTTGCAGCTCGAAAAATATATTACTATCTGTAGATAGATTTTAAAATGCTGTTGTTACTTTTTGATTTCAAAATGGTAATTTAGATGTGAATGACAGGAGTAAATAAATCTAAATTGTGCCCTTTTTGTGAAAAAACGGAAACATCAACTGATTTTCTCTTTGAATGCACAAAATACACAAACTTTTGAGAACAATAAATAAATAATTTTTATAAAAGAATTATAATAGTTTTTGAATTTTTTTCCCTGCTAAAATAATATGAAAATACAAACGAACAATCACTTCAAAGTATGTTACAAAGTAAAAACAACTGTCAATCAAGACCTTTGGGAATGTATATCTTATGATGCTAAGCTTTGAAAGCCCGAAAACTAAGTGCTAAGTGAGATCGTCAAGAATCCGGTGTCCCAGGTTTTGAGTACTCTCTCTCTCTCTCTCTCTCTCTCTCTCTCTCTCTCTCTCTCTCTCTCTCTCTCTCTCTCTCTCTCTCTCTCTCTCTCTCTCTCTCTTATCGTAGATGATTTCAAGTCCTCACCAGCAAACCTCTCGTTTGGCGTACCACAAGGATCTGCCTTGGGAACCATTCTTTTCATCATGTACACCAAACCACTGAACACCCTCATTTGTAGTCGCTCTATCCAAAATCAGTCTTTTGCGGATGACTCCCAACTTTACCGTAAATACCGTCCTGATAATGTCGACAACACTATCGAAATCATGCAAAATTGTATATCCGACGTCAAATCCTGGATGACTAGACACAGATTGAAATTAAATGATGATAAAACAGAAGCCCTGCTGATTCACTCCACTCATTCTTCTCTATCAGTTGATCTACCATCTACCATCCGTGTTGGAAAATCAGATATTTCTTTCTCACTATCAGCTCGCAATCTAGGATTCGTCATGACAAATACCATGTCAATTGAGGAACATGTTTCACAGACTTGCCGCTCAGCTTATGCTGCACTTCGTCAGATCAGAAACATCAGAATGTATATCGATGTAGATACAGCCAAGAAACTCGTCTGTGCCCTTGTTCTATCTAGGCTTGACTATACAAACTCCCTGCTTGCAGGCTGTCCCAAGTTTTTGATAGAGAAACTACAGAAGTTACAAAACTCAGCTGCCCGACCGGTACTCAAAACAAAGAAGCGTAATCACATCACACCTGTATTGCGAAATCTGCACTGGCTTCCAATCCAAGCTCGTATCCAGTACAAAGTTATGATGCATTGTCATAATTTCTTCTTGAACAAAGTTCCAGCATACTTCTCCGATACTCTTTCAGTGTACCACCCAAACAGACCACTCCGCTCATCCTCTGACACTAGAATCTTGAGAGTTCCCAAAGTAAAAAAACAACAACACAGCACGGCGAGCGCTCATTCTTTCATGTAGGTCCCACTCTCTGGAACGCACTTCCATCTGAAATAAGACACACTGACTCTACTTCCTCCTATAAAAGGTTGCTCAAAACACACCTTTTGGATTGATTTCCCATTTGATTAACTCTTCTCTGACCCTAGTGCTGGTCTTTTGCTGTTTTGGGATATGATAAGGTTTTTCATTCCTATTTTACTTCATCTTTTTTTTTGTGTGGTTAATGTGAGTACATGTAGGGTAAATCCGTGAATGTGCCGTTTTCTTTCTTTGTTATTCCGTGTTGTGTGTTTTGTCTATGCGTGTAATTTTTGCACGCACGCGCGCGCGCGCGCGCGCGCGCGCGCGTGCGTGCGTGCGTGCGTGCGTGCGTGCGTGTGTGTGTGTGTGTATGCATTGTACTGCACTGCACATTTTCTTGATGATAGTGCTCTCATTTTCCTTTTATTCTCTGGCCATGTCATATGCTGAGTAATGTATGTGCATGCATTTTTTCCTTATTTTTTTGTGCTAGTCAAATTTTTCACGTTCATATGTAACCTATTTAAATTGATTTGATTGTACAGCGCGTCGAGCCCATGTTTTTGGGAATTCGCGCTATATAAGCCTCCATTTTATTATTATTATATTTCTCTCTCTCTCTCTCTCTCTCTCTCTCTCTCCTCTCTCTCTCTCTCTCTCTCTCTCTCTCTCTCTCTCTCCTCTCTCTCTCCCCTCGGGTTCGAGTTCGGTCGAGGAGATTTTTCTCCTGGAGTTAACATCAGTGCTGACTCCACTCTCCCCAAAAGTCCTTCGGATGAGACTTTAAACCGAGGCCCCGTGTGCAAACGCACGCAGAACACCTTGCACACACGTTAAATCCTGTTCCGCTTTTCGTATGAGTAGGCCATCGTGTGCCGGTGGGAACAGATGACATTTACAAAACTGCATACACATGGGGACTGGATGAAAAAATGCACAAGAGTGCTTATTCCATTATCCTCGATATAAAAGAATAAATCAAATCAAATCAAATCTTATTGTGGCCTAAAGCTGATGTACAGCAAAAGACAAGTCTAAAGTCTGAACTCTTTCTCCCCCCCCCCCTCTCTCTCTCTCTCCTTTTCTTTCTCCCCTGCCTTCTCCCTCACCCTAGTTTCCCCCTCTTTCTCCCTCCATCTCTCACCCTGTCTCTCACCCTCTCTCTCCTATCCCGTCTCTATTCCTCACTCTCTTTCTCCCCCTCTCTCCCCCCCTCTCTCCCATACTCTATCTCCTCCCTTTCTCTCTATTTCTCTCTCTCCCTCTCTCTCATTTACTCTTCCCCTTTCTCTCCCTGAATCTCTCTCGCTCACATCTCTCCATCTGCCTTTCCGTTCTCTCTCTCTCTCTCCATCTCTTTCCCTGACTCTATCTCCTCTCCTCTCTCTCCATCTCTCTTTCCACTCACTCCCCTTCCCCCCTCTCTCTCTTACACACACACACACACACACACACACACACACACACACACACACACACACACACACACACACACACACACACACACACACACACACAAGTCAAAATGATCTTTATTGAGGGTAAAAGATTAAGTTTACACAACTTTTTTTCATCCTGCCCTCACAAAAAAAAATCATGTAAATTGACTTCTAAAACATTCAAAGACAAATATCAACCTTTGTTGAAAAACTAAAATAAATCAGAATTACTTTCCAACAAATCTCTCAAGATAAAAAACAAAACAAAAAACAAACCCAAGACAGTACAACATAAGCTCACATCATACATACAAATGATACAAATACTATATAACATGGGCATGAATAACAACAAGCAGCCAAATATGAGGTAGTATCAAACATAAATGCGGACTATAGTTTGTCCATCAAATGTTTCTTCAAAAGTTTCTTAAACATTTGTTTTGAAGGAACTGATTTTAGAAAAGGGGGTAGACTATTCCACAATGTTCTTCCTGAATAAGCAAGGCTTGATTTATAGAGATTATTATGGGGCCTGGGCAGTAACAGTCTATGGTAGGCCTATTTTTATTGACAGCAAATTTTTCCACAATTTTCTTTGGGGCTTTTCCGTTTAATATATTGAACATACATAGATACTTGTTGAACTGCAGTCTGTCTTTGAGTGGAAGAATGTCTAGTTCTTTGTAGTTGGTGGTGGTCAGCGTATTAGGATTCAATCGGATTAGTTTAACAGCTCTTTTATGTAGGCGGTTTATATGTTTTAGGTTTGTTTACCCTCAATAAAGATCATTTTGACTTGACTTGACTTGACTTGACTTGACACACACACACACACACTCACTCACTCACTCACTCTATCTTTTCCTCCCTCTCTCCTTCCCGCCTCCCCCCCCCCCCTCTCTCTCTCCCTCCTGCCCTCTCTGTCTGTCTGTCTGTCTGTCTGTCTGTCTGTCTGTCTGTCTGTCTGTCTGTCTGTCTGTCTCTCTCTCTCTCTCTCTCTCTCTCTCTCTCTCTCTCTCTCTCTCTCTCTCTCTCTCTCTCTCTCTTATTAAAATTGTATGTTGCCTTTATAGACTTCGAAAAGGCGTTCGATTCCATCAACAGAAATTTGCTATGGCCAATATTGTTGAAAAATGAAGTAAAGGTAAAATTGTTTCGTTGTGTGAAAAGCATGCATAATTGTGTTAAGGCAAGAGTAAGATGTGGAACTAAATTATCGCCTTATATTCAATGTTCAGCAGGTGTCAAACAGGGTGACGTTTGCAGCCCGGTTCTATTTTCTCTGTTTATTAATGAGTTAGCACTTGAAGTAATACAAAATGGAAAACATGGTGTGACATTTTTGCTAGATACTTTGGAACTGTTTATACTTTTGTTTGCGGATGATGTTGTTGTTCTTTCTGAAACAGTTGTTGGTCTGCAGACCCAGATAAATAGTCTAATGCACGCTTCTTCCTCTTTGAGATTGAAGGTAAATATGGGTAAATCAAATATTGTTGTGTTTAGAAAGGGGGGTTATTTGAGTGCCAGAGAACACTGGTCAGTTGATGGTAATCAGATAGAAGTTGTCAATGCCTATAAATATTTGGGGGTATATTTTTCAACTAGGCTTAGTTTCACTGCTACATGCAGAGATTTAGCAAGCCGTGCAAAAAAGGCACTTCTCACTATCATGCGAGGATTAAATGCTTTGAATAATAGCTCAGTAAGACTTTTTTTGAAATTATTTGATGCACAAGTTCAGCCTATTATGCAGTATGGTTCAGAAGTTTGGGGTATTTATGCTGCGGCAGAATATTGTGAAAAAACCCATTTATTTGCTTTAAAGAAATTTTTGGGAGTGGATAGACGAACACCTAACGACTTAGTGTACAGGGAAATGAATAGGTATCCTATCACTATAAATTTTGTTGTCAGTACTATACGCTATTGGTTAAAGCTAACAAGAATGGAACCAGAAAGGTTACCAAGGAAAGCGTATATGATGCTATGTGAGTTGGATGATCGAGGAAAAACAACATGGGTAACAAATGTAAGAAAGTGTCTTTTTCAGTATGGATTTGGTTTTGTTTGGTTTCATCAAGGTGTGGAAAGAGTGAATGAATTTTTGCGTGCATTCAAAAGTCGTTTAATTGATTGTAGGTGGCAAGAGTGGAACAATCATGTTCAAAATAGTGAGAGGTTCAGCATGTATCGTGCGTTCACTAGCCCTGTGCCTCGTATACAAAACTATTTGCTATTAGATATTGACAAACATTTGAAATTTATGATGACTAGATTTCGTTTTGGTATCTCTAGTATAACTGTTCATTCATTTCGATATAAACACCAAAGTGACAATGATTTGATATGTCCATTATGTAAAGAAGAAAACGAGGATGAAATTCATTTCCTTCTTTGTTGTCCATCTTTAGCAGAAATCAGGAAACAGTTTATTGCTATGAAGTTTTTCAGAGACCCAAATTTGTTCAGATTTAGATTACTAATGTCTGCAACAAACCCGGAAACTGTGAAAAATTTGTCCAAATACCTGTATAAAGCATTTCAGATAAGAGAAATAGCAGTATCGTAATGTCATTACTATTTTTTTTCTAAGAACTAAGAATGTTCAAATTGTGCATGTCTCCATATACACACACACACACCCCTTCATATGGGGCGAAGGCCTTTCATGAATAAAATTTCGTATTCGTATTCGTATTCTCTCTCTTATTGTTTAGTATATTTTCAACTTGATGTATCCCTGAAAAGGGCGGGGACTGGATGTAAAAAAGCACACGAGTGCTTATCTATTATCCTCGAATAAAAGACTTTGCCTTGCCTTGCCTTGCCTTGTCTCTCTGTCACTCCCACACACACACTCTCTCTCTGCTGGCCAGTGATACACGATACCGACCTCATTTGTCCTTTCTCTGATTCTCTCTTTGCTATCTAGGCTGGGCGCCTTTGCTACCCCCGATTTTAACGTCTCTCAGACAGACGGGCTAAATTCTGTCTGCTTTGTCTCAGCGTTAATTAAGCCTTGCACACCATTCTAGAGTTTTCATTCACCCTCTCTGTCAGATTGTCTGTCTAGTCTGTCATTCTGTCTGTCAGTCGAGCATTTTGTTCAGTTGGTGTGTCTACTCATAAATCTGTCCCTAAGAAAGTGGACAGATTCATGGGTTGACATACTGACTGACCAACTGATCGGCTGACTGACAGACAGCAAAGGAGTTTTTTTCTTTGCTATTTGGCTATCTGGTTCGTGTGTTTTTCCCCTTTTATTTCGAGAATAGTGGAATAACCATTTATGTGCTTTTTTACATCCAGCCCCTGTGTGTGTATGCCGTTTTGCAAATGTTGTCATCCTTTCCCACTGGCATACAATTGCCTACTCTTCCGAAAAGCGGAACAGGTTTCAACGTGTGCGCAAAATGTTCGCACGCGGGACCTTGGTTTACAGTCTCATCTGGACTTTTGTGGGGAGTAGAATCGAACCCGGGTCAGCAGATCACGAGCGCATCACTCTGACCACCAGGCTATTCCGTTTGGTGTTCATTTTCTGTGTGTCTGTTTCTGTGCATCTCACTGTTCTTACAACACTTTCTGGATATCTGGGTTACTTCCGGTCTCTGCCTTTTTTCTTCTATGCCTCTCCCACGTCTCCGTCTCTATCAATCTGTGTCTGCCAGTCTGACTGTCTTGTTTTAAAGGGTAGATTGATAGTTGTGTGTTGTTTAAGATTTGACACTTTTTAGTGTGTTGTTCTTGGGGGCCCACACGCTTTTTGATTTCTTCTTTCACATAGTTATTGGTCTTGTGTTCTTTGTATGATATTTTTTGTATGATATACCATAAAGAGGAGAAAGCTGATGTGGTTTGGTCACACCACAAGACACAACACCCTAGCAAAAACCATCTTGCAAGGAACAGTCGAGGGCAAGAGAAGAAGAGGCCGCCAAAAGAAATCATGGGTTGACAACATCAAAGACTGGACTGCCCAACCCCTGCAACGCCTCCTACTAGCCACACAGGATCGTGAAGCATGGAAAAAGATCTCCGTTGCGTCTTCTCTCATGTCCCCCCTACGTCCTTTGGTACATGGGACTGAGTGAGTGAGTGAGTGAGTGTGTTGTTTAGTATTGTGTGTGGCTGAATGTGTTTTTTTCCCGATTTGTTGTTTATTTCCATATTTTTCTGACTGTTATAATGTATGTATGCTCACAAGGACGTACTGTAAAACTAGGCTTGACCCAAAATCTACGTTCTTGCGTATAAAATGCCTACTACTACTACTACACTACTACTACTACTACTACTACTACTACTACTACTACTACTACTACACTACTACTACTACTACTACTACTACCACTACTAACTACTACTACTACTACTACTACTACTACACTACTACTACTACTACTACTACTACTACTACTACTACTACTACTACTACTATGCTACTGCTGCTGCTGCTGCTGCTACTACTGCTTTTACTGCTGCTACTACTACTACTACTACTACTACTACTACTACTACTACTATTTACTACTACTACTAAACAAAGTCGACCTAGAAAAAGAACGGAAAAAAGACTTCTTAAAACATTTGTATCTTCAAACTGTTGAACGGTCATATTTTCATTTTTGCTATTTCTTCCTTCCCTTTGTATTCTAATAAAAACAAACCCAAAAACCTTGTTGACCGAATATTTGAAAGATGCAAAAGTTACAATACATCTTCTAAATGCAAGAGCATGCCCGACGTTACTTGATATTTTTGTTCAGCCGTTCTCTTCGACAGTTGACCTTGGATTTAAAGCCATTATTAGCAGAACTAGCAAAGGCTACGGAGCAATCAGAAATGAGCGATCAAGCGTTGCCTTCTCATTCTGCCCTGTGACACCCGCTGACTGTAAGCAGAAGAGGACAACAAGATGGCCGTCATCTCTATCTGTCTGTCTATTGTCCTACCTCCTATACCAGGTGATCGGATGACAAAGGAGTGTTAATCATTCCGATATTGTTGGCATTGGTAGAGAGAGAGAGAGAGAGAGAGAGAGAGAGAGAGAGAGAGAGAGAGAGAGAGAGAGAAATGAAATGAAATGAAATGAAAATGTTTTTATTGAACATCAGCCTTGGGCCACAATTCAAAACAAAGTGGGAGATGGGGGAGTGGATGTGCGTGCATATACAAATTTGTTCAAAGTCTCACCATAAAGCAACAGTACACACCTGCTACAACGCATCTTTTTCCCTATTTGATCTAGATCTACTTACTTTACATAAGCTCTACCACTGCCCTTCTTCTCCGAACAGCACGGAATAAAAATGTCGCTAACTGCACTGAACGACATCTACTACGTGCCCGGAGAAGAAAAGGCATAGGCACATGAAGAAGATCTTTCAGATAACTGGTTCGTAAATCTGTATATAATGGACAAATATATATTAGATGGTATTCATCCTCAATAACGTTTTTGCACAAAAAACAGTTTTTATCTTGGATGTTGTTGCTGTATCTATTGAGATTGTTATTTAAAGGAAGAACATTCATTCTGGCCTGAGACAGAGCTACTCTGAAACAATAAATATCAATACTATGAAGATACAATTCTTTTTCAAAAACAGTCTTAAAAGATCTATATGATGCATACCTATTACTCTCTCTCATGACACCTGACCACTCCTGAATAAACATATCTATTAATCTTTGCTTGAATGCACTAAGGAATCCCTGAATATCACCAACATCCTGTTGTAGCCACACAATATTAAACCCTGAATTGCACAACAATTCCCTTACACTTGCTACCCAACATTTTTTACCTTTCTGATCTAGAATTAATTGCATTTCGTAGGCCTGTCTTGGCAACCTCTGATTACTCATTTGTAGTAATTTTAACCAATATCTAACTGCACAAATATATGAGTTTATAAATAAAGGATATCTGGCAACTTCCCCATAAACCATTTTATTTGGCGTTTTAACAGGAACTCCCAGAAAACGTTTACAAGCCATCAAATGTATTTTTTCTACATGTTCTAAGCGATTTAAACCCCATACTTCAGATGCATATAGCAATATTGGCTTAATTTTCACATCAAAAACTTTAAAGTAAACCTGGCAAGAAATATCTTTGTTTTTTTTAAATGCTCTAATTAAACTTATTAGTGCTTTTTTCCCTTTTACACACAAATGTTCTGTACCCAGCCTATGACAAAGTCTTGTCGTAAAAACATACCCTAAATAACAATATTTATTTACAACTTCTAACTTTTTATCTCCTAAAAACCATTCCTCATCCTTACCCAAAATCCCTCCTTTCCTAAAGACCATAACTTTAGTTTTATCTGTATTGATGTTTAATTTCATATCCACACAACACTTTTGGAGAATATTCAACTGATTCTGCAGGCCTACAGGAGTAGAAGACAACAAAACAACATCATCTGCAAAAAGCAAAATGAACAATTCTACGGCACCTGGTATCAGTTGTACACCATGTTTTCCTTTCTCAGACATATGAGTTGCTAGTTGATTAATAAACATTCCAAACAAAGTAGGGCTCAAGACACACCCTTGTCGAACCCCTAAAGGGCAGTCAAAAAAATCTGAATATTTGTTGTTGGATCTAACACAAGATATCAAACTACTGTACATTGCATGTAGGGAACAGAAAAATTTTCCTCTAACACCTTGGTCTCTTATCAATTGTAGTAGCTTGTCATGTCTTACTGAATCAAAAGCTTTTCTGAAATCAACAAAAGCAACATATAATTTTTTACTCCGCTGAGAAAAGCATTTTTGAATAATAGAGTGTAGACAAAAAATATGATCAGTTGTTGAATAATTTTTACGAAAACCAGCTTGACCTTCTGAGATCATTTCATTGTCTTCCAACCACGTATAAAGCCGCTTGTTTAGTATTATACTATAGCATTTGGAAATTGTACTCAGCAGAGAAACCCCTCTATAGTTGTCAACATTTTCAATGTCACCTTTCTTATAGATTGGTATAACAATGGCTTTGGCCCATTCATTTGGGTAAATGCCTTTTGAAAATAGTGTATTGAATAATTTATGTAAAAAAGGAACTGTAATTGTACTACCAATCTTCAACATTTCTGTGGTAACGCCATCCATTCCGCAAGCTTTGCCACATTTTAATTTGTTAACAGCATTAGCCACTTCCACTTCAGTTATTTCAGAATTTAATATATGATCCTCTTGTTCAGTCAAGCCAATCCCGCCATTTTGCATATTTCTTGACATATCATCATCAATAGAAAACACCTTTTTAAAATGATCATACCACTCACTTATAGATATATTATTAGTATTAATTGATCTCTGCTTCCCACAACCCATTCCAGTTAGTTGTTTCCAAAATTTAGAAGAATCTGAAATATTTGATGTTAACTGTAATACTTGGTCACGTCTAAACTTTCTTTTCTTTATTTTAAGTATTACCTTGTAACTCTTTTTTGCTTCTATATACATTAACCTATCTTCAGTTTTTCTAGATTTCCTAAAAGTTCTTAATGTCTGTCGACTTTTAATTTTGGCTTGATGGCATTCATTATCAAACCACACGGAAGATTTCTTTGGTGCATTGGGATATACTTTCTTCAGCATACAACCACTAGCAGTTAACAAGCAATGTACAAAAATATCCAATGCACCATTCACATCTTGTTCTAAAACACTTTCTGCATCTTGCAATCTACCTTTTACAGAGGTATCATTTAGTTTGTTCAAGAACTCATGTTCTTTTTCTGTATTCCATACATGCTTTTAAAACAAAACTTTTTAATTTCCTTGTCTTTCCCGGCACAGCTAATAATGGATGATACAAAAGTAAATACCACAGGTAAATGATCAGATTCAGTCGAATCTTCAACACTGAATGATATATCATGGGACATCATGAGCAAATTATATGAAATGACAAAGTAATCAACAGTACTAGATCCTGCACTAGATATAAAAGTATAACTTCCATCACATTCATGCTCACTTAGACCATTCAAAATAACTAAATCAAAAGCATTACACAACTCTAGCAGCTGATCCCCAAACATATTTTTGGAATCATCCTGAGATTTTCTCAGAAAAGGGGACTTTTCATCATTTTCCTCATAGATTTCCATGTTATCTACATTGATACACATGCTATTTTCAGAAGCTGTTCTTGCATTTAAATCTCCACATAGTAAGGTATGAAATTTGTAAGATGCGTGTAAGTCCAAAAAACATTGTTCCAGCTTTTCTAAACCATAACCATTTTCTTTACATTTCCATACAGCAGAATCATGAGGGGGTACATAAGTGCAAATCCAAAAGATATCTAAATCTGTTTCAAACAGCTTTCTATCAATACTCACTATTACTGTATTGTCTAAGTTGTATTCAACTTGTGAAACTAAACTCGCAAATTTCTTTTTAATTAAAACAATAACACCACCTGAATAACTGCCTTGCTTAGATAGCTTCTTTGCTTTAGAATTGAAAATGACATAATCACTGAAAAGAGCTGATTCAAATTCTGTAGCTACAAATGTTTCTGTGAGGCAAATAAAGTCATGGGATTTTAAGTACTGAATAAAGTCAATGTTGTCTAGTTTTGAAAATAGACCATTAACATTAAAGTTTAAAAATTTAATTCTAATACTTTCTGCTTTACTTACTGAGTAATATACATGTTCTGACTTGCTTACTTTGTGAGAGTCATCATACCTGACTTTTCCCCTTTCTAATCTACTAATGTCATTGGCCCGGCTGATGTCCTATTTAGGAGGGGAGCCCCGTTGAATACGAGTTCTGGTGCGTCCCCTGTCTTGAGCACCCTGAATGCGCTCATTTGACAACATACGTTGAAAACTGTGGACAATACTGTCTTGACTGATAACCCTTTTTCTGCCTGTGTTCCTTTTGCCACTTTTCTTAATGTCGGGATGTTGAGACTGCTTGCCTTTAGCAGGAGGTTGTTCTGTTTGAGGCATGGCATTGTCAGAATTAGTGGGAAGTGCTGCTGTTTCCTTTCCCTCTTTATCTGACTCTATCTCAGACTGAACCAAATCAGGAGTTCCATATTTATCCCCTATGTTTAAGTCCCTGATCTCACTTCTACCCTGTTGTCTGTCTGACCTCTCACGACTGCTATCCACATCTCCTAGTTCGTCAGTAGTCTTTTCTTTTGGTCTCTGTCTGTCTCCTGTATCAGACAATTCAGTGTCTGTATCAACAGTTGTGTCCTTACTAAGTGTCTCATTTTCCTCTCTATTTCTAGAGAAATTAGGAGTTGTTTCAGCCTGACCTGTAGTCATGGACAGATCTGATTCAATCATTTCCTCCTGTTTATCTTTTTTATCAAAATTCCTGGCATCTGTATTGTCCTTTGCTCTATACCTTCTTTTGTTAAGGCTGTCTTTATTGTCATGTTTTGTGTCATCTTTTTCATTTTCATAAGTCAGTGAACGATCCCTGTAAACACTGTGTGTGTCGTTAACAACATCTGCAACTTGTGAATATTTACTGTTTTGCTTGACAGTGTGCTTGCTTTTAGGATCCTTTTTCAGTGTATGACTTAGCTGCCTAGAATTTGCTAGGGCTTTGTGACTGGGTGAGAGAGAGAGAGAGAGAGAGAGAGAGAGAGAGAGAGAGAGAGAGAGAGAGAGAGAGAGAGAGAGAGAGAGAGAGAGAGAGAGAGAGAGATTGATTTATTCTTTTTTTTTGTATCGAGGATAACGGAATAAGCACTCTTGTGCTTTTTTTTCATCCAGTCCCCGCGTGTATGCAGTTTTGTAAATGTCATCTGTTCCTACCGGCACACGATAGCCTACTCTTACGAAAAGCAGAACAGGATTTAACGTGTGCGCGAGATATTCTGCGTGCGTTTGCACACGGGGCCTCCGTTTACAGTCTCATCCGAAGGACTTTTGGGGAGAGTGGAGTCAGCACTGATGTTAACTCCAGGAGAAAAAGTCTCCTCGACCGGACTTGCTCCAAGTCGTCAAATTGCAAGCGCAATGTTCTGACCACTAGGCTATCCGTCCCTGTTCTATACACAAGAGAGAGAGAGAGACACTGACACTGACACTGACACAGTTTTATTGTCCATACAGCATTACAGCCCTGTAGACAAGGGGGAATAACAAGTTCAGATGAATTCGTGTAACATAATAACATTTTTCAAATTTTCCTCTCACTTCGCACTTACATATACTACTGCACATTCTAATTGCCACGCAGGTGACACACACACCACACACACACACACACACACACACACACACACCACACACACACACACACACACACACACACACACACACACACACCACACCCACACTCTCTACTCTCTCTCCCTCTCTCCTCTCCCTCCCCCCCCCCCCCACACACACTAACATAATCAATAAAGGACCATCTAAGGACTAGTTACTCTGTTCCGTTATCTTTTTCCTAATATTCATTGCTTCTCCAATGAATTTAGCTAGACTTTCTATTTTCTCTTCACTGCTGACAGATAGAATATTTGCAACAGAATTCATATCAGCAATGCCTTTAAACACACTTAGCGCCTCACAGTTTCTGCGTTTATCAGAATAGGCCATACAATCGAAAAGAAAGTGAAATTCGTCTTCTGTGGCATTTCGGCATGAAGGGCATATATTATCGTTAGAGTTATCTTCACTTAAAAACCAATACTTACAATTTTTAAGGCCACTGACTCTTAGCTGAAATCTACTGAGACTGATCTTGTACCATTTGTTGGTTATAAAAGACAGATATCTTTCTGTTTGAAAGACACTTTTGAAGGAACTATACCACATATATTTGTCATTATTTTCTAAATCCGAATGCCAGTTCTGTTTGTAGCATGAAATAAGTCTATCTTTAAATTCATTAATGAAACTATATTCACATCCTACGTCTCTACTCAGCTACACAATACCAAATCCATTCACACATAAAGTTTTCTGTACATTTGACACCCAATTGAGTCGACCAGATTCATGTTGTAAGATTAGCATTTCATAAGCCTGTCTACATATTCTAGAAGCTGGTTGTTTAAGAAGTTTTAACCAGTATTTAATGCTTTTTATATATGCCCTTATGTATAACGGATATCTACCACTTTCCCCGTAAACTAGATGGTTTGATGCATGTAAAGGAACAGATAGAAATCTCTTTATAGCAAATGTGTGAACTTTTTCAATTCGCTTGCCTTCTTCATACAATCCCCAAACCTCAGATGCATACGTTAATATTGGTTCTATCTGAGTATCAAACATCTTCCAAAACAGTTTTAGATCTGTGGTATTCAGTTTTTTCATAGATTTCTGTATTTCCATAACTCCTCTTTTTCCTCTGTTACAAACATCTACCAAGGCACTATTAATGCTCAGAAAAAGAGTAATTTACAATAACATTAGCATTAATCAGTGGTAGGACCATTTCTTTACACTGTTTAATGGAGAAGATGATGTACCACAGCAAGAAGAAAGTGTTGAAATTGAAGAGGGTGACTTATCAGATATTTCCATGGCAACCTGTAAAGAGTCAATTTTCAGACAAGAGGTTGTAGCCAGCATTGGTAAACTCAAGTCTGGAAAGAGTGCAGGTCCTGACAAGATTGTCAGCGAAATGTTGAAACATGCTGGTAATGAGGTCATTGATTTTCTTGTTGCCTATTTCAATAAACTCTTTGATTTTGGCCTTTTTCCTGTGGAATGGTCAAAATCTATGATTGTACCCATCTATAAGAAAGGGGATATAGACCAACCAGGTAATTATCGTGGAATAGCTTTAACTAGTGTGGTTAGCAAGATATATACAGATATTTTAACCAAAAGGCTTTCTAGATGGGCTATGGAAGAAGATAAAATAATTGAACAGCAAGCAGGCTTTAGAGCAGGCTATTCTACAGTTGACCATATTTTTACGCTTTTTGCCATTGTTCAAAAATTCTTGCAACGACACACTAAACTTTATGTTGCCTTTGTAGATTTTAGAAAGGTGTTTGACTCAGTCAATAGAAACAATTTGTGGGAAGTATTGAGGAAATGTGGTGTATGTGGAAAAATGTATAAGGCGGTACGAAGTGTTTATAACTCTGTTTTGGCATGTGTGCGTGATAAGAGTTATTATTCAGATTATTTTGCTTGTCCAAAAGGAGTAAAACAAGGTTGTTTACTCAGTCCCCTATTGTTCTCTCTATTTATAAATGAATTGGCTCTGGAAGTATCCAGAGCAGGAAAGCATGGCATTCAACTAATGACTGATACTGTTGAAATATTTCTATTATTGTTTGCTGATGATGTTATCTTATTATCTGAATCTGCTATTGGTCTCCAAAATCAGTTGAACAGACTTAAGAGAGAAGCAGATAGATTATGCTTGGTTGTCAATCTTGAAAAGACTAATGTAATGGTGTTTAGAAAGGGAGGGTACTTAGGTTCTAGGGAAAAGTGGATGTATGGGAATGAAGAAATTAAGGTTACCAATTCATATAAATATTTGGGGATGGGTTTCACAACAAAGCTGAGAGAGAGAGAGAGAGAGAGAGAGAGAGAGAGAGAGAGAGAGAGAGAGAGAGAGAGAGGAGAGAGAGAGAGAGAGAGAAAAACTTGAACTCAAAGGTTTATTTATGAACAAGGCCATTGGCCCATACATGAAGAGGGTTGCCAAATAACGATAATTGCTTTAAGCTGACACACAACTCCATTCCATACCATGGAAACCACAGCATTGATTTGTAATGTACATCGAACACGAAACTCTTTACTGTCCAGATATGTTAGGGCATTCCCAGCCTTTCTTTGGTCCAGTCTTTGTCACACACCCTTAGGCCTAGGCTAGCCAAGAAAGCGTTGTAGTAGTTCTCTAAGTGTCACTAAGGCCTTTGAAGCATGCATAGGGTCTCTGTGTGTAGTGCGTTCTGGATTCGCTTCCCATTCCGCAAACTGGCGAGTTTGACACGTTCCTCTTAACATGTTTTTCTCTTGCTGTTTGACAAACCAGTACACACATACTGGCTCAGTGTCTGGTTGGCATGCGTACTGGATCACAATGTTGTCTGACTCACAGGTCACAAAATCTTCACCATCTGAATGATGTAGGACAGATTTTCTAAAGTGTATATTTCTTTGTCTCTGAGCCTTTTCTGTACAGATCTATCAGTTAGAGAGCCACATACTGTTTGACATTCCCTGTTTCGAATGCACCAACAATATTATCATAGTTCACTTCAGGCTGCAAAACACACATATCAGCACAGTCACTACAATCAGACATACAGGGAGGTTCTAAATCAACAGATGATGGCAACTAAACTGATGTTTTTGTGTTGATGTCCTGTGTGTGTGCTGTTGGTAGGTCTACTCCATGTGTATCTGCACATGCTGCATTCCCCTGTTCTACACCACTGTCAGGCAGACTCGAGGCACTGAAGACACAGTCACTTACACACACAACACTTGCCTGCTTCTGTTTATGCTTTCTAGAGTGCTCCTGGTCACGGTGTAGTTGAGAAAAGGATTTCTTCCTGTAGTGCTGTACTTGTGTACTGTGGTTCACTGTTGGATCCACCATATTGGTTGACACTGCTGTGTCCACTGGTTTCAGTTGCAAGACAAAAACCACCCTGTCCCCCTCTCCTGCCACTTTCCAGCTGGAGACTGCATTGTCAGTCAGCAGGGCATCTAAGGTCCTCTCCACAGCCGCTGGAAGTCCAGTAACCGGCATTTTTGAATGAATTTCTAGTTTTACTGCTGCTCTCAGAAAATGTACACCCTGTCCGCTTCACTTCTGGTGACCAACTTCTGGTGACCAACGAGAGAGAGAGAAAGAGAGAAGAGAGAGAGAGAGAGAGAGAGAGAGAGAGAGAGAGAGAGAGAGAGAGAGAAGACAGACAGACAGACAGACAGACAGACAGACAGACAGACAGACAGACAGACAGACAGACAGACAGAGAAGTAATAGTAGCAGCAGCAGTAGTAGTAGTAGCAGTAACTACTAACTACTACTACTACTACTACTACTACTACTACTACTACTACTACTACTACTACGGTTAAATCCCTAGCATACGCCCGGGGCGCCCTGTGCACTGATTTAGGGCAAAATTGGGGGGTGGCTATCCGTTGCTATCCATTGTAGGTCCTTGTTTGGCAATACCCTGCCTTCAGATCTTTCATCTTCCAGATAATGCAGCACACCTTGGTCAACATGTTCAGATCTAACTGCTGGTCCTTTTGAGTTTCGTTTTTGTTTGTCTTTTCCCTACTGCTGTTCAAGTCTATCTCTGTTTTCACTTCATTCCCTGATCCTCTTCCTATCCACAGAAAATTCATGGGCACACTCCGAACATTCCCATCTGCTTCGTTATCCAGATACTGGAGGGCTTCCAATTTGAAAGATACAGTGTAAGACTGTCGCTTCGGCATTTTGCAAAAATGGCACAGATTCAAGAACCAACTTCCGGCCATCAGGAAGCATGTCAAAGTAGGGTACGTCACTGACAGACAAAAGACGTCAATGGAACAAGCATGACGTAATCTTAAGTTACTTTGTTGGGGATGGGTGGGAGTGAGGAGAGGGGACAAAGAATAAGAAAAAAGGAAAGAAACACGAAAAGGTAAAGAAGGGGGAACAGATGACTTTTAGAACAGTCTGCACAAATCCTAGTGAAAGTGAGCATAGTCTCTTTGAAAAAAGCAGGGTGGGCGTTTGCTAGGTAGCTACCCCTGTGCACAACTTTTGGCCCAAAGTGGGGGTGGTGGCGGTTTGCTATATGGTGGGCTTATGCTAGAGATTTTACGGTACTACTACTACTACTACTACTACTACTACTCTACTACTACTACTACTACTACTACTACTCTACTCTACTACTACTACTACTACTACTTACTACTCTACTACTACTACTCTACTACTACTTACTCTATACTACTACTACTCTACTTCTACTACTCTACTACACTACTTCTTACTACTTACTTCTACTTCTACTACTACTACTACTACTACTACTACTACTACTACTACTACTACTACTACTACTACTACTACTACTACTACTACTTACTATACTACTACTACTACCACCAGTACATCCGCTGCTTCTCTGATTGTCCTGTTTTGTTTTCTTCTTTTTTTCCTCCACTACCGCCACTCCTGCTGTCACTTTTATCACCATCCCTAGTGCTGCTACAGCTGATGCTGCAACTCTTATTCCTCCTCCTCCTCCTCCTCAAATCACTACCACCCTCACTGCCACACCAGAGGCTTTTTCCATGCTAACACAATCGACATGGATCCAGAGAGGCAGTGCCTCCTATCAAGACTATGCGGGCCTAAGCTGTATGGCCAGATGTGGACTTACTGCAGAGCGGCAAAGTTTCTTTCTATTGGAAACTTGTTTCAATGACTTAAGATTCAGATGATATTCTTCGTATCCTTATCATCTTCAATATCGCATCATAATTTTTGTGTCAGTTTGTATGGCACTAGTTTTGATGTTATATTGTTTAGTTCTCAAAAAGATTTGTAAACAAAACAATGCATTTATCAATTTTAAAAGAAGTTTTACTATAATCATTGAATTTTGTTAATGCACATACAGGGTATGGTGTGTGGCACGTAAAAATAAAGCATACAAGGGCGCACCCGCGCACACTCCCCCCCCCCCCCCACATATACACACGCACGCACGCACGCACACACGCACGCATGCACACACGCGCATGCGCGCACGCACCACACACGCATGCACACACACATAAACAATGAAGGGTGGAAAAGTTCTGTTGTCTTTGAGCTGTACAATTTACCAAGCATTTATAAGACAAAGGAAAGAATTGAGCTCAACGCGAAAGGTTTGGAATGGAAACCATATCAGTCTTACTTACTGACTTGACTTTATCCGTCCTCTAGTACCATCTTGGACATATGGGAGGGGGGGGGGGGGGCGAGAGAAAGAGCTTTCTGTTTGTGGCAAGTTTAAAAGCCTGGGTGGGTGGGATGTTGTGGATCTTCAGTGTTTCTTTTACACCCGCGATCCAGGTCTTCCTCGGTCTTCTCCTTGTTTTGTACCCGAACATCCTCATGTTGTACGCTTTACTGGCAAGCTGATGAGGTGCCATGCGTGTCAGGTGCCCACACCACCTGATTCTCTGCTGCTGGATGAAGTGGAGAATTGGTGTTGTTCCAACCATTTTTTGTTGTTCCAACCACATGCTTTGATTTTACGTGATGTTCGAACCATCATGCTCTGATCTTGGTGTTCTTGATATAATGACATCTGGTTTTGTTGACGACTCTCCTTAGACATCACTTCTCGCAGGTGGTCTTTTTCGAGACTTTTGGTAAGGGTCCGTGTCTCGTTCTGGTTGGTTCTGGTAGGTAAAGGTTTTTTTGTATTTTTTTGTATTTTGTATCACTTTATGTCACAGCAGATTTCTCTACGTGAAATTCGGGCTGCTCTCCCGGGGAGAGCGCGTCGCCACATATGCAGCACCTACTCATTTTTTTTCCTTTTTCCTGCATGCAACTGTATTTTTTTCCCTATCAGAGTGGCTTTTTTCTACAGAATTTTGCCAGGGACAACCCCCTTGTTGCCGTGGGTTCTTTTACGTGCGCTAAATAATGATGTGTAACACACGGGACCTCGGTTTATCGTCTCATCCGAAAGACTAGCGCCCAGACCACCACTCAGGGGTCTAATGGATGGGGAAAAAGTTTTGGGTCCAAACGGGGTATGAACCATCGCACACTCCGACCCGGACTTTTTGCTTTCTAGGCAAGGCGCGTTACCACCTAAACCACCAATCCAGGGTGGCCTAAATATTGTCTCGATGAGTTTGGCCTTGGTCTCAATAGCGATGTTGAGGTGTCTTAAGAGTGGGGCAAGCTGATAGCTGACGCTGTTGGCCTTTTGAACTCGTGTCTTGATCTCTCTGTCGAGACGTCCATCTTCTGTGAATATACTCCCAAGATACTTGAACTCGATGACTTCTTTCAGCTCTATCCTATTGACGTTGATGTTGAGGCGGCCAGGTGTTCTGCTGAATTTCATTGTCTCGATTCTGCTGGTGCTGATTTTCATGCTGAAGTTCTCACATTGTGTCTCCAGGCTGTTCGTGTGTTCCTGGAGTTCTCCTATTTCATTGCAAGGCTTTGATCATCTGCAAACAGCATCTCATTCAGATATATACAGTGAAGAGCTGTGGTGAAAGAACACACCCTTTCCGTACTCATGAAGTCGCTTCAAACCATTCTGTGAGTCTATCTTGAGTGCATACTGCACTCGTGCTGTTGTTATAGATGGTTCTGACACAGTCATCCTTTTAATATCAGAATTGAAAAGCAGATCGAATAATTCTTCAGAATGGGATATCATACCACAACGAATATTTTGGTCTTCATGTTGTCATGTTAGGAGCAGATTGTATTCCGAGTGTGTCTATGCCTTTAAGATATCAGCAAAAGTATAACTGTATCCCCTTTTATATTTGGATGGTATACTTACAATACCAGACCATTGCAATTATGACCTAAGTGCAGCTTTAATTCCAAAAAAAGTCCCAGGATAAACTAGCCTTCTTAACCTTGACAAAATATACATGGCGCGTGCTTAGAGTCCTTGTTGGGCATATCCAGTCATTGATATGAGCAGATATACCCCTGACTCTTTATTGCAGTTTGGCCAATAAAGTTTCATGAGAAAACACGCCTAGTGAGTGGATGGTAGTAGAGTAGGCCTCCGTCAGTCGGTGTCAACTATGGAATTTGCGCCAGAAGGTCATTTGTTCAGCAACAGCGACGGCTGTGGCTGGTCATTCCAATGTGGGAGTGGCAGTCTCTGTCGCAACTGATGCAGATGTGGCTCATTGAGGTGGCTGGAGTACATGCCTTCCGCTTGGCCCTCTTTTCGTTTGCTACAGTGTGGATCTTTCCTTCACCATACTTCAGATGTTTGCGGAGAACACTGCACCATTTGCTGTGGTCAGCCACTACCTTCTCCCAGTTCTCTGTGTGGATGTCCAGGGATTTCATGTCATGTTTGCAGACATCTTTGTAGCGCAGCTGGGGGTGGCCAATGCTTCTCTTGCCGGAGGCAAGTTCACCATAGAGGACATCTTTCGGGATGCTTCCATCCTCCATTCTTTGCATGTGACCAAGCCATCAGAGTCTGCATTGTCTTAGGAGTGTGTACTTGGTGGGGAGACCTGCAACCTCGTGGACCTGAGCGTTGGTAACTTTGTAACTCCAGTGGATGCCGAGGATGCGACGGAGAGAGTGCAGGTGGAAGCAGTTTAGTTTGCACTCCGGTTTGGAGAATGTTGCCCATGTTTTGCTGCCATAAAGGAGAGTGCTGATGATGCAGGTGTTGTACACTGCCATCTTGGTAGAAATTGTCAGCTTTGGGTTCTCCCAGACGTGGGTGGTGAGGCGTTCTAAGGTCGTAGCAGTCTTGCCGATGCGCTTGTTGATCTTGGCATCAAGAGACAGGTTGTCACTGATGGTGGATCCCAGGTATGTGAACTGGTGTACCACTTCGAGCTGGTAGTTATCAATGCAGATGGCTAGTGCAGTAACCACTTCCTGGCTCAGCACATTGGTCTTTTTCAGGCTGATTGTCAGTCTGAAGTCTTTGCAGGCCTTGGAAAACCTGTCCATGAAGCCTTGGAGTTCTTGCTCAGTGTGCAACATGACAGAAGCATCATCAGCAAAAAGCATGTCCCTAATTGTTTTCTCCATCTTATTTTTGCTTTCATCCAAATCAAGTTGAATAGTCAACCACTGGATCTGATGCGTAGGTATACTCCTTTTGTTGCAGTTCCAAAAGTGTGCTTTAGGAACAGGGCAAAGAAGATGCCAAAGAGGGTGGGAACAAGGACACAGCCTTGCTTGATTCCACTCTTGATGTCAAATGGGTTGGACATGCTGCCCTCCTACTGGATTGTTGCCTTCATGTCATCATGAAAGGATCTGATGAGACTATGGAGTTTTGGGGGGCAACCAATTTTGCGAAGGATGTTGAATAGCCCCTCCCTGCTGACTAGGTCAAAGGCCTTGGTCAGGTCTATGGAGGCTATCTCGAGGGGTTTGTGTTGTTCTCTGCATTTCTCCGGAAGTTGGCGTAGGCACTGCTGTTCCTACCCTTACTTTTAGTGCCTGGCTCAGAGTTCATGACCTGCTGCCAGCAGCGGGGAGATATAAATACCACAGCAGGAAAAGGAGAGGGTTGTATAGCAACTAATGCAGGCAGGGCTGTGAGGGGGGATTTGACTGCCTGTACAAAATAACTACCGACATTTGAAGCCTAACAGGAAAAGAGGGGTAATCCCCGTCATTAAAAAGATAATAAAAAGCAGATTATAATGATACCAAACACATATAAGTTCAGTTTCTATGTCTATCTGCTATGGCAGTTTAAACTAAACTGATTAATTTGCAAATAAACTCCATGTCAAATTCATCATTTTCCAACTGCCCTGTATTGGAACATTCACATACAGTAGAACAAAAACAACCAAGGCCATGCACTACGAGCTAAGCTATACGCATGCGTACTGCCTACCTTTCTTGCCGTGTACATTAACCCTGGCGGCTGTAGACACGTGCTAAGTACTCTACTGTAAACAATCCATCAGCCGCTGACTGCTGCTGGGCCAGTGCTGGTGTAAAGTTAGTGTCTGTTTCATAGAGCTGTTTTTACAGCTCTGTGTACTGTTCTTTCACAGCTACTAAAGCAGTGAGATGATTTCTTGGCACTTTGGCTTGCACTCCGATAACAGATTGATAGTGCGCCCAGTCCTACCAAACACTAATATACGATGAAAATGGGTGACTGAAAACATAACTGCCACTAATCCTCTCCACTACACTTTGAGTGTTTGCATCTCCCTTTTTTCTGTGATTTTAAATTGTTTTCATTTAACGTTAGTACAAGCAATGTCTCAAGTTTTTTTTTCATCTGGTGGGTTTCTGTGGTGCTGTGCAGTTTTAAAGGAACAACAGTGAGCTGCTCTTGCATCATGATTCATATCTGCTCTCCTTCCTCTCTAATGCCACACAGCTCTCACATATTATTGATGATTCACTGATAAAAAAAAGAATTAAATACACAGCACTCAAACCCTGACAAAAAGTCACTGCAGGTCTGTAAAACAACATGATTACCAGAAGTCACTAATATTTTTCCTGAACAGCTTTGTAGACATTAATGCACAGATCATTTTTTTCGTAGTTTTGTTCACAATATTAGTTCAAGAATAGCTCTTAACACACTAAATTACAGTCCATAATTGTTTGTCATCTCACACACGCAAAAGGATGTGAAAATAAAATGTTAAAAGATCAGCACTGTAGGATATGAGATAACAGAGAAACAGAACGATAAAAAGAGGGGAAAAACAACCCTGAGTACAGGTTTTTAATACTTAACAAACAGGGAACTGAGAGATACCACACACGGCCAGCCAGCCTCCTTTCCTGTTCAGGAAAGGAATGCCTGGCGGTTGAGAGGGTTAGCAGCTGTCAGTGCTGTGGAACTAAAAAGTGCGAAAAAGGGGCTCTGTGGACAGCAGTGTAGGGAGAAAAAATGTCCACCATGGAGCGCTCAGCTCGGAAGCTGCATTGTGACAGGGTAAAGAAGCTCAGCAAGTTTCTGGAGGAGCACAAGCATGACACAAGCGAAGAGTTTTCTTACTATGCTCAGGAGAGATATGCCTCTGTAGTTGTTACAATCACTCCTGTCACCTTTATTCTTGTAGATGGTGACAATCCACCTATCCATCTGTCTGGTGATCACCTCCCCATTGGAGGTCTTGAGTGGGGCGGTTTTCCTCTCTGTTGGCCCTAGAGCTGTCTTGATGCCTTCTTGTGGATGAGTTGGCAAGAAATTGTTTTTAATATGTTAGGCACATCAACAAAATATAAAATTAAGCTTAAAAGATTGGAGGGATGATAAAGTTTAGGTGTATTTGGATGGAAAGAGCTGGAGGACCTGACAGCAGTATCAGCCACAACAACTCTTATTTCCATGGGGTCATTCACCCCAGCCAGCCAAAAGTCCATCAGACGAAAGGTAATGGAGAGATATCCAGATTTCTTCATAAAACCCCACTGCTATTTGGTGTAGAGGGCTGAGTGAGATTGGGTAGCAGAAGAAGCTAAAGCCAGGACTTGATGAGCACGGGCATTGCTGAGCAAGACATATTCACGAAAAATCAATAGTAGAGGAAACAAAGATTTCCCTATAATTTTCATAGATCCCTTGGTATTAAGAGAGATAAATAAGCATTCTTGACTCTGACCACAGTCTTTGTGCCAAAGAAGACTGAAGACAACAGACCTTATCTCCATTAATCTATTATCTCTTAAAACCTTATTTGAGAGAGATAGAGGGAGAGAGAGAACACACAGAACACTGAACACTGAAATGATTTAATTGCACATCGGCCTTAGGCCACAATACAATATGGAAAAAAAAGAAAGTAGGATAAATATCTGACATAACAGGACATATATGTATTCTACAATCACTGGTTAACTTAAGCTTATACATCTCATACCCACTGTGTATGAAGATTTAAGAGTAAAATTCCTAAGAGAATCAAAAGAACTTTCTTTGCATTTGTTACTTAGAGCCACTGATCCAATCCACAGATACAATTTATCTAAATTTGTGTTCCATGCAATCAACAGGCGGAAAAAATACTGTAAGTCTATTAAGTAATCCTGTGATGTACGTCTGTCTAAACACGCTCACCTTTATCTATATCGCGTATTATCAAGTATGTATCATGACTATGTTTTTCCTTATTTCCCACTTCTATACTAATGTCTATGATTCAAATCATTACAGTGAAAATGAAATGTAAATTGTGGTTAGATAACTGTCCTAAAGATTTGAACTGTAGTGGGTATGAGAGAGAGAGAGAGAGAGAGAGAGAGAGAGAGAGAGAGAGAGAGAGAGAGAGAGAGAGAGAGAGAGAGAGAGAGAGAGAGAGAGAGAGAGAGAGAGAGAGGAGAGAGAGAACGCAAACGCAAACGCAAACGCAAATGCAATTTTATTTAACGAGGGTAATAGATTAAGTAACAAGACTTTGAGAGAGAGAGAGAGAGAGAGGAGAGAGAGAGAGAGAGAGAGAGAGAGAGAGAGAGAGAGAGAGAGAGAGAGAGAGAGAGAGAGAAGACAGACAGACAGACAGACAGACAGACAGACAGACAGACAGACAGACAGACAGACAGAGACAGAGAGAGAGAGACAGAGAGAGAGACAAAGAGAGAGAGATTTGATTTGATTTATTCTTTTATATCGAGGATAATGGAATAAGCACTCTTGTGCTTTTTTACATCCAGTCCCCGTATGTATGCAGTTTTGTAAATGTCATCTGTTCCCACCAGCACACGATGGCCTACTCTTTTCAAAAGCGGAACAGGATTTTACGTGTACGCAAGATTTTCTGCGTGCGTTCGCACATGGGGCCTCGGTTTACAGTCTCATCCGCAGGACTTTTGGGGAGAGTGGAGTCAGCACTGATGTTAACTCCAGGAGAAAAATCTCCTAGGAGAGAGAGACAGAGACAGAGAGAGACAGAGTAAATTCTAATGAAAGAAGAGCACAGCGAATACTAATTTTTGCTAAGTTTCATGGACACTGACTTGTCTCAAAGAAAGAGTCATATGAGCATCGACTGAGAGCAATAAAGCTGGCTAAACCTCCTACCTTAACAGATAAAAATCAAAGGAAGTCGAGGGAAGGATGTCACTGAAGATATCATCCCAACTGAATTAGATCCCTCATCCAATCCCATTTGTGACCCTCAGCCTGGATATGAGAGAAACCTGTGGAGGCATCTCAAATCAGGGCGTCTTTAGAGAGACCAGGGCCTTTCTTCTAAATGACCAAGAAATGGTGCAAGTAAGTCAACGGTAACCAAAGATCAAAACTGGTGGATAAACTAGAGTTAGCAAAATGGCCAAGATAGATGTCCAAACGGTTGTTATTCAGAACTCACTTTAAAATCTAAGCAGCAGGCAGCGCATGTGGACTATCATTTGAAATAGGATGGAAAACTGTCTGGCTTGGGAAACAATGTTCTGGGGGCTATTAGGGCAAGATGACTACCTCCAATAAGAGAATCTGCCAGAATGGTTGTCCTTGTAGTCAGAAAAGCAGGGAGATAGATTTTGTTTAAAAGGAGAGAGCAGAAAAGTACCCCCTCCACTACCATACCATTTATTTGGTGAGAAACAAGGCTACCTTCATACATCAGTAGAGACCCGGACAACTGTTGTGTTCAGATGGCATGCAAAGTGGTGCAGTGCTCTTGTAACCACATCCGTTTTCAGAGCGTTCATGTAAAAGGTAGATTCCAGCTGAAATCACGATTTTTTATGTTGAGAGAGCTCACATGGGTCACTATCTTGCTGTTTAAGTGTCTGTATGCTCATGAGACTTGACTTATGCCTGTGACTTCCCCTGGGAACAAAGGGCCGCAACAACACTCCTCCAACGGACTCGGTTCTGGGAGATCCTCTTCAGCTCGGCCCACGTCATTCTGGCTGCCTTCATCTCTGCTTCAATGCTTCTGTGCCAGGTCTGTTTTGGTCGACCCACTTTCCGCTTCCCTTGTGGGTTCCAGTCAAGGGCCTGCCTGGTGACATTTGAAGCTGGCTTTCCGAGCGTATGGCCAATCCATCCTCATTTCCTTTTCTTAATCTCTGTTTGATTGGAGCGCGTCTGGTCCTGTCCCACAGTTCTTCGTTTGAGACGATTTCTGGCCACCTGATACCGAGGATGTTCCTAAGACATCTGTTGGTGAATGTCTGGAGTTTGTGGGTGTTGGTCTTTGTTACTCGCCAGGTTTCTGAGCCATACAGGAGGACCGACTTGACGTTGGTGTTGAATATCCGGATCTTGTTGTGGAGTGAGAGGGCTGTTGATCTCCGGATTGGGCGAAGGGTGTTGAAGGCATGACGGACTTTATTTATTCGGCACTTGATGTCTTCGTCGGACCCCCCATCTTTACTGACAACAATGCCTAGGTAGGTAAATTTGTCGACTTCCTTTATGTTTTCTTGGTGTAGTCGCACTGGGTCTTGTTTCTTGTTGTTCACCCTCATGACCTCCGTCTTCCTGTTGTTGATTTAGAGGCCTATCTTTTCTCCTTTTTCTGCAACATGACATAAGCTTCTCTTGTGCGTCTTGGTACCTGTGGGATAGAAGGCTAATGTCATCTGCGAAGTCCAGGTCTTCCAGCTGCTTTGTGAAGGTCCACTGTGTGCCAGTTCTCCTGCCTGATGTGGCCTGTCGCATTATCCAGTAAACCACCAACAGGAAGATGGCTGGTGACAACAGACAGCCCTGACAAACGCTGGTTCCTACGGAGAAGGGTTCCGTCAATTTCCTATCATGGATGAATTGACAGGTGACATCTTCATAGAGTTGTTAGATGATGGTGACGAACTTTGGTGGGAAGCCATAGTGGTGCATGTCTCCAGACGCTGTCGAATGCCTTTCGAAAGTCAACAAAGACTGAATACAAGGAGGTGTGCCACTCCAGGGGCTGCTCGATGATGATGCTCATTGTGGCGATCTGATCTGTGCATGATCTGTCTTGTCGAAAGCCTGCCTGTCATCCCTGAGTGTCTTGTCTAGCGCTGCTCATAAGATGATTGCCCTAAAATCTGAGCTAGAAGCTAGCAGTCCTGAAGAAACTGATCTGCAGTGGGTTTTTTTTGCAGAGATGGAAAGATTGTGCTAAGATTAGTCTGTTATCCAGTCACACTTAGATGTAGGCTTCCAGTGCATGCACTTAAAGTGTATTGCAATGTTTGGGTTATTATCCAGCTAAGACTAACCACTTGGCTGGATACAAACTTTATTACCTCCCTTGTATCCTTTAATAGGATCCCCAAACTTAAGGCACAGAGAATCACTAGGTGCTTATTTTGTCTTATTCATTTTTTTCCAACATATATTCTAAGAATATTTTCTTTCTCTTTTTATCATCGTCTTTTGATGGCAGCTTCAAAAGGCCACAGGAATATCAAATATTCCTTTGAATGCAATTGACACTTTTAAAATCTGAAATGTGTCTTGCTGTAAGGTACCACAGCAGGTGGAGTTTCAATCACCGCAGGGACCTCTGATGAGGGCTCATCCAGGAGCCGAAACTCAAGACAGATCAGGACAAAGGCATGGTTCTTACTCAGAAATGCCTACAATGCTGCCACTGTAAGACATTAATCCCTAGAATTTATTTACTTTTTTTTTTTTAATCTTTGGTAAGTCATTTTCAAAATGATTGAGAAGTTGGTACCTGCACTTGTCTTTCCTCACTACTTTGTCCTCAATCACACTTTTTAGATGTTGATCAAAACCACACATAAGAGAGAGGTCACAGATCTGACAAGGAGTTCATGACAGATGAAAGAGAAGTGTATCCAGTTATGTCTGTCTTTTTTTCCTAATGATTCAATATAATCTTTCATATTCCTTAAAAGGTGTCAATGTAAGCATCTTTGGCTTATCCTATTTGAATGTATTTTTAAATTTAAATCATTCTTGAATTTTTTTCTTTTGTGACTAATCTATTCCGGGCAGATCAATACATTTAAGGATCCGTTTTTTTATTCCCCAACCAATTTGAGAAAAGGGTTTAGATAAACTTAGAACCCAGGGCCTGGATAAGAAAGAAGCTCAGAGATAGCTTCCTTGACCAAGACGTTCTGAATCTTTGCTTCCACTGGATATCCTAGTGACAAACAGAGGAAAAGGAAAAATATCGAAGTACAAATTGAAAACCTTTTCAGGAGTGCATATCTGTCTGTCTGTCTGTCTATCCATCCATCCATCCATCTGTCTTTCTCTCTCCATCTCTCTCTCTCTCTCTCTCTCTCTCTCTCTCTCTCTCTCTCTCTCTCCTCTCTCTCTCTCTCTCTCTTAGTCTGGCGACCGTGAGGGCACCCCTGAAGACTTGACAACCAGTTCCCTCCATTCCTCTATGTTCTGCCTTTCTCAGGGTTTTGTTGAATTCTAGACCTATCCATTCGCTGTTGTCCTTCCATCTCTTCCTTGGTCTGCGTTCTTTCCTTCCTCCTTGGACAGTGCCTTGCAGTATTGTTTTGCAAGTCCTTTTGATTTAGTGACATGCCCATACCATTCGTAGTGCGTGTACTTATCCTAAGTAACCTGAGCTATTCATAGAGAGCGGCCTGCTCTCATCGTTTATGGTGCCTGGATAGACAGCCTGCTCAAAATAATAATAATGATAATAAATAATAATTTAATAATAATAATAATAATAATAATAATAATAATATGGGATTTATATAGCGCTACATCTTGTAAAGCAAACAAATCGAAGCGCTTGCATTCAAATCAGTCACACTTATGCAACCATTCGCAAATGATTTCACAAATTATATATTTACGCAAGCGCAAACACACACACACACATTCAAACACACACGCACGCACACACACACACACACACACGCACACGCACGCACGCACGCACGCACGCACGCACGCACACACGCACGCACGCACGCACGCACACGCACACACACACACACACACACACACACACACACACACACACACACGCACACACACACACACGATAACGCATAGTGATGGAGTTGGAGGAGACTGAATAGGGACATATGTGAGGTGTGATGATGGAAGAAGATCCTATGTAGAAAATAAGGGTGTCTTTAGATTGGATTTGAAAGTGTCAAACAAAGGGATTTAGCGAAGGGACAGAGGGAGGTCATTCCAGATAGATGGACCAGAAATAGTGAAAGAACAACGGCAGACACTGGACTGTTTGAACCTTGGTATTTTTAAGCACATAGTATCTGCAGCAGGACGGCGGGATCGAGAAAGAGTGTGCAGTTGAAGACAGTCACAGAGATAGGAAGGTGCAGTCTTGTGTAGATATTTGTAGCAGAGGGTATTGATGTTGTATTTCACTCTTAGCTAGTGAAGAGATCGCAAACTATGCTAGGAAGATGGAAATGTCAATTCGGTGTGCCTGCACCAGCTTTTGGGGGTTTCAGGCTTGCAGGCAAGTGGCATGTGACTATACTGCATGCTTCCTGCGCTGGGGAAGCATTGATCAGATTAGGTCATGACGACTGCACTATGCATGACGACTGCACTATGCACCTGGAGGGGGATGCCCGAGTATGGTTCCAGTAAGTTCCACTATAAGAGGGGTGACCAAGGAGGATAAGCCTGGTGCCTAAAAGATACTGACTGAGATTGTCTGAGTGCTAATATGGAAATACCCACGTGGGAGAAAGCCACTCTGTCTGCTTTTTCCTGCAGGTAACGGGTTTCATCGAGTCCAAGGTGAAAGTAGGATAGTTTTTATGAGTAAACGGCCCCAAACCCATAGTCTATGTATACAATGTAACATGAACACTACAACCGATGACTCAAAGTTTCCTGAGCTTGAAAAAGAGTGTTTTGCCTCATAAATATAATGTATGTAAGATCGATATTGGCATTCTGTAATTTGTTTTCTTCCAACAAATAGACGTTGAACAAGAGTAAAGTTGCATAAAATTGTAAAAAAAAGGTTGAAGAGAGTCACATGCAATGTTGACATCGTTTTGGTCATGTACATTCTATACGTTGCATACGTTTTGTTTTATGAATTCCTCAACGCCCAATGGGCACGAATGACAGAATTAATAAACGGCATGCAAATGGGGACTGGATAAAAAAGAGCAGAGAATGCTTATTCACTATCTTCAAAATAAAAGATTGAAGATCGATAGATAGATTTATAAACAAGGCTTTAAACTGATTTAATTTTAACTCTCGAAATTTGTACCTTGTTTAATATCCAGATCGATAATTACCAGCCAGCCAGCCAGCCAGCCAGATAGCTAGCTAGCTAGTTCTAAAAATAGACAGATAGGCAGACAGACAGACAGACAGACAGACAGGAAGGCAGGCAGGCAGGCAGGCAGGCGGGCGGACAGAGAGACAGACAGACAGACAGACAGACAGATAGATAGATAGATAGATAGATAGATAGATAGATAGATAGATAGATAGATAGATAGATAGATAGATAGATAGATGACAGATAGATACATATATACATAGATAGATTGATTGATTGATTGATTTTCGTTTTTGTACATTTTACACCACTATAAGTCACTGCAGCTTTTTCTGCGTAAAATTCGGGCTGCTCTCAGCAGGGAGAGCGCGGCGCCACAAGAGCAGCGCCACCCATTATTTGTTCCCTTCTCCTGTCTGCAACTGTGTTTGTTTCCCTATCTATCGGGCTATTGTTTCCCTATCTAATAGGGCTTTTTTTAACAGAATTTTGTCAGGGACAACTGTCTTGTTGCTATGGGTTCTTTTATGTGCGCTACATAACTTTTATGTAACACAGGGGACCTCAGTTTACTGTCTCATCCGAAAGACCAGGACCGTGACCACCACTCATTCTCTAATGGATTGGGGAAAGGTTTGGGGCCCAAACGGGGTTCAAACCACCACATACTTTCGACCCGGACTTTTTTATTTCTAGGCAGGCGCGTTACCTCTAGTCCAACCAATCACCTTGATAGAAAGTCAGACAGACATACAGAAAGACAGACAGACAGACAGGCAGGCAGGCAGGCAGAGATAGATTAGATAGATAGATAGATAGATAGATAGATAGATGAGATAGAGAGATAGAGAGATAGTAGAGAGATAGATAAATAGATAGATAGATAGAGAGAGAGAGAGAGAGAGAGAGAGAGAGAGAGAGAGAGAGAGAGAGAGAGAGTAGATAGATAGATAGATAGATAGATAGACAGACAGACAGGCAGGCAGGCAGGCAGGCAGGCAGGCAGGCAGGCAGGCAGGCAGGCAGACAGACAGACAGACAGACAGACAGACAGATAGATAGATAGATAGATAGATAGATAGATAAACAGATAAACAGATACATAGATAGATAGATAGATAGATAGATAGATAGACAGATAGATAGAAAAGATAGATAGAGATAGATAGATAGATAGATAGATAGAATAGATAGATAGATAGATAGATGGAAAGATAGAAAGAAAGAAAGATAGATAGATAGATAGATAGACAGATAGATAGATAGACAGATAGATAGATAGACAGATAGATAGATAGACAGATAGATAGATAGATAGACAGATAGATAGATAGACAGATAGATAGACAGACAGACAGACAGACAGACAGATAGATAGATAGATAGATAGATAGATAGATAGATAGATAGATAGATAGATAGATAGATAGATAGATAGATTGATTGCTGGCTGGCTGGCTGGCTGGCTGGCTGGCTGGCTGGCGCGGTCTCGCTGGATACAGAGAGAGAGAGAGAGAGAGAGAGAGAGAGAGAGAGAGAGAGAGAGAGAGAGAGAGAGAGAGAGAGAGAGAGAGAGAGAGAGAGAGATTAAGGATAGAGAGATCATGGCAATGACAATGACAAAGGTAGAGTGTGTTTCACAAGGGGACATTGGGGTGGGGACTGGGCTCAAAACAAATAACTATCTGATTAATAATATAGTTAATCATACATAAAATAACATGCATGGCATGAATTAAAAACCATTATTTTGATTATACAGCAGAATGCTGCCTATGAATACTGTCGGTTATTCCAATAACAGTGTCTACGTTAACTTTGTGTACAAGTTTCTCACACAGTCATCAAGGGCACACCCCTAGAAAGCTTTCCCTTCGGCACAGCAGTGGCTCTATCAGATCTGCATTGTTTCATTTCTTTCAGCCTGGAATTAACATTGTTTACATTTTTTGCAAACTGTTGTAGACATTCCAGGACAGGGTAAAATCGTCATCATTACCTTGCACTTCACCGTAATTTCTACCATGCTGCACACTTCCCGAACATTCTTCTTCAGTCTCATTCTGTACACACTATTCCTCACTCTCATTTACTACACGTTCTTCCTCTTGTTCCCTGCACACTCTTCTTCAGTCTCATTCTTTGCACACTCATTCTCCCTTTTACAACCATTCACGTCATCGCAGGATCTCTTTCGCTCCATTTCCGCAAATATCGACGCAATCTACCCTTTCTTTTCACATAATTACTGTGGGAAACTGTCACTCTATTTGTTTAGATCATACTCATTCATATCAATACAGAGTTTATTCTGGCAGTTGTCTGAAGACAAAGAGTAATTATCACAGAGTCACTCACATCATAATACAAACTAGGAAGGGTGTGCGTAATAAAGGACAGGTGAACGAAACATTTTCATTAACATTTTCTTCCTCATTTGTTCCGTAAGCTTCTGTTCTTCTTCTGTCCCTGCTCATCAAAGACGGGCACTTTTTCTATACGTTGTGCTTTGAACTGGCGTGAATGTTTGGTAATATTACTTGAAAAACGAAAGATAGCAACTGTTTGATGTCCTCTCCCTTCCACAGTGTGTGTTTAGATAGTGCTGCGTTCAACATGCATTCTATTAACGTTCCTGGGAGCGCATAGACCGGCAGTTTGATTTTAAACAACTGGCAAACCACAAACAAAACGCACTCACAGCTATACAGAAAGCGTCTTGCTGGCAGTTAAGCAAGGGAAGCCACTCTAAATATATGAATAGACAGAAAAATAGAGAGAGAGAGATAGACAGACCGACCAGACAGACATACAGACAGACACACAGACAGACAGACAGATAGATATAGATAGATAGAGATAGATAGAAAGAAATATAGATTGATAGATAGATAGATAGATAGATAGATAGATAGATATATAGATAGATAGAATGACAGAATGATAGATAGATAGATAGATAAATAGATAGATAGATAGATAGATAGATAGATAGATAGATAGATAGATAGATAGATAGATAGATAGAGATAGAGAGAGAGAGAGAGAGACAGAGAGAGAGAGAGAGAATAGATAGATGGTTGGATGTATACACAAAAAGATAGATAAAAGTTTGAGATAGATAGATAGAGAGGTAGATAGATAGATAGATAGATATAGATAGATAGATAGATAGATAGATAGATAGATAGATAGATAGATAGAGAGAGAGAGAGATAGAGAGAGAGAGATAGAGAGAGAGAGACAGAGACAGAGAGACGTAGATAGGCAGATAAGCAGGTAGATACGTAAATAAAATAGACAGATAGATAGGTAGAGAGGTGTAAATAGATAGATAGATAGATAGATAGATAGATAGAGATAGATAGATAGATAGATAGATAGATAGATAGATAGATAGATAGATAGATAGATAGATAGAATAGATAGAATCGAATCGAATCGAATTGAATTGAATTGAATAAATTTTATTTAAAGAGGGTAATGGCATAAGCAAACATGCTTTTTTACAACCAGCCCTCTGGGCATAAAAGAACACAAATAACTAACAATCAAAAATACCAACCTCTCAACCAAACAACGAACAATTTCTTTTTTAAAGAATACGGGGGGAAAATCAAACAAAGAATATATTAGGAATACAAATTTAAATACCAGACAGGAGAGTATAGGGAAGGAGAGAGAGAGAGAGAGAGAGAGAGAGAGAGAGAGAGAGAGAGAGAGAGAGAGAGAGAGAGAGAGAGAGAGAGAGAGAGAGAGAGAGAGAGAGAGAGCACATAATTTTGCAAATATTAACATTTCTATATATATATATATATGTATAAAAAAAAAGATAGATAGATAGAGATCGAGATAGATAGACAGATAGACAGACAGACAGACAGACAGACAGACAGACAGACAGACAGATCAGATAGATAGATAGATAGATAGATAGATAGATAGATAGATAGATAGATAGATAGATAGATAGATAGATAGATAGATAGATAGATAGATAGATAGAGACCGAGACCGAGACCGAGACCGAGACAGATAGACAAACAGGCAGGCAGGTGGGCAGGCAGGTAGACAGCCAGACACAGTCAGTCAGTCAGTCAGTCAGTCAGTCAGTCAGTCAGTCAGTCAGTCAGTCAGTCAGATAGACAGGCGGGAGAGAGGAGAGAGAGAGAGAGAGAGAGAGAGAGAGAGAGAGAGAGAGAGAGAGAGAGAGAGAGAGAGAGAGAGAGAGAGAGAGAGAGAGAGAGAGAGGATGGATTTTTTACACCACTTTATGTCACAGCAGATTTCTCTGCGGGAAATTCGGGCTGCTCTCCCCGGGAAGAGCGCGTCGCCATAAGTGCAGCACCTACCCATTATTTTTTTCCTCAGGGATGGTGTGTAAACACGACACCTGTGTGCATGCTGGTTTTTTAAAAATTTTGTCATCCGCTCCTACCGGCACACGATGGCCTGGTCTTCCGAAAAGCGGAACGGGGTTTTAACGTGTGCGCAAGATGTTCTGCGTGCGTTCGCACACGGGGCCTCGGTTTCTAGTCTCATCCGAATGACTGACATTCAGTTCGATTTTTTCATCAAACTGGGAAGAAAGGGCGAGGCTCGGTACGAACCCAGAAACTCACGGTTTACTTGTTGGCAGGCGAACGTCTTAACCATCCTGCCACCTTCCTAGATGGATAGATAAACAGATAGATAGGTTGGTATATCTGAATAACTAGAGGGCAAAATAACAATTTCATTCTTGAACAGGACGGGCAAGAAAGCCTTACAACAATTTAGATTCCAACTTCTAAATCTAGAAATCTGCAAAACAAAATGTAATACCAGTCAATAACCTAATCAATATCACTCAACGATCTAAGCAATACCAGTCAATAACCTAATCAATATCACTCAACGATCTAAGCAATACCAGTCAATAACCTAATCAATATCACTCAACGATCTAAGCAATACCAGTCAATAACCTAATCAATATCACTCAACGATCTAAGCAATACCAGTCAATAACCTAATCAATATCACTCAACGATCTAAGCAATACCAGTCAATAATCTCAGTTAAACCAGTCAATATAGCAAATACCAGTCAATGATCTAGTCAATACAAATTAATGATCTAATTAATATCAGTCAGTGTTCTAATTAATATTAATGATATAATTGATATCAGTCGATAATCTAATCATGACAATCAATGGTAAAAAAACACACACACCAGTCAATGACCTTATCAATACATATCAATCTAATCAATAGCACTTAATGGCATAAAAAAACACACCAGTCAATGTTTTCATTAATACCAGTTAATAATCTAATCAATAACAGCCAATGACATAATAAATACCACTAAATGATGTAATAAATACCAATGATGTACTCAATATCAGTCACGATATAATCTATTCCAGTCAGTGATCTGATCAATACCAATCAGTGATCTGATCAATACCAGTCAGTGATCTGATCAATACCAATCAGTGATCTAATCAATACCAGTCAGTGATCTAATCAATACCAGTCAGTGATCTGATCAATACCAGTCAGTGATCTAATCAATACCAGTCAGTGATCTAATCAATACCAGTCAGTGATCTGATCAATACCAGTCAGTGATCTGATCAATACCAGTCAGTGATCTAATCAATGTTACCCAGGTTCATTCTAAGCTGAACTGAACCGCCAGAGCTAACAAAGAGTATCTACACAGCAATCCCAAACGAGCAATCAAGCCTGGACTTCTTAGTTTGCTCCCTGACAAACACCGACGCTGGAGATAACACGATGGCTGACAGAAATCGTTTTTGTCCCACCTGGTTTCCATGGCAACCAGATGACTGAAGCATATTCATCATTCTGACGTCGCAGAAGACGGAATAGACAGTACACAGAAACAGATAAAAGGGGATGGAACAGGAGAGTATTGGCTGGAAGGAAGGAGAGGAGAGAAGAAAAAAAAGAAACTATCTGCTTTTTTCTTTCTTTTTTTTATAGATCAGAGCACATTATTGTTTTTCCTGGTATGCATACGTGCATGCATGCACGCTCACAGGCATATATAAAAATGCACTTATCCACTCACCCTAATGCACACTAGCACTACCACTTTTATCCCCCCCCCCACACATAAGCGCACACACACGCTAATGCACGCACTCACAACTTTCACTCGTACACACGCATGCACGCCCGCACGCCCGCACACACACACACACACACACACACACACACACACACACACACACACACACCACACACACACACACACACACACACACGCAACATAATCCACTCTCCCCAAAAGTCCTTTGGATGAGACTATAAACCGAGGCCCCGTGTGCGAACATACGCAGAACATCTTGCGCACACGTTAAATCCTGTTCCGCTTCTCGTAAGAGAAGGCCATTGTGTGCCGGTTGGAACAGATGACATTTACAAAACAGCATACACACGGGGACTGGATGTAAAACAAAAATGAGTGCTTATTCCATTTTCATCGATATAAAAAATATAACTTAAAAAAAAAACAACCACACACACTACCCTTCTCTCTCTCTCTCTCTCTCTCTCTCTCTCTCTTCTCATCTCTCCCTCTCTCTCTCTCTCCTCTCTCTCTTGTCTCATTGTCTCTGTCTCTGTCTCTCATGGGTGCAGACCCACCCCCTTCCGACCCTCCCCCAGCCACCCGCCCCCCCCCCCCCCCCCCCAACAGAAGAGTGATAACGCTATGTGTGATGGAGTCAATGATATACCAAGCTTTCTAAATACCTTCGTAAGTGTGTACACAGACTTACATATAGGCACATACCAAAGCATAGAAGCCGCCGCTGTAGTCTAGTGGTTAGGGCGTTGGACTCGTAATCTAAAGGTTACGGGTTCGGTCCCAGCTTTCGGCTATGGCGTTGTGCCCTTGGAAAAGGCACTTGACGGCTATTTTCTCACCCCACCCAGGTGTAAAAAGGGGTACCAACCATGCGATAGACTGGCGTCCTATCCAGGGGGGAGTCTATGACTCTCAGTCGCTAAACGCCACAGAAACCGGGATAAGCACGGGACGGACTTTAACTTTTAACTAACAAAGCATAGAGCTCAAATATATGTGACTTTTGTACAGATATGTAGTAGGCACTCATCAGTCTCGGAAGACTATGGAGTTGCGCTCTAGTCTTTAGAGCGCAAAGCCTGGGCAAGTATGTATGGAGGGCAAGCTGTTACCCATTACCCATACCCCCCCCTCTCCACGGCACTGGAATGATCCATTGGAAGGGCATTGACCGATACGAATAGCTCCAGTACCGTCGCAGGAGCCACCAGAACGTTGCCATATACCTACAGCCCCGAGCCGCTCTGGGACTCCAACTCCCCGATTTTTCCTCAGGGATGGTGTCTAAACACGACACCTGTGTGCATGCTGGTTTGTTATAATTTTGTCATCCGCTCCTACCGGCACACGATGGCCTGGTCTTCCGAAAGGTGGAACGGGGTTTTAACGTGTGCGCAAGATGTTCTGCGTGCATTCGCACACGGGGCATCGGTTTCGAGTCTCATCCGAATGACTTTGACATTCAGTTCGATTTTTTCGTCAAACTGTGAAGAAAGGGCGAGGCTGGGTACGAACCCAGAAACTCACGATTTACATATTGGCAGGCGAACGTCTTAACCATCCTGCCACCGTCCTTCCTAAATACTTTCTAAATACCTTCGTAAGAGTGTACACAGACTTACATATAGGCACATACCAAAGCATAGAAGCCGCCGCTGTAGTCTAGCGGTTAGGGCGTTGGACTCGTAATCTAAAGGTTGCGGGTTCGATCCCAGCTTTCGGCTATGGCGTTGTGCCCTTGGAAAAGGCACTTGACGGCTATTTTCTCACCCCACCCAGGTGTAAAAAGGGGTACCAACCTTGTGTTGGGGGTTAACCATGCGATAGACTGGCGTCCTATCCAGGGGGGAGTCTATGACTCAGTCGCTAAACGCCACAGAAACCGGGATAAGCACGGGACAGACTTTAACTTTTTTGTACAGATATATGTATATGCATAATTATTATATGTATATAAAATTTGTATGTATGTATATAGAATTTCAGATGGTACATTGAGTAGTTTGCTTTTTTTCATCAAGCTATCTATTTAGCAAACAAAAACACCCCAAAACAAAACAAAACACAAAAAACCTCTAAAACCACTTCAACAAAAAGAAAAAGACTAACAAAAATAAAGCATCAAGCAAACAAGCACACTACGACCAAGAAAACCCCCACCCAAAATATTTAACCACAACATTGTTACAACTCATAACAACAAAATAAACTCAAAAGGAACTTAAAAAAAACTTAATGATAATAATAACAATAGCAATAATAATAATAATAATAATAGCAATAATAAAAATGATGATAATGCACTGTAAGACTCACTCTTTCATGTAGGCTACACACACACACACACACACACACACACAACACACACACACACACACACACACACACACACACACACACACACACAATGCAACTCACGCACGCACGCACACACACACACACATACATACTCCCCCTCCCCCCCCCCCCCCACACTTACACAAGCATATACCCGCGTGCAAACATACACTCCGAGTTATTTTTAAGTCATAGAAAAAAATAATACCATCATATGTGTGTGTGCGCGCGTGCGCGCGCGCGTGCGCACGTGTGTGTGTGTGTGTGTGTGTGTGTGTGTGTGTGTGTGTGTGTGTGTGTGTGTGTGTGTGTGTGTGTGTGTGTGGTGTGTGTGTGTATGTGAAATAATACAATCCCATACATATACATTTACAAAAAGAACTCAAATCCTGTTCAAGGAATTTTGCTAGCCGCTCTTACTACTGCTGCTGTGTCTGCTGATTAAAAGCCAAACTGGAATTTGCAATGAAAAAAAGAGATGGTCCAATAAATAGATAGAGGCCTAGGAACAATAAGACTGAATTGGGATCAGGTCAAGCTAGCAGTCTAAAACTGATACTTTTTCTGCAGAATGTGACCACTTTACTATCCCAACTCTGAAAGTTTTCATGAAGACGTATGCATTTCCTGCAGAGAATGTGTTGTCGTGTAAGATATAATAATAATATATTATATATGATATGATATGATATGATATGATATGATATGATATGATATGATATGATATATATGATATATAATAATATAATATAATATAAATGGAGGCTTATATAGCGCGAGTTCCAAAAAAACATGGGCTCACCACGCTGTACAATCAAATCAATTTAAATAGGTTACATATGAACGTGAAAAATTTGACTAGCACAAAAAAAATAAGGAAAAAATGCATGCACATACAATACACAGCATATTACATGGTCGGAGAATAAAAGTAAGATAAGAGCAATATCATCAAGAAAATGTGCAGTGCAGTACAATGCATACACACACACACACACACACACACACACACCACACACACAAACACACACACACACACAAACACACACACACACACACACACACACACACACACACACACACACACACACACACACAACATACACACGCGTGCAAAATTACACGCATACACAAAACACAAAAACACATAATAACAAAGAAAACGGCACATTCACGGATTTACCCTACATGTACTCACATTAACCAAAAAAATAAGATGACGTAAGATAGAAATGAAGAACCTTATATCCCAAAACAGCAAAAGACCAGCACTAGGGTCGGAGATGAGTCAATCAAATGGGAAATCAATTTTGATCAGTGGTCAGGGACAAGAATCGGATAAAAAGGTGTGTTTTGAGCAACCTTTTAAAGGAGGAAGTAGAGTCAGTGTGTCTTATTTCAGATGGAAGTGCTTTCCAGAGAGTGGGACCTACATGAGAGAATGAGCGCTCGCCGTGCTGTTTTTTTTTTTTTTTTTTTTTTTTTTTTAACTTTAGGAACTCTCAAGATTCTAGTGATTGACCTACATTTCTACAAAGACTGAAGGGTTTTACGTTCATGCAAATGCTATTTTGCGGGCTTTAACATGCACAACCTCGCTTTACAATTTTACCAGAAAGGCTTGCCCTGAAGTTAATGAAGTCCAAACCAATGTCAGCTTCGGCGTAACCTGTATCTCCAGTTATCGCTGAGATCGTGGAGCTACTTCCGAACGTTCTGAAATTGATACTGGTGGTCATAGAATGCACCAGAGAATGAGGAGAGTGAGAATAGAGCCAACTAAAACACCAAAAGTCGGAAGGCATCATCTCCAGTGTGCTCCAAGCTTCAGACGGCTGACCAGACAGATTTATGACTCTATATTGATCGCCGCTGGGGCCAGGTCTCACTTTTGACACTGACACTGCCTGGTCAATATTAGCTAACAGTTTAAACAGAAAGATGTTTTTAAGGTTGCAGATCTTGAGACTTGCTGCTTTTTAGGCTTGAAAATGTATGGGAGGATTGAAATTGTGTGTGTGTGTGTTGTGTGTGTGTGTGTGTGTGTGTGTGTGTGTGTGTGTGTGTGTGTGTGTGTGTGTGTGTGTGTGTGTGTGTGTGTGTGTGTGGTCAAGTCAAGTGAAAATGATCTTTATTGAGGGTAAAAGAAAAGTTTACACAATTTTTATCGTCCTGCTCTCAAATTGTTTTCAAATGATTTATAAAGATTCAAAAGGCAAAATATCAACCTATGTTGAAAAAAAAACTTCAAAAATGAGGATTTTCTTTATAAACCAGACGTGAGGTATAAGATAAAACAAACCCAAGACAGTACAAGATATTCTTAACTCATACAGACAATTAATAAATATACAAACAGACACGGTACGAATAACAACAAGCAGCCAAACGTAACGCTCGAGCATAAAGGTGGACTTACAATTTGTCCTCCAGATGTTTCTTCAAAAATTTCATAAACACTTGTTTTAGAGGAACTGATTTTAAAGGAAAGGAGGTAGATTATTCCGCAACATTCTTCCTGAATAAGCAAGGCTTGACATAGAGATTATTATGGGGCCTAGGCAGAAACTCACTTTTGACACTGACACTGCCTGGTCAGTATTAGCTAACAGTTTGAACAGAAAGATGTTTTTAAGGTTGCAGATCTTGAAACTTGCTGCTTTTTAGGCTTAAATATGTATAGGAGGATTGTGTGCGTGCGTGCGTGCGTGCACGCGTGTGTGTGTGAGAGTGTGTGTGTGTGTGGGTGGTGGGGGGGGGGGGGGGGGGTGCGTGCATGCGTGTGCGCGCGCGCGAATAAATCGTATCTGATATGTAAAGAATTGTATCAATTATGCAACAATATTATGTCTTCGGAAGAATGCATGGTTTGCAGTCCTACAATCCACCGCAGAATGAAATGTAACAGGATCTTTCCTGAACCAAGTTGTTTTTTGTGCGTGAGCTCAAGAAAAATAGTAAGTGTTCAGTTAATCTTTATGTTGACATATGCCTAAAAGGCTTTCTCTCTCTCTCTCTCTCTCTCTCTCTCTCTCTCTCTCTCTCTCTCTCTCTCTCTCTCTCTTACCTTTTTTACTGAATAACTGTCCAAGACTCCTAACGACCTGCCTGCTGACACCAGGACTCGTAATCATCAAATGCAGAGTAGCTGATTTCTGTGCTCTCTGACTGACCATTAACCTGACGGGCAAATCAGAGGGAACCATTCGCACTTGATTGCCTCCGTGGCCTTTAGTTATCCGCGCTCTCCTAGAGCTCTAACAAAAGTTCATCCTGGGGAAAGTATCAGCAATGACCTTTAGCCAAAGAAATTGTGTTGACTACAAGTCATAGTGTGAGTGCGTTTTATCGATGGTATGTCCTTATCTTGGGTGCTGTTACAAAAGAGAGAAAAAGAGCGTGGTGAGTTGTGTTCAGTGGAAGTGTTGTGTTGTGTTGTGTTCAGTGGAAGTGTTGAGTTGTGTTGTGTTGTATTGTGTTGTAGCGTTGGATTTGGTTGCCTGCACTTATGCACATGCTTATGCATATTCCCACTTACAAGCAAATGAACTATTAATTAAAAAAAAACTTACGATATTAATTATTAATCGTACCCTTACGATTGTAGCTATTGATCATACAATTACGATAGTAGCTATTGATAATGTGTATAACCTTTGAGTGTGTGCACACATATATGCGTGTGTGTGTGCGAGTACGTGTGTGCGTACATTCGAGTTTGCTATTTTCTAAAACTATTAATTGTCATTGATTACTTGCGTGTTGTAAAGGTCGAATGCAAGCGCTTTGATTTGTTTTCGGAAGATATAGCGCTGTATAAATTCCATTATTATTATTATCATTATTAGTTGTTAATGTTATTATTATTATTATTTATTAAACATTTACGATAGTAGCTATTGATCAAACACTTACGATAGCTAACTATTAGTCATACACTTACGATAGCAGCTATTAATCATACACTTACGATAGCAGCTATTGATAATACACTTGCGACAGCAGCTATTGATAATACACTTACGATAGTAATTATTGATAACACCCTTACGATAATAACTATTGATAATACCCTTACGACAGTACTGCCGTTCCTGCTACGTCAGGTTCCTGCTACGTCACGTGTTCATGATCTGGAGTTGAACTCTCAGAAAAAGCCCCCCCCAAAAAGAGTTAGAGACCTAATCATATGTCCTGACATGTGGGAAAGCAACAGAAAAAAAATCTTCTTCATCTGACTGGAATAACCTGACGTCCCCAGTGCAGATAGTCTTCCTGACATGATGATGGGACAACGTGCAGGCTGCTTGCTTCTGGGGGATGATGGTCCTGTCATCAACATCAAGGCTGAACCTGACCTCCTCTTCAAAGAACATGGACAGATATTCAATGCATGCACAAGATAATAATTATCCTCCCTATGTTACAAAACATGAAATCACTTCACAGTCTCATCCACAAGACCAGCAGGGATATATCATAATAATTAAAAAAAAGAAGAAGAAAATGGAGGCTTATATAGCGCGAGTTCCCCAAAACATGGGCTCAATGGTACAATCAAGTCAATTTAAATAGGTTACATATGAACGTGAAAAAAATTGACTAGGACATAAAATAAGGAAAAAATGCATGCACATACAATACACAGCATATTACATGGCCAGAGAATAAAAGTAAAATAATAGCAATATCATCAAGAAAATGTGCAGTGCAGTACAATGCACACACACACACACACACACACACACACACACACACACACACACACACACACACACACACACACACGCGCGCGCAAAAATTACACGCATGCACAAAACACACAACACGGAATAACACAGAAAACGGCACATTCACGGATTTACCCTACATGTACTCACATTAACCAAAAAAATAAGATGAAGTAAAATAGAAATGAAGAACCTTCACTCACTCACTCACTCAGTCCCATGTCCCAAAGGACGTAGGGGGGACATGAGAGAAGACGCAACAGAGATCTTTTCCATGCTTCACGATCCTGTGTGGCTTGTATGAGGTGTTGCAGGGGTTGGGTGGTCCAGTTTTTGATGTTGTCAACCCATGATTTCTTTTGGCAGCCTCTTCTTCTCTTGCCCTTGACTGTTCCTTGCAAGATGGTTTTTGCTAGGGTGTTGTGTCTTGTGGTGTGACCAAACCACATCAGCTTTCTCCTCTTTATGGTGGAGGGCAAAGGCTCTTGGGGGCCCACACGCTTTTTGATTTCTTCTTTCACATAGTTATTGGTCTTGTGTTCTTTGTGTATTTTGAGGAGTCTTCTGTGGCACTTGTTCTGGAATGCTTGGATTCTCCTCTCTAACTCTGCTGTCAGAGTCCATGATTCACAGCCATATAGGAGGATAGATATCACGAGGGATTTGTAGAGGTGGTATTTGGTGCAGAAGCTGATGTTGTTGCTTCTGATGATCCTCTTGAGTCTGACTAGAGCAGATGTTGCTGTTGCAATGCGAGCTTTCACTTCATTGTTTGATGTGCCATCTTTTTTTAGGATGGAGCCTAAGTATTTGAATTGGCTCACCTCTTCCAGTATTTCTTCATTCATTTTTATTTCCATGATGTCATTACTCGAGCTGTTGACCATGATCTTTGATTTCTCTGCACTGACCTCCATGCCGTATGTGCTCGCTCGATCTGTTAGACTGTCTGTGAGGATTTGCAGTTCTTGTTTGCTGCTGCCCATGAGGTCAATGTCATCTGCAAATCTGAGGTTGCAAAGGGGTCTTCCACCAATGGAGATGGAAGAAGTGTGGTGGTTTTGCAGTGTCTCTGTCATGATGTTTTCGAGGAAGAGGTTGAAGAGTACAGGTGAGAGAAGGCAGCCCTGGCGGACCTCAACCTTATCATATCCCAAAACATCAAAAGACCAGCACTAGAGTCAGAGATAAGTCAATCAAATGGGAAATCAATTTTGATCAGTGGTCTGGGACAAGAATCGGATAAAAAGGTGTGTTTTGAGCAACCTTTTAAAGGAGTAAGTAAAGTCAGTGTGTCTTATTTCAGGTGGAAGTGCGTTCCAGAGAGTGGACCTACATGAGAGAATGTAGCTGATATAGGGTATTTTATTTTATTATAATTTTCTATTGTATTAATTTATACCGAGGATAGTGGAATAAACACTCATGTGATTTTTTTTACCACCGATCCCTGTGTGAATGCAGTTTTGTCAATCTTGCCATCTGTTCCCACTGGTACACAATGGCCTTCTCTTACGAAAAGCAGAATAGGATTTAACGTGCGCACAAGATGTTCTGCGTGCGTTGCATCTTATGGCCTGAACAACAAAGCAGTACCTCAACCCAACATCTTCTACTTCTAGTGAAGATCAGTTCTCTGACTGCCAAGCTTTTATGGCACGCTGGATGTCTGCACTAACACTCGTGTCATTCAGAGAAAGGTTTTTTTTTTTTAATCAGACAACGAAAAAGCTGAAAATGGAAAGTCAAAGAAAGTTGTTTTTAAATCAGGCGACTAAAAAGCTGAAAATGGAAAGTCAAGCAGTTCATCATCTGCAATAAGCCGCAAGCTTCACATGGCTGATCATCGACACTTAGGGTCAGGTCTGCTTTTGACACTGACACACTGACACCCTCAGGCCTAATATTTTAAACTGATAACAGTTTTTAAGGTCTGCCGGTTGTTGGACTTACAGCTGTTTAGGCTTGAAGATGTGTGTGTGTGTGTGTGTGTGTGTGTGTGTGTGTGTGTGTGTGTGTGTGTGTGTGTGTGTGTGTGTGTGTGTGTGAGAGAGAGTGAGTGTGTGTGTGTGTGTGTGAAGGGAGTGGGGCAAAAAAAATAGGAGACAGTTTATTTTATTATTTCTAAAAATTCTATTTTAATCTTTTATATCGAGAATAATGGAATAAGCACACATGTGCTTTTTGACATCCAGTCCCCGTGTGTATGCAGTTTTTGTAAATCATGTCATCTGTTCCAACCGGCACACGATGGCCTACTCTTACGAAAAGCGGAACAGGATTAACATGTGCGCACACGGGGCCTCTGTTTGTAGTCTCATCCGAAGGACTGTAATGGGTGGATGGGTGTGCTCTCGTGCCTCGCGCGCGCGCGCGCGTGTGTGTATGTGTGTGTGTGTCTGCGTGTGTCTGTGTGTGAGTCTATGTGTCTGTGGGATTTATACTCTTACTTTGCCAGCCAAAAGAATGGGTAAAAACTATTCTAGTCGTAGAAGTCGCGTCATGGTCGTCTTCGCAGTAGTAGTAGTGGTGGTGGGGTGGTGATGAAAGCAAGAGTAGTGCTCGAAGCAGCTGTAGCTTCCAGACAGAATGAAGGACTTTTCATGCTTGCGCGTGAAATTTTCTCTATAAAAGCAAACAAAACAGTAATAGCCACAACCAACAGAATGGCGAGGAAATGAAATAAAACAAACAAAAAATAGCTAATTCCAGGGAATAAATTTCGTCAACGGGACAAACCAAACGGCAACTACGTCCCGTGTAGTCTACTGCTGTCGAGCATTAGAACTTTCTGCAAAGCTATTCTGGCAAGCTGAAAGTGGGCACCGACAGTCGTACACTTTAGTTAAAAAAAAAAAAACTGAAAGGAATAAAACTAAAAAGCTCAAATCGAACGTCAAGCAAATCAAGCTTCAGATGGCCGACCAGACAGATTTATGAGTCTGTATTGATCGCCACTAGGGCCAGGTCTTATTTTTGACACTGACACCCTCTGGTCAATACTGTCCAACTTGTTTTGAACCTCGTAAAATGTAATGTCCGCAAGCTTTTTGGAGTGTTACTGCTGTTTGACCTAGATAATGATGGTGATGATGATGATACTGACGATAATGTGCTGGTTATATTTTATCTTTATTTTATTTTTTATTTCGAGGATAATGGAATAAGCACTGATGTTCTTTTTTATATTCAATCCCCGTGTGTATGCAGTTTTGTAAATGTTGTTATCCTTCCCCACTGGTACACAATGGCCTACTCTTTCGAAAGAGGAAACAGGTTTTAAAGTGTGAGCTAAATGTTCTGCGTGCGTTCGCACACAGGGCCTCGGTTTATAGTCTCTTCTGAAGGAGTTTTGGGTGGTGTGGAGTCGGCACTGATGTTGACTCCAGACGAAAAATCTTGGACGAGATTCGAACCCGGGTAGATCACGAGCGCATGACTGACCACCAGGCTACCCCATGTGTGTGTGTGTGTGTGTGTGTGTGTGTGTGTGTGTGTGTGTGTGTGTGTGTGTGTGTGTGTGTGTGTGTGTGGGTTTTTGCGTGTGTGTTTATGAGAGAGAGACAATGACAATGACAAATGGTTTATTGTGATAAGCTTTAACTCCCATTCACAGGGGGACAGTGGGATGGGGACTAGGCACAAAACATAGAATCAATGAAAATCATAACTAACGAAAACCTAAACAGTCTTCATGACATGGATTCCATATCATTATTCTATCTACTGTCATTCATCGGATCATTGTTGTTGTTTTTCATGTAGTTAAGTCTGCCTGGAAATGTACATACATTGATTAAGAAACATCTTTGTTAGCAATTCCTTTCTACACAGCAGTAGTGTTAGCAGTGCTCTGTCTCATTGCCATGCATCATGGAGCGGACATCTTCAGCTGTCTGTCAATAAATTGGTGCTAGTCTTTCCAGTATATCTGCTATTGTAACAGTCTCTTGCATTTCGCAGCTGTCATTTCCGTCTTCCATATACTCTGCACACTCTGATCCTGTTACTTTCTCTGCACACTCTTCCTCACTCTCACACGCTGCACACCCTTCCTCAAGGTCACTCTCTTCCTCTGTTTTTTCCTATACACTCTGCCTGTCTGTTATTTTCTGCATGCATCTCATCACTCTCATTCTGTGCACGCTTTTCTTGATCTTCCACAACCTCATCCGACCTTTCACGAACAGCCACCCATTCACATTACCATTGACACAGTTTTTGATTCCATTTATATAACCACAGCCAAAATCTCTTGCCAAGTTTACAATCTCCCCACAAAACTAATTAATTTTCTTACATTTTTGTCGTAGGAAATTGTCACTGTCTGTCTGTCTCTGTCATTCTGTACCATGTCAATACATTGTTCATCTTTACTGTAGCTTGAAGAGGGAGGGCAGTAGGTATCATACATAAACATGCCCATAGCAGTGTTGTTGTCAGAATGTCCTTTGGTATAGCACAAACTAGGCGGCATAGGTAAAAGCAAACCTGAGGGGAAGAAACTCGTTCAGTTACTCTCTTTCCATTGTTTGCTCTATACACTTCTGCTCTCCTTCAGTCTCTGCTCACCTGTGACGGACACTTTTTCCTGGTACATTGCATTTTGCACTGGAGCAACAGGAGAATGGCTGGCAGTGTTATGTGTCAAGCGAATCACAACAACAGTTTGCTGTTCCTGTCCATGCACTTTGAAGAAAGACACTGTTTGCTCATGCAACACTGCGTTTAGCATGCACTCCAATGATACTGGGAGACCAACAACCAGCATTTTGAACAGGAATAATTGAAGAAAAGGAAAAACTTTACTCACAACTGGAGAGAAAGCGTCTTGCTGGCAGCCAAGCAAGGGAAGCCACTCCTATGAGAGAGAGAACTCGAACTCGAACTCGAAATGGTTTATTCAGTTTAGGCTATGGCCCCTTACTGAAGGCGGTATAATTTACACCAGTTTCAAAGCCAAACAGTGGCCAGGTGTTCCAAATCTTAATCTGTAAACATGTCATTTTCAATATGTAGATAAACAATAAGGCACAACATCTTTTTGACAGCAAATTGTTCAAGTAGTCTGAAAACAGAAAATGTTTTGATTATTTTCATTCCACTTATGCCGTTCATAAGTTTTATACAATTCAGCAGATATCAAAATATAATCATCACATTTTTACCTATGTCTGATATACATTAAACGACCAATACATTTACCAAATTAGAATGTATGCATTCAGTTTGATCAAGCGTTTATCATATATTTGCTATACTTCTTTCTTACATATTCCTCAGCGCATCTATAACCAGAACATGACATACTTGTATTACTAAAACAATGAGAATCTTTATCTACGATATTCATCAATACATGCACATCTGGAAACTCTTACATCTGATCCCAATGCTATTTCAGATATAATCACACCACTATCAACGTCAAAATGGTGAGTTTTCTGATAGTAAGTAAACACAAATACATTATATATCCTTTGCTAAACCTAAGAGACCTTTTTGATGTAATGAGCATGAAAATATTGTTTCGATTATGTTTTATTTCTTTAACATACTCTAAAAGTTCCTTCTGAATCCAACAAATGATCCTTCTGGACATTTTCCATTGATGAACAGAAGAGCTAACTAGTTTATAATACATTGTAGTTGCAAGAAAAAACAACAGAACATACAATCGCTAATTTCCAACAAAAGTTTTCATACACTATTTCTGGTAACAAACATCATCATATAACAAAACGTGTTTTTTGTCATTTATTTTTGATACCAATAAAGTAACATTCCAATGCTGATAACACACAATATCGGTTAAATTTAGCCCCCCCCCCCCCCCCCCCCTCTCTCTCTCTCTCTCTCTCTCTCTCTCTCTGCAACACATAGCTCTATCATGATCAAAACCGGTTTGGGTTTGTTTTTTTTAATCGTGCCTTGAACTTGGATAGCATGAAAACAGATAAGAGGAGCTGCTTTACACGGTTTACACTAGCACTGATGTCAGCTGGCAACGTTGACACAGTTACAGTGTCAGCAGCCTGTATCATAAGCCTAAGACAAACTTCAGTGCAGTTTGCACGTGAAGGAGAGGGGGCGAAATTCAATGTATACTGTGTCTGACTTTTATTTGTTCCTTTTACTGATAAGCATAAAACCTAGAGGAAATACAGAGAGTGATAATGTAGCATCCCTTAATATGAAGTAGGCCAGCCAGAATGCCGAGATGTTCTTGTCAGATTGGACTTTCGTCCAGATAGAATTTCTTACCATCAATGATCAAAAATGTGGCACTCCACCACGAAATGAGTCGCTTAGCACATTACACAATTTTGCGCTAGGAGCCTTTAAAGGCAGGTGGGGGTCAAGTTGTCAATTTTGTGATTTTGATTGATTATTTAAACTATATCTGCTTATTTATCTTATAATGAAACATCAAGGTATCATTTTTATTCCTTTTGCTTTTAAATGTGTTTTGAAAATACCAAAGTACTCATTCTGACAACCTGTTACTAAAATAAACTTGCCCGTTTCTCAATTTGTCACATCCTGCAGTCTATCATTTCAATTTGTAAATGATGTTGCACAGAATTGTCCGATTTTCAATCTGTTTTTTGTATTTGATAGCCACTTTATTGCACATTAATAACATGTCAATAACTAAAAATTGACCTCATGTGCACTCCGTCTCATTATGTGGTGGAGCGTCACAAATGATCATAGACCAAAAATGCTCTTTTTCCATCTTTTCTGGCATCCTTTAAATGTGGAACAAATTTCCTCCTAACATCACGGACACGTGGGGTAAAGTCTTCTCCAATGAAAACATTGCTTCCACGGAGTTCGCATTTAGCCTTCAGAACCATCTCTTTATCCCTGTAGAATGTACATCTCCCTATGATAGGTGAGCTGGGGTTTCTATTCAAACGGTGGATCCCGTCAAACTCAATATCTTTACTCAGTCTTAGCTTGTCAGTCAGTAGGTCTTTGATCAGTCCTTCACATTTGTCATTTGTTTCATTGTCCAATCACGGTATGCCATAAAAAAGGATGTTGTTTCTTTTAGAATGCCCCTCCAAGTTGTCAGTCTTAAGTTCAAATTTTTTCCACTTTTTCACTTGACTTTTCGTTTTCTTCTTTCAGTCGTTGGTTTTCTTGTTTCAGTTTCTTAACGTCCTCTTTCAAGGATGTCATTTCATTCAAAATTCCCGAGCATGTCTCTTTGACTTGTCTCACTTCTTCCTTCAGTTCTTTAAGCATAGCGGTCAGCTCCTGCAGGTTTGCTATGACCTCTTTCAGTGTCGGCTCCTCGGTTGTCCTCTTAGGAGAGGATGAAGCAGAACCAGCGATAGAGTTCAGCTGGGTTTGGCGAAGACTCTTCTTTCTTCCACTAGGTCCAGGTCCAGGGTTCAGCTCCACATCGCCACACCCATACAGAAAAACGCCTAGGTATAAATAGGCGGGGAGGAAATCTACGGTTACACCGTCATGCAGCCTGCCCAACTTTAATGTCGGGATGTACAACGATTTTCTTGGCATTGCACGTTGTGACATAAATGCGATGAAGGTGGCCACAAAGCAGCCACACAGGGCCCTGATACTGAAAACCACCTCTGGCATGATGCCCTCCAGTCACTTCACTGACTCAGGCAAAGGCACAGGAATGAAATATTTACATTTAACTGTGGAGCTTCTGGCAACAGCTGTCTACATTTCAACTGCCGGAAGTGTTCCCCTATGAGAGAGAGAGAGAGAGAGAGAGAGAGAGAGAGAGAGAGAGAGAGAGAGAGGAGAGAGTGAGAGAGAGAGAGAGAGAGAGGAGAGAGAGAGAGAGGAGAGAATGACAATGACAAATAGTTCAATGTGTTAGGCTTTGGGCCCATTCACATGGGGGAGGGGGGAATCGAAAGCTCCGATAATTACATATCAAACCGAGCAATGTACATTCACAAGATCTTCGCGAATGGAAGTCCGATCGCGGTAATATTCACAAATCAATTTACAACGATGATGTTTTTTATTGTTGTTGTTGGTTTTTTTCATTTCGACTGTCGCTGTCATCACTGCCTGAAGAGAAGCCTGTCGAAGTTGTGTCTCTATCGGTGTGGCCACGTTGTCCTCTGTTTTCTGGGTGGTGAAGGGTTTCCATTTTTGCCATTTGCTGGACTGAGTCTGTCTTCTCTTGAACGAAAGGTTTTGATTTCATCCATGTCCCTTTGTATCTCTTGTATACATTCGATGAGTTGTCTGCATTCCTCACTTGACAGTTGGTTGCTTTTTTCTGACTTGCTTGCGGATGCTGCATCTTCCACATCAGAACCTCCTCCTGTCGCTGTCTCATTATCTTCAGCCATAGTTTCCTCTGCTGTGTGTTCTGTCAGTGTTTGTGACATTGCCATCCTCTCCTCAGAAAACGCATCTGTTTCTTCACCCCTGTTATCACCTATCTGTCCATCATCACTATCATTTACACTGGCGTCCACGTGTTGTGTTTTCACTAGCACGGAATTTTCCGCCTCATACACTGGATCACGGGACTGGTTGGCCTGCTGTGCTGCACGTGCACATTCAGCCACACATGGAGCCGTGTTGTGTGTGTCTGTGGCATAGAAAATGTCATGTGCAGTGCCATTCTGTGCTGTATAAAAAAGACTTGGCGGGGTTGGGAGAAAAAGACCTGAGGGAAGTGAAGAATAACTTGCCTGCATTCGTTGCTGTGTCCTTAATGTCCTGTGTGCCTCCGCTCTCCTTCTGTCCCTATCAACTTCAGCTGGACACTTTCGACGATACACTGCACTGTCAGTTGTAGTGTGTGCAACAGGTTGCAACACAACAACAGTTTGGTCGTCCTTACTGTCTATTTTAAACGACGTCAAGGACATTTCCTGCAAAAAGGTGTTCAGAACACACTCTAAGCGCGAAGGCAGCCCTGTCACTGGCATATTGGACGTCTTTGATGCAAAATATCACCACTATTACTCACTGCGTTTCAAAATTCCTTCCTGCTGGTAGACAAGCAAGGGAAGCCACTCCGAGAGAGAGAGAGAGATAGGGAGAGAGATTTGATTTGATTTATTCTTTTATATCGAGGATAATGGAATAAAAGAGTGCTTTTTTACATCCAGTCCCCGTGTGTTTGCAGTTTTGTAAATGTCATCTGTTCCCACCGGCACACGATGGCCTACTCTTACGAAAAGCAGAACAGGATTTAACGTGTGCGCAAGATGTTCTGCGTGCGTTCGAACACGGGGCCTTGGTTTAAAAGTCTCATCCGAAAGACTTTTGGGGAGAGTGGAGTCAGCACTGATGTGAACTCCAGGAGAAAAATCTCCTCGACCAGACTCGAACCCAGGTCGTCAAATTACCAGCGCAATGTTCTGATCACTAGGCTATCCGTCCCCCAGAGAGAGAGAGAGAGAGAGAGAGAGGAGAGAGGAGAGAGAGAGAGAGAGAGAGAGAGAGAGAGAGAGAGAGAGAGAGAGAGACAGAGAGAGAGAGAGAGAGAGAGAGAGAGAGAGAGAGAGAGAGAGAGAGAGAGAGAGAGAGAGAGAAATGAATGATGAATGAATGAATGAATGAATGAATGAACATTTGAATGAATGAACATTTTTATTGAGGGAAAAGATTAAGCACAATGGTGGCTTGTTTTCATCCAGCCCTCATAAAAAAAAGAAGTGAATCAATCAACCAATCAATCCAATCGCGTAATTCAATTATAAAGCTATGAAAATCAAAATTTGTGAATAAATCAACCAATCGTATGATTTGAGCATAAAGCTATAACATTTAAAAAGAGAGAGAGGGAGTGAGTTAGAGGAATAAGGTGCGAGCTGTTATTATCTTTTTCAGCTCCTGAAGAGGGTAAGAAGAAATGGACAAAGAAAAGAGAAAAACAGAATAGAGGGAAAGAGGGAGAGGAAGAGCAAGAGGAGGTGGAAGAGGAGAGAAAAGGAAGGATCAGGGAAACAATAAGAACTACAATCATGCAAGTTAGTACCTACTTATGTTAAGTGAGCAAAATCATAACATACACAAGATTATACAAAGGTTGCATCATAAATCTGAGATATAATGTGCACCTAGACAGTTCAGTGAAATAGAAACGCTTTACACAAGAGACAGACATAATGGTGGGGGGAAGAGAGAAGGGGTGGGGAAGGGGGAAAAGAAGAATGGGAGAGAGAGAGGGGAGAGGAAGAGAGAGAGAGGGGAGAGAGAGAGAGAGAGAGAGGAGAGAGAGAGAGAGAGAGAGAGAGAGAGAGAGAGAGGGGAGAGAGAGAGAGAGAGAGAGAGAGAGAGAGAAGACAGACAGACAGACAGACAGACAGACAGACAGACAGACAGACAGACAGACAACAGAAGGAAAGAAAAAAAAACAGACAGGGAGCCAGTAGAACAGACAGAGAGATAGGCAGGAAGACAGAGAGAGACAAAAGACAACCCTGGAGCGAGAGGGGTGTAGAGAGGGTAGGGTGGGGGGAGAGAAAGAGAAGGAGGCAAGAATAAGAGGGGACAAAAGTATTGGGTGGTGGTGGTCAAGAGTTGACATAATACTTACACATGATTGAAATTACATGGAATTAGTTATCAATGGTGTTACAAATAAAATCCATTTCATCAAAATAGTGATATATTGTCCATAAGATGTACGTGATAGACTTTTTAAAAAATAGAAACACTGCAAGCTTTGTGAAGGTTGAGGGTTGATCTCTCATTCCACAGTGTTCCACCAGAGTATGTGAGAGTGGATTTAAATAAGTCAATTCTTGGAAGTGGCACCATTATCTTATTGGCATGACGATTGACATTGATCGTGAATCTGTTTTGAAGTAAGGGGGGAGCTAAACCTGACATGATTTTATACATAAACACTGCCTTATTATGCTTAAGCTTGGATTTTAATAGAAGAATGTCAAGTGTTTTATAGTCAGAAATGGTTAATGATGACGATTTTAAAAGAACAAGTTTCAGAGCTCGTCTATGCACACTGAACAATGGCTTGAGAACATTTGCGCTAGCTGAATCCCAAATCGTTGAAGCATAACTCATATGGGATATAATATATGCATTGAAAAACATTTTCCTAGCGTTTAGGTCTAAGAAATGCTTTATTTTAGATAACTGGTGTACACATTTTGATACTTTTTTGTATAATGCAGAGATATGGTACATCCAAGAAAGGTTATTGTAAATTGTAATTCCGAGAATTTTATGATGGTCTACTTTATCAATTTTGTTGTTATTAATATAGATAGCCGTAGAATTGTTTGAAAGATTTTGTCGCTTTTGTCGAGTTGTTATAATTAAGTACTTAGTTTTTTTGGGATGAAGACTCATGTGATTTAACTCTGACCATCGAAGCAGGCAGTGAATACTTTCTTGCAGAGCAGATGTAACTTCATTCAATTGAGAATGATTGGTATGGATAGTTGTATCATCTGCAAATAACTCGCACTGTGTGTTTAGAGGTAAGGGTAAGTCATTTATGTATATAGAAAAAAGAATAGGTCCTAAAACAGATCCCTGGGGGACGCCATAGTTATTGGATAGTACTGCTGATGTCTTACCTTTATCAGAAACGACTTGTTTTCTTTCAGAAAGAAATTATAACATGAGTTTGACAGTACTATCTGACAGACCATAGATTTTAAGTTTTTTTAGTAACAGAATGTGGTCAATCACATCGAACGCCTTAGCAAAGTCTACTATAATAACTCCAGTGATTTTGTTATTATTGATATTAGTAAGCCATTGATCAAAGAGAGAGAGAGAGAGAGGAGAGAGAGGAGAGAGAGAGAGAGAGAGAGAGAGAGAGAGAGAAGAGAGAGAGAGAGAGAGAGAGAGAGAGAGAGAAGAGAGAGAGAGAGAGAGAGAGAGAGAGAGCAAGGAAGGCAAGGCAAGGCAAGCAAGGCAAAATTCTTTTATTCGAGGATAATAGATAAGCACTCGTGTGCTTTTTTACATCCAGTCCCCGCCAGAGAGAGGAGAGAGAGGAGAGAGAGAGGAGAGAGGAGAG
>CM060318.1:14642195-14649695 GCA_030674155.1 Stramonita haemastoma
ACGTCAGCAAAAGAGCTGTCTGGAACGTCAGTGAGAGCTGTCTGGTGACGTCAGTGAGAGCTGTCTGGTAACATCAGTGAGAGAGCTGTCTGATAACATAAGTGAGAGAGCTGTCGGATGACGTCAGTGAGAGAGGCTGTCTGGCCCCGTCACTGAAAGGGCTGTGTCTCCTCATGTCACTGCAAGGATTGTCTGGCCACATTACAGAAAAAGCTGTGTCATGTCACGTCACTGAAAGGGCTGTGGGGACGTCACTGAAAGGGCTGTGTCTGGTGATGTCACTGAAAGTTTAGAGGGCGGTGGCTGGTGACATCACTGAAAGGGCCGTCTGGTCAGGTCAGTGAAAGGTCTGCGTCTTGCCACGTCACCGAAAGGCATAACTATCTAACCTCACCGAAAGAGATGTGTCTGGAACATCAGTGAAGCAGATTTTATCCTCTGCACTGCGTGATATGGGAAACAAATAAATCACACAGCAAACAAAGAAGACAGCAAAACAAAGAAGACAGCCAAAAAAGAGAGAACCATTTCTTTTTGTTTCAACGGTAATGCAACCAAGCACAGTATCGATCACGAGGAACTCCCTTCCCGCCAAATACTTTTCCCCATCCTCACCTCGTGAGGTCATTCTGCTTTTAAAGAGTCGTCTGTTCTCAACTAGCTACAGAAACCACACTGTTACAAAGCAGACAGTTATTGAAGGCACAACTGGCCTAAGACCTCACCCAAACTTGATCTGTTCACATTCTTGGTCATGATCGTCGGCCAAAGTCGTGTCAAAAAAGAGGGTGGGACAGATTGAAAGGTGGGGTTTTGCTTGGGCATGCTTAGGATCTATATTTCATGTTGTTTCCATAAAAAACCGTTTTTTATAATTAGTACGGATTGAGGAAAGGTATGTATGTCTGTGTGTGTGTATGTGTGTGTGTGTGTATGTGTGTGTGTGTGTGTATGTGTGTGTTTGAGTTTAGGTGTTTGTATGTGTGCGTGCGTGCGTGCGTGCGTGCGTGCGTGCGTGCGTGCGTGCGTGCGTGCGTGGTGTGTGTGTGTGTGTGTGTGTGTGTGTGTGTGTAGTGTGGTATTGTGTCGTGTGTATTAGAGAGGTGTGTGTTATGTGTGTGTGTGTTTGTGGTGTTTGTGTATGTGTGTGTGTGTTTGTGGTGTGTTGTGTTGTGTGTGGTGTGTGTGTGTGTGTGTGTGTGTGTGTGTGTGTGTGTGTGTGTGTGTGTGTGTGTGTGTGTGTGTGTGTGTGTGTGTTTTTATTTATTCTTTTTTATATCGAGGATAATGGGATAAGCACTCGTGTGCTTTTTTCATCCAGTCCCCGTGTGTATGCAGTTTTGTAAATAATGTCATCTGTTCCATCGGCACACGATGGCCTACTCTTACGATAAACAGAACAGGATTGAACGTGTGCACAAGATGTTCTGCGTGCGTTCGCACACGGGGCCTCAGTTTATAGTATCATCCGAAAGACTTTTGTGGAGAGCAAAGTCAGCACTGACTTTTTCCAGGGGAAAAAATCTCCTCCAACTGGAATCGAACTTGTGTTTGAGTTTAGGTGTATGTATATAATATATGTGTGTGTGGTTTTGAGTTTTATGTGTGTTTGTGTGTTTTTGTGTGTATGCATGTGTTTGAGCGCGCGCGCGCGCGCGCGCGCGTGTGTGTGTGTGTGTTGTGTGTGTGTATGTGTGTGTGTGACATAGAGATTTAAAAAAAAAGGTATGGGTTTAGGAAGGAGTTGAATGTTTATGTGTGTGTGCATGCACACTTGGTTGCGCGCACGTGTACTCACTCACGCGAGTGTATGAATATGGGTGAGTGGGTGGGTGACAAACAAATGAGAGAGAGAGAGAGAGAGAGAGAGAGAGAGAGAGAGAGAGAGAGAGAGAGAGAGAGAGAGAGAGAGGAGAGAGAGAGAGAGAGAGAGAGAGAGAGAGAGAGAGCATGTGCGAGCGGGAATGCACGCGTGTGTATGCCCATGGTAGGTTCCTGAGGCAGTGCACTGCAGGGCAAGATTCAGGCTATTCATCAGCTGAATAGCTTGCATAAAACTGACAACAGGGACACCTGCAGAATGACAGAGTCACTTAACACCATGGCGCATGGCTTGACACCACATCCCAGAATAGCACAATGATGGGTCAACACTAGGGTTGGGGGCTCGCATAATGGTTCCTAAACCCAGACCCTGTAATAGACAACACTATATGTCCATATTACAGTGATAAATTCCCATATAGGCTCAGATTAGCAAGACGTACACTAATGACACGGCACCGCGGCTATGAAACCTTAGACAGGCTCGTATATCAGACCATCACACTGGCAACATCATCATGAAACATCACAGTTACTAGTAAGTTAATGTACTGGTAGACACATACCACAGAGATGGATGGTCCACACAGTGATCTTGAGATCCTATAACCGATTGTAAATCCGCCCCTTATCACAGTTAAAGTCATGCTGAAACTAAAGGATCAGTTTTCATCATTTAGTTTCAGCATGACTTTAGCTGTGATAAAGGGCGGATTTACAATCGGTTGTAGGATGTAGGATGATATATGATATACAGTTATAGGAGAGAGATATATATTTATATATACTTTAAAAAAATTCTTTTTTGCTGCCTTATCTTCTGCAACGTCACCGTCCTGCTGTTCCCACGCCGCTCATTTCAATCTCCCAGCCACAACCATACACAGATTCGTCATGCCTCATCCTTAGGGTCGGGAGTCCACAGGGAGCCCACCAATATTAGGCCGCCGTGGGGCCACCAGCCAGAGGGGCCCTGCACTTCTGATGGGCCACTTTGGTGGTGTTCAGTGGTGCCTGTTCTGAGCTAGCATACGCAGGAGATCACCTACTAAGCCCCCTACTAACGGCAGTATTAGCTCAATCGCAGAGCCAGACTGAGTGAGTCACCCACCCGAGGTGGGGACCACCACAACGCCCCTCCAACGACCGTCTCCCCGCGAACCTCCAACCCCAAAGGCTTTGACACAAACTCACCATAGGCACAGAAGTGTATGGGTAAAGCAAATCTCTCTCTCTCTCTCTCTCTCTCTCTCTCTCTCTCTCTCTCTCCTCTCTCTCTCTCTCTCTCTCTCTCTCCTCTCTCTCTCTCCCTCCCTCCTCCTCCTCTGTCTCTCTCTGTCTCTCTCTTTTTGCTGTATGTCATTCTTTTCTTCCTTTCTGTTCTTTTTTTGTTCCTTTCCTTTTGCACATTTCTTATTTTCCGATTCCAAGTCAAACCTTTTTTTTTTCCTCATCTTCCGCGACGTTCCTACCCCTGCTCTTCCCGGTTGTAGGAAAAAAGTCACAGGAAAAAAAGTCACAGAAAAAAGTCACAAAATTGAGAAGGAAAAAAAGTCACAGGAAAAAAGTCACAATCAGGTCAAACAAAGCCAAGTAAAATCCAGTTCAAATCAACTATTCATTTCATCTGAGCCGGATAAAAGCCAATGTCATAGATTCAAGATAGTCAGTAACAGATTTTTTAAACTGCAACAATACCAGTCTAGCTCCTCTAGCTCTATATGCAGAACTCACTCATATGCATCAAATTAAGATTAGCTCTCTCTCTCTCTCTCTCTCTCTCTCTCTCTCTCTCTCTCTCTCTCTCTCTCTCTCTCTCTTCTCTCTCTCTCTGGACGGATAGCCTAGTGGTCAGAACATTGCGCTGGCAATTTGACGACCGGGTTCGATTCCGGTCGAGGAGATTTTTTCTCCTGGAGTTCACATCAGTGCTGACTCTACTCTCCCCAAAAGTCCTTCGGATGAGACTTTAATTTAAACCGAGGCCCCGTGTGCAAACGCACGCAGAACATCTTGCGCACACGTTCAATCCTGTTCCGCTTTTCGTAAGAGTAGACCATCGTGTGCCGGTGGGAACAGATGACATTTACATAACTGCATACACACGGGGACTGAATGTAAAAAAGCACAAGAGTGCTTATTCCATTATCCTCGATATAAAAGAATAAATCAAATCAAATCTCTCTCTCTCTCTCACACACACACACACACACACACACACACACACACACACAACACACACACACACACACACACACACACGCGCGCGCGCGCGCGCGCGCGCGCACACACTTTTTGTTGTAGAAGAGAGTACATCACTCAGCCACCATTGTGACTTTTTTTCCTGACTTTTTTTCTGTGACCTTTTTTCCTGTGACTTTTTTTTCCGATTACCGCTCTTCCCACACCGCTCGTCTCAATCTCCCAGCCACAGCCATACCCAGATTCGTTATGACTCATCCTCAGCGTCGGAAGTACACAGAGAGATCATCAATATTAGGCCGCCGTGGGGCCACCAACCAGAGGGGCCCTGCACTTCTGATAGGTCTCTTTGGTGGTGTTCAGTGGTGCCTGTTCTGAGCTAACATACGCAGGACACCACCTACTAAGCCCCCTACTAACGACAGTATTAGCTCAGTTGCGGAGCCAGACTGAGTGAGTCACCCACCCGAGGTGGGGACCACCACAACGTCCCTCCAACAACCGCCCCCTGAGCTTCCAACCCCAAAGGCTTTGAAACAAACTCACTACAGGCACAGAAGTGTATGAGGTAATTGAGACTGAGGTAACCATGAGACCAGAACAGCCAGGGCCACGGAATTAGAGGCAACTGATTTTTTTCATGCATGATCAATGAAAATAAGGGTGATGTAGTAATGCTGCTATGGAGGTGCATGTGCTTTGAGACTACTTGACAGGGTTGTACTCTACGCTACTAGCATAATATATCCCGGCGTCAACCGGGCCTGAGAGATACAGACATCTGCAGTGTTGGTTAGGTGATTTGAGCAACACTTTCAAATTTGCATCCGTAAAGTGAGTGAAACTCGACTGTGTGGTCCTAATCTTCCCATTGAGCCCACTCTGGGTAGGATCCGACCGGAGTCTGAAAAATTCCTATGTTTCTTATGGGATTCGAACCCACGACCTTCCAGTCCTAGAGGGGCAGGTACCCATTTGCAGCTGGGTGAACTGGAGGACTGTACTGAAGCCATGGCGCACAAACGTCACCCATCCAAATGGTGACCATGCTCGATGCTGAAGGACAAAAGGAGTGAGTTTCATCTCATTTTGTTGCTTCTACAATTGTAACATTTTTGGGGTGGCCCGAAGTGCTGAAGTGGGAGAACTTGCGGATGCGTGGGACCTCCGACTTTCTGGCTTCTGACTACAGTCCTGATATCGGAGAAATCTGGAAAGGACTATAATTCGACTCAAACAAAACATCGATGCTGATTAGTATTGGCTGAAGGAAACATACATACATACATACATATATGCATACATACATTTATACACACACATACATACATACATATATGCATACATACATTTATACATATACATACATACATATATGCATACATACATTTATACATATACATACATACATAATTATATGCATACATACATTTATACATATACATACATACATATATGCATAATTACATACATTTATACATATACATACATACATATATACATACATACATCATACTACATACATACATACATACATACATACATACATACATACATACATACATACATACATACATACATACATACATACTATACATACATACATACATACATAATCAGTGCTGACTCCACTCTCCCCAAAAGTCCTTCGATAAGACTTTAAACCGAGGCCCCTGTGCGAACGCACGCAGAGCATCTTGCACACACGTTCAATCCTGTTCCGCTTTTCGTAAGAGTAGGCCATCATGTGCCGGTGGGAAAGATGACATTTACAAAACTGCATACAACGGGGACAGGATGTAAAAAAGCACACGAGTGCTTATTCCATTTTCCCTGATATAAAAGATTCAATCAATCAATCAATCATTCAAAGCTTGCTAGCGTGGCAAAGTGATCCTACTTTACTGGCGACATGGTCTAGATGCACCCAACATCTTAGAGGCTGGGCTGCAATCTGAGTCTTGGCAGAAGAAGAAAGACAGCCGCAGATACACTTGCTAGAAGAGGGATTCTCCTCTCAATACCTTCTGTTGTCCACCTCTCCTTGAAGCTTATTTTGTTCTCAATGAGAGATGCTTGTAAAGGTCCATGATACTCTGACTTTAGGACAAACACAGCAATGTACAGCCAAACACGAAACTCTTTATATGTTCAGATATGTTATGGCATTTCGAGCCTTTCTTTGGTCCAGTCTTTGTCACACACTATTTGGCTTAGGCCAAGGCTAGCCAAGATAGAACTGTAGTAAGTCTCTAAGTGTTGCTAAATCCCTTGAAGCATGCCATAGGGTATCCGTGTGTAGTGTGTTCTGGATTCGCTTCCCATTCAGCAAACTGGCGAGTTTGACACGTTCCTCTTTTAACATGCTTTTCTCTTGCTGTTTGACAAACCAGTTCACACATACTGGCTCAGCATCTGGTTGGCATGCATACTGGATCACAATGTCGTCAGACTCACAGGTCACAACATCTTCACCGTCTGAATGCTGTAGGACAGATGAGAGAGACAGAGAGAGACAGAGAGAGAGGTGTGGATTGACTATTCAATACCAGCAGAAGCATCTGTAGCTTGCATGCTTAGGAGTTGTCTTTTGTGTTTGCCTCCTGACAGGCAAACGGGTCAAGCATCATGGCTAGGAAAGTATCCAGAGGCTCGTACAATCACTTCACACCACAGACAACACCTTAGTAAGGTACCAAAGTTTCTACATGGGCTGCGATTATCCAGAGGTAAGTACAATAGATATGAACGGGATGGGATAGCCTTGTGGTCAGAACATTGCGCTCAAAATCTTATGACCCAGGTTTGATTCCCATTCAAGGGGGTTTTTCCATGCTGACTCTACTCTTCCAAAAAGTCCTTTAGATGAGACTGTAAACCAAGGCAGAACAACTTGCGCACACGTTAAATTGTGTCGTAAGAATAGGCCATTGTGTGCCGGTGGGAACAGATGACAAGATTGACAAAACTGCATGCACATGAGGACTGGATAAAATAAAGCACATGAGTGCTTATTCCATTATCCTCTGTATAGAAAATAATAAAATAATAATAATGAAAAAAATAATAAACTACCAAAATCAAAGACTTTCCATACGAAATTGTGCATTCAACCATTGGCGTTGTATGCATATTAGTGGCCAAATACTGTGGTCATTTTGTTCTAAGGCTCAAAGGACTGAGCACTTTCAAAGATCAGGGAAAGGAAGCGAACAGGCGCAATAGTGTTAAATGTTCTCAAAATGCACAAACTGCGCGTGCGAGCACACACACGCACGCACACACACACACACACACACACACACACACACACACACACACACACACACACAGAAACACAAACACACACATCTTACACATGTACCATCTGGAAATAAAATGTTGACTTTGACTTTGACTTTGACACACACACACACACTGACAGATTTATAGTAAAGAGACAGAGAGAGAGGGAGTGAGGGATAGAGAGAGGAC
>CM060318.1:14654695-14657195 GCA_030674155.1 Stramonita haemastoma
CGGATTGTAAATGAATCTACCAGTAGAAATACATTGGTATGATATTCAGACAGCGTCTCTTGTAGGATCTTCTCAAGAAAGAGGTTAGACGAATCATCTCACCAAACTGGAATATGATCATCTTGCAATCTTTGTCACAACGTGTCTATGTCTAAATATGACTGCTACTCCCAACTACCCTGAAGTTTAGCTGCAGTCAGAACATTTTAATAATTATCTGCCTGATGTAACTTATACACAATATCATTATTACAGTCTGCAAGAATATTTTCTGTGTTGTAGACAGACATTAACAGTCAAAAATGTGATCCTTTTCGTCTTTACACACATACAATTGGAGAAATGCTTTTTCTCTTGGAAAATCCTGACCCATGTCCTTTTATTGAAGTCAAGAAACACTTAAGAATTTTAAACTGTACTTTCTTAAACATCGACATTTGCCAAGCTCCGAAAACATGCTGTGCGACTTATGTCACCACAGAAATTCACACACACACACACCCTCCCCACACACACACACACACACACACACACACGCGCGCGCGCACACGCACATGCACACACGTATACACACATACACACACACGCGCGCACACGCGCGCGCGCGCGCGGATTAGCATACGGGTGGATGACAGCCAAGCTCATGAATATGGAAACAAACACTCATTGTATTCCTACGACAAAGACCCTGACTCTGTGTGCCAAAAACATGTAAAAGGCACTCAGGAGCAGCAAAACAATAACAAAAGGAAAAAGAAACTTACTGATATATTACTAATGATAGACTATTACCACGACGATGAAGATAACATCTGATGATGATGATGATGATGATGATGATGATGATGATGATGATGATGATGACGATGAAGATGAAGAAGAAGAAGAAGAAGAAGAAGAAGAAGAAGAAGAAGAAGAAGAAGAAGAAGATGATGATGATGATGATGCTGATGCTGATGATGTTGATGATGATGATGACGACGACGACGACGATGACGATGACGATGGCGATGACGACGATATTGACGACTGCCATGGCTATGATGATGCAGACGATAATGACATTGATGATGAAGACGACGCCGACGACGACAATGATGATGATGATAATGATGACGACGACGACGACGATGATGATGAAAGCGACAACAACGATGATGACGACAACAACAGCAGTATTTATAAAACAGTTATTGATTGCTTGTGTGTTGTATAGGTCGAATAGAAGCGCTTTGATTTTTTTTTTTTTTACAAGATATAGCGCTATGTAAATGTCATGTATTATTATCATCATCATCATCATCATCATCATCATCATCATCATCATCATCATCATCATCATCATAATTATTGTTATTATTATTATTATTATTATTATTATTATTATTATTATTATTATTATTATTATTATCATTATTATTATTATTATTATTATTATTATTATTATTATTATTATTATTATTATTATTAAACCAACCGGCACATTGCATTGTGAGCAGTTAGCACAAGATACGCACTGATCAGTACGAACAATGGGCAGTACAAGGTGTCAATACCTTATATAATCTGTGGCTTTACACCGCCCAGTGGTCAGCAGGCGAAAGTCTTTGTACACCAGATAGTCGTTTAATGAGGCCTGACTGTAACCAGCCTACCCAATTACGTGCTTTTTTCCCACACCCTATCCCCTCCCTCCCCCTTATAAATCATTACCTCCGTACCTACCTTCCTATTTATCTCTCCATCCACTTCTGTCTACTTGCCTATTTCTTCCCCTACCTGCCTGTTCCTCAATAGAAGATCTGATTCCTGTCACAGATGTACATTTGACATGAAGCAGAGGGTAGGCAGAAGTCAGGTCTCATTGAAAGACTATCAGGTGTACAGTGACTTTATCTTTATACTGCCAAGATTCGAACCCATGACTTTATGGACGAAGGCTCTATCTTCTCAGCTACAGCTGGAGACGGGCAAAAAGACCCCAGCGGATGACCGGACCCTGGGGGGCTGGGGGTGGGGGGGCTGCAGGATCAGGCTGTGACTTGGCTCCCTTGGGCAGTGAAAGGCAGGGGCTGAGTCACTGAGCATCAGAAGGGGACTTCTTCTCTCCAAACCTCCTGCTATCTATCCACCTTACCCTAGTGACTTTTTCTACTACTACTACACTACACTACACTACACTACACTACACTACACTACACTACACTACACTACACTACACTCACTACACTACACTACACTACACTACACTACACTTATTACTTATTTATTTATTTTATTCTTTTATTTCGAGGATAATGGAATAAGCATTCATGTGGGGTTGTTTCTTTTTACATCCAATCCCTGTACGTAAAATGTTTTGTCAGTTTTGTCATCCATTTTCACCGGCACACAAAGTCCTACTCTTCCGAAAAAGCGGAACGGGTTTTAACGTGTGCGCGAGATGTTCTGCGTGCGTTTGCACACAGGACATCGGTTTATATTCTCATCCGAGGGATTT
>CM060318.1:14669695-14687195 GCA_030674155.1 Stramonita haemastoma
GTAGACCTATACTATTAATCATTATGTCACTTGTACATTCTGAAGCACCGCATTTTGCCAGAGAATCTGCCAATTCATTCCAGTAAAGATGGCAATGTGATGGCACCAAGCAAAATGTTATCCCAATACCTTTAGAAACAAGAGAATGCACAAGGAACTTAATTTAAAAAATAACATCATTTCTCAGTTTAGAGTCCCAATGTTTTAAAGCCAATAAAACTGATTTGAATCAACACAAAAAAGGACATTGTAAATCGCAAGAGAAATATTTGAAAGATAATTTAGCGCCATAAGAATTGCGAACAATTCAGAAGTGAATATTGTAAAACCTTTTCCGATACAAAAAGGTCTTTTTACTTTTAAGTCGGGTATAACGAATGCAGCCCCGCACATGCCCGATTCTAAGACAGATCCCTCCGTGTATACTTTCAAGTGGTTTAAATACTGACAATTTATATGATTTTGAACCTCAGTTTTGAGTAGGTTTTGATTAGTGTCCTTTTTTGTTTCTGTGTAGTCAATATCAAAATTTGCATATTTATGTTCCCATGGTGGAATCTGGGGAACTACTGGTAAAACTGGTTCGTTTGATATATCGATATTATTTTCCTTCATAAGGTCTTCAGCATAATTTCTTATGGGCTGCAAAAAAGAGATATTCCTAGCTCTTTTTGGATAATCTTTTTGATTAATAGATATTTCATCGCAAACAGAATTTGAAATAGCAAGACTTCGAATGACATATTTAGAGACAGATAACATTCTTTGCTCAGAAAGTGGAAGTAAATGAGCTTCTGTATAAGTTTTTAGTGTACTGGCATGAATTGGCACTCCTAAAGCTATTTTGATTGCTTTGCTATCCACACTTTGCAACTTTTTTAAGAGATAATTTGGAGCAGAAAAATACACTTCTTGACCAGAAATGAGATTAGATCGAATTAATGAAACAGCAAGATGCATGAGTGTTTTTGGATCCTGACTCCATGGCTGAGCATTCACAATCTTTAAGAAGTTTAATCGTTTCCTGGTTTTTAAAATCAAATTTTCAATATGCATTTTCCAGTTTAACTTGCTAGTTAAATGAACTCCCAAGAATCTGGCGTCTTGTTTGTATTGAAGTGTGACCCCATCAAGTGTTAATAACGGTAGTGTTTGGGGGGTTTTCCCATTGTTAAAAAGAACTAGACAAGTTTTTTCTCCAGATAACTCCAATCCATTCTCATTCATGTAATTACTAAGTTTATTCAGTTCAACCTGATAAATCTTTTGAACACATTTTATCACTCTACTTTTCGTATTCTTTTTAAGAGAAGTGTTGATCCACATGGCAATGTCATCTGCATATTGAACAATAGTCGTATTTTTTGACAATGCCTGAGGAAGATCATGAATTAAAATAGAGAATAATAATGGTGCCAAAATTGCTCCCTGTGGTATCCCCATATCAACAGATTTAAAGTCTGAATATACACCATTCACTTTGGTACAGATTGATCTTTCAGACAGAAAATCCTTTAAGTATTGAAACATTATGCCATTAACGCCGATATTTTTCAATGTGTATAATAACCTTGTATGCCAAACCCTGACGTATGCTTTCCTAACATAAAAAAGTAGCTAGTGTACTCTTTCCTTTGGAAAACTGCTTTTTAATATCATGGGTTAACTTTACTAGGTGATCAGTTGTACATCTCCCTCTTCGAAAACCAGCCTGGTTTATAGGAATTATATTGTTTTTTTCACAATAATGCCATAGACGTTTTTGAACTATTTTTTCAAGTACTTTTACAACATGAGAAGTGAGGGCAATTGGTCTGTAGCTGCTTAATGCTGATTGAGATTTGCCGCTTTTAAGAACTGGGACTACAATTGACTGCTTCCAGACATTAGGAAGAGTGCCATTTATCCAACATTTTTGGAGAAATGAAATAGTACTTTTTTTTCCAACTCTCGGGCAAATTAATTAACATTTGATAAGACAAGCAATCAATACCAGCTGCTGACCTGTTACTTCTAAAAGATTCAAGGACTTCAACAAATTCATTGTATTGAATTTCTGAGTTTAGATAATGCAGATTATCTACTGGAGATTCTGCCATATATAATAGTTCAGCTTCTTCTTGTCTTTTACGTCTAACTTCAGGAGACAGTTCTGAAGTCAAACTACTTTCAGAAAACATTGTATTAAAGGCTTCTGCTTTTTCTGCTGTGCTTGGGAAACTATTGCTTTCTAATTTTATTGGATAAGCTGGTAAGTGAAATCCATTTTTCATTTTATTGATCTTCTTCCAAACCTTTTGCATATCTTTTGATTCTGATACTTCTCCTTTAGGCAAAATTCTGTCCAATAAGTCTTTTTTGCTTTTGCAATTGTTTTCTTGCATAGCTGCTTAGCTCTTTTACTATTGATAAGATTTTCTTCAGTTCTATCTTTAAACCATATTTTGTATTTATCTTTTTTATAATGAACTGCCTCTTCACAATCTTTTGCCCACCATATATTGCCTTTATGCTTCCCACTGCATTGATTTTTAGGCTTTGGATTAGAGAGCTCAGCAGCTGATGTAACAGCTTTCATAAAAAGCCTGTAGAAAATATTTACGTCATCATTTTCCACACTTGACAAATCATATAGGTCAAAGTGTGTTCGGAATGACTCCCAGTTTGCCAAATTAAACAAGTACTTTGGAACTTTATCTTCAAATTTCGGTAAATCTAGGATAATGTTTTTACTAAATGATATAGAAATAGGAAAGTGGTCACTACCAAGACAATCTTCATGAACATCCCATTTGCAATCGAGTGCTAAAGAAGGGGAAATCAATGATAAATCGATGGCACTACACTTGTGATAGTGAATATCAGGTGTTCTGGTTATCCTGCCATCATTTAAAAGACATAATTTAGAATCGATAATATTTTCCACAATACGATTATTGGTGACAATTGTACAATTGTACATTCCGAATCCCAAAACGGGGCATGCGCATTAAAATCTCCCAATATCATCCATTTATTCTTTGTAAAATCTACATTTTTAAGCCAGTCAGTATTATCAAGTTTTGGACCTTGGGGAAGATATACAGATAAGACATTAAATACTACAGATTTGTTAATCTTGACAGACACACCAGTACCATAAATATCCTTGACATCTGGAGGTATTGGCCACAAAGCTCACTCACTCACTCACTCACTCAGTCCCATGTCCCAAAGGACGTAGGGGGGACATGAGAGAAGACGCAACGGAGATCTTTTTCCATGCTTCACGATCCTGTGTGGCTAGTAGGAGGCGTTGCAGGGGTTGGGCAGTCCAGTCTTTGATGTTGTTAACCCATGATTTCTTTTGGCGGCCTCTTCTTCTCTTGCCCTCGACTGTTCCTTGCAAGATGGTTTTTGCTAGGGTGTTGTGTCTTGTGCCACAAAGCTAACTTTTGATAATCTAAACCCTGCCTTATATATATATATATATATATATATATATATATATATATATATATATATATATATATATATGTATGTATATATATATGGCTGTTTTTACCTTTTTAGAAACATCATCAATGCTACATAATGGCGGGTAATAAAAATGCTCTAGTTTGGGCATTTTATTTTTACAAACATTCAAAGACTGCAGGGCTACTATAGAATAAAAGTGACAACTTAAAAAATGTTCAAAACTTAAAATGTTTGTTGCAATGCTCCTAGCATTCCACTGAAGAATCTTTACTCCTTCAAATAATTCAGGTTTTCTGTGTCCGTTTTTCTTCATGATGTGACTAAAATACTAAAATTGAACATTTCTATGATTTTAACTACAATTATTCAATCAAGTTAGAAAGGACTAAAACAGGATGCAGTCCAACGCTGAGCAAAAGAGCTAAGGACCAGAAAGCCATGGCGGAAGTAGAGGACAGAAGCCAGGAGGTGGCAGGAGGTGGTGGGGTCTGGGAGACCAGTGGTAGCCTTGTCTAGCGTTGGAAGCGCCTAACCTTCCCCCTCTCTGCCTTCGCTGGGGCTGTTCCCAGTAGAGGCGATGCAGATGTCGCCCTAGGTTCCCGGCCAGCAGACTAGCTCCCTGCTCTGTAGGGTACAGACCGTCTTGGAGATGTCTAGATGGAAGAATGTTCTCATGGTCTACATAGGATAGATTTTTAATATTTTGTTCCGTAGCCTCTGAAAATGTATGGGCATTGTAAACCACGCGTTTCGACTCCAGATGTTGTTGTTTTACTGGTAGAGCCTTGCTGCACACGATCACACAGATGTGTGATCGAGGAAAGATGCTTTCCACGGCTTTCACAGCAGACGCCATGTTCTTGCCACATAGTGTAGCATCTTTCCCCTTGAGATCATTGATCCCCATGTGCAGCATGACACAATGAGGAGCAGGGTGCAGATGTTGTCTGGCTTCTTCAGCAACGCTCCTGATGCTGTCCACAGTGTAGGCCTTTCTTGCCGCCACTTGAAGCCCATAAGACAGGCCTAAACGAACAGGACTTATTTTATTTAAAGTAGAATCATGTAGTACAAGTACTTGTGGAAGATCTACAGGCATGGAGGAATTTTTTTTAAGACTGAATTAGTCGTAGACTTTTTTCTTTGGATTTGCGTGGTCTTCATGATGTCATTTTTACTTCTTAAAATTACATCATTTTGTACAGTTCTTTTTGGGCTCCTGGGAGTCTCAGTTGACGCCTTTTCTTTCCAAGACGGCTTCATTTTCTTGGACAACTGAGCCCCTTTTGACTTTGGCACTGATGATTTTTGTGCTCGAACCGATGGTTTAGCTTTCACTATGTTTGCGTAAGTTGCAAGTTCACAAAGCTGTCTGTCTGTGTCTGGCTGTCTGACACAGACACTGGAATCCTGTTCAACTTCGCGATTGCCTCGTTTTGCTTTTTCACCATCGATTCGAGCAAAGCCAACCTATGGCACAATTTTAACATAACTGATTGCATGTCTTTTAACAATCCTGCCGTGTTGTTATCGTCATTTTCTTTATTTTGAACTTTCGTACCCTCAAGTCTGTCATCAGTGTCAGTTTGAAGGTTTTGTCATATGGTTTCTTTCAACAAGTCTTTTCTGAGATTCACGCTAGTTTGTGAAGAGTCAGGGATGTTTTTCTTACTCACTGACATGGACCGCCCTCCCACACTTCTTGATCTGGTTGTTTGTTTCATGTTTACCAGTTTCTTTGCAAAAATCAGCAGATGTTACTTTTCACTTGTTTACAGCTCCCCCATCTTGATGACGTCCCCCTCTCTCTTGCGTGTGTGTGTGTGGTGTGTGTGTGTGTGTGTGTGTGTGAGAGAGAGAGAGAGAGAGAGAGAGAGAGAGAGAGAGAGAGAGAGAGAGAGAGAGAGAGAGCGCCAGCGCTTTTGCACTGATAAAGCAAACAGTATTGGAAAGCAGTGTATAAATGGTGTTACGTCTATATTGATGAAAATTTTGAGATTTGAATGAGATTTCACACCTATGAATGTTAACATAATGCATAAACAATGTTGCTGAAATGGTGAAGACAATGGTGATATAGGTTTGGATTATCACCAATAGTGATGACGCTCTTATTCATGGCTGTGTTGAGAAGGATGTAAACAACCAGGCTCTCGGTGGTATGTTATGCACTTCAATGTTTTGTATTTCTAGACAATTGATTAAAGTTTTTTCATTTGCTTATTACACTCCCCTGCAACCCTTCCACTTGTATTGTGGCCCAAGGCCGAAGTACATTAAAATATTCAGTGTTCAGTGTTCTCTGTCTCTGTCTGTCTGTCTGTCTGTCTGTCTGTCTGTCTGTCTGTCTGTCTGTCTTCTTCTCTCTCTCTCTCTCTCTCTCTCTCTCTCTCTCTCTCTCTCTCTCTCTCTCTCTCTCTCTCTCTCTGTCACGGGAGGCGAAGTGGACAGGGCGTTTATTTTCTCTCAGCAGCAGTAAAACTTGTAATTCAGTCCAAAAATGCCAGTTACTGGACTTCCAGTGGTTGTGGAGAGGACCTTAAGTGCCCTGCCAACTGTCAGTGCAGTCTCCAGCTGGAAAATGGCAGGAGATGGGGACAGCATGGTTTTTGTCTTGTGACTTAAACCAGTGTACACAGCAGTGTCAACCAATATGGCAGATCCAACAGTTAATCACAGCATTCAAGTACAGTACTACAGGAAAAAACTCTTCTCCCAAATTCGAAACAGGCAAGTTCTGTGTGTGAAAGTGACTGTGTCTTCAGTGCTTCGAGTCTGCTTGACAGTGGCATAGAACAGTGGAGTGCAGCATGTGCAGATATGCATGGAGTTGACCTACCAACAGTACACACACAGGACACCAACACGAAAACATCACTTATGTTATCTTCATCTGTTCATTTTAAACCCCCCCCCCCCCCCATGTCTGACTGTAGTGACTGTGTTGATATGTGTAAACTATGATAATATTGTTGATGCATTCAACACAGGAAATGTCACACGGGATGTGGCTACTCTAACTGATAGATCCATACAAAAAAGACTGAGAGACAGCCAAAGAAACACACACTTCAAAAAAAATCTGTCCTACATCATTCAGATGTTGAAGATATTGTGAGTGTGAGTCTGACGACATTGTGATCCAGTATGCATGCCAACCAGACACTGAGCCAGTATGTGTGTACTGGTTTGTCAAACAGCAGGAGAAAAACATGTTAAAAGAGAAACATGTCAAACTTGCCAGTTTGCAGAATGGGAAGCGAATCCAGGACATACTACACACAGAGATGCTATCTTGTACGTCAAGAGATTTAGCAGCACTTTGAGACTTACTACAGTTCTATCTTTGCTAGGCCTAGTCCTAATGGTGTGTGACAAAGACTCCACACAAAAAAGGATCGGAATGCCGTAACATATCTGGACAGTAAAGAGTTTCGTGTTTGACTGTACACTACGAAGATCAATGCTGTGGGCTCCCTCTGTTACTGGTAACCATGTAACCCAGTACTACCTGCCACATGTGAGGAGTCAACCCAAAAATTTAACATGGAGAGGGATGGGCTCTGCCAGGTTTGATTTGCCAAAGACTAATCCATGAAGGCAAGAAACAGAATCTCCATACCAGATCGGTCGTCATCCAGGTTACCAAGGACCACGCCTTTTGTTGCACATCAGGACAGAGAAAGTAGAGAGTATGCTACTGGTGTACAACACAGCAAAATCCATACCAGAAACTACATCACCATTGGCCCTTTGAATGTAGAACACTAAGAGCCACAGGCAAAGTGGAAGAACTAACACATGAGATGGCCAGATGGCACATCATTGGGCTCTGTGAATCATAATGATATTGACTCTCTTGCAACCATATCACAAAAAACCACTGATGATCTTGTCAAATGGACATAACTGAACCACATGTCTATTCATCCCCAAAAAACAAAATGCATGCTTATCACCATCAGACAAAAGTGACAAAATCTACCTCATAATCAGTTTTCAATCCATATAAAACAAGAAGTAATCAAACAAACCTCTCATCACAAAGTTCTAGGAGTTACAATCGATGAAAACCTCAGCTGGTTCTACCACATATCTCACCTATGCAAATACGTGTCCCAAAGAGTACACCAGTTGACTAAAATTAAACACTTCCTTCACTATCATTCAAGGAAGTTATTCTTTCAAGCTTATATACAATCCTCAATAGACTATGCCTCAACCCTATGGGATTCTGCCAGTGCAAACACTATGAAACCCTTATTAAGTCTGTATAAACGTGCTCTCAAACTTATCCCCCTGAAGAAAACGGCCTTACGTGAAGTGGATTGTACTCACTTAAGTATTCTCCTCCTACAACAAAGACTAAAATATAACAAAGGCATCCTGATGTTTAAGATTATGGTAGGAGCTGTCCCCACATCCTTAAGAGATAAATTTCCAATGAATCATTCCAGAAATACTGATAAGCCAAGTGTCCCAATCCCAAGAATAGACTTGTTCAAGTCTAGTTTACTGTACTCAGGCCCTGTGCTGTGGAACTCCCTTCCCCATTCAATTGTGACGCTCCACCACATAATAAGTCGGAGTGCACCAGAGGTCAATTTTTAGTTATTGACATATTATTAATGTACAATAAAGTGGCTATCAAATACAAAAACAGATAGAAAATCGGACGATTCTGTGCAAAGTTATTACAAATTAAAATGATAGACTGCAGGATGTGACAAAATGAGAAACGGGCAAGTTTATTTTCATAACAGGTTGTCAGAATGAGGGCTTGGGTATTTTCAAAACACATTTAAAAGCAAAAGGAATAAAAATTATGCCTTGATTATTTTATCATAAGGTAGATAAACGGATATTGTTTAATAATCAATCACAATCTCAAAATTGACAACTTGACCCCCAACTGCCTTTAATAGCTCCTAGCCCAAAATTGGGTAATGTGCTAAGCGACTCATTTCGTGGTGGAGCGCCACAATTATTCATCGTCTAGTGATGAATCATTCACAATCAGGTGAGATGCCATGGGCAGGCATCTTGCCAGTGATGCTTGCATGTTGCCAGAACAAAGACGTTGTAAAATTCGCTCCGGAATATCTTCGAGTTATCAGGTCAGTTCGTTCCATTACACTAATTATTGCATTTTTCATAGTTTATACAAGGCTGAGTCCTATCAGTGACTTTATTTCAGCCAGGTTCTGAGTCACTATTCAGACTGACAAATAAAAAACACCGGCTTTCAGTCCGGAGACAGAACCATCCAAACAATGACCACACAGCACAGTGACCCTAAGCCTTCAGCAAGTAATATGGAGCATGACCCTAGCCTAGAGGATAAATTAGAGGGGAGGTTGCAAGATGTGGCACAGAAATTAGATGAAAAGTGGGAGAAGAGGTTCGAAAATTTTGAACACCTCTTGAGAACCTCTCTCAAACGCAAAAGACAATCTAGCGAGAGCAATTTGGAGAGCAAGACGAAACGTCACGAAGTCAAATTTGATGACCATGATGTTTTAGCCTTGCAAGAAGATGAGGAAGAGCTCAAACTCCAAGAATACAAGAGGGCTCTCATGGAAGGGCAGGATTCCAGTCACAAAGCCCCCAATGATTTAGACAGGGGGAGGTTGTTCAACGAAATCGAACAAGAATTGAAATCGAACAAGAATTATCGGAACAGGAGGTGCTTGGCGAGAAAGTAAGCCAGGGACTCGCGACTTTGATTAATGGTCGGTTTAGCCAGAAACTAAGTGAAAAGGTTCAAAAAGACAAGTTTGAGGCACACAATCACCCAGAGAATTGCGAAAAATTAGTTACTCCTTTAGTAAATAAAGAAGTCTGGGCCAAACTTTTCTCAGAACAAAGAAAAGCTGACCTCAAGCTTGCACACATGCAACGTGCTATAATCAAGGCTACAACTCGCATAGCAGACCGAGCGAAGCAGTGCAACTGCCCACCAGTGCAATTCAGAACTGCATGATGCTATTGCGTTGCTAGGGCACACAACACACGAACTTTTGATGTTCCCACCTGCGCAATGTGCCCTCTGGTCAATACCCATCTGTGCGATGAGTTGGTTGAATTAACAGAAAATTTGTATGGTGACAATCTTGCTGCCTGCCTGAAAAACATCAATGAAATGGACAGAATAGGCTACAGGGCCATGTCAGGAGGAAGGAAGGGAAATAACCCCAAATTTAGTCGCTTTCAGTACAACCGCAATGGGGGGAACAAAAAGGGGTCTTTTTCAGGGGCACAGTCAAACACACACTTCCCAGTCAGACGCGGGGCCTATCAGAACCCCAGACAGTCTTAGGGCCAGCGCTACAACAACTCCCCCAAAGGGTGTAGCCAGAGGAACAGCTTCCCTCAGGCTCAGTAACTGAGGTAAGTGATTTTGATGCACAGATACCAAACATTGTACATGTGCTAGAAGAAGAGTCAGAAAAATTTGAAGCAGGCAGATTAGCTAAATTTACAGCTGAATGGGCCTTGCTGACATCAGATAGTGAAATTTTGAAAATGGTGACAGGTGCTGAAATTGAGACTGACTGTAAAATTGAGGAGTTAGCTATTCTATCAAATCCATGGCTGCATTCATCAAGAATGAATGAAGCCGAGGCAGCGGTGATTGATGAAGAAATAAACAAATTGATCAGAAAAAAGGTAATCACACCATGTGAACACACTCAAGGTGAAGTGTTGTCACCAATCTTCACTTGGCAGAAAAAAGATGGATCACATAGAATGATCTTGAATTAAAAAAATCTTAATGAAGAAGTCACCTATCACCATTTTAAGATGGACACTTTGGCCACAGCCTTGGCTTTGGTAAGCAAAAACTGTTTCATGACCTCATTGGACTTGAAAGATGCTTAATATTCAGTGCCAATACACGAGGAACACCGAAAGCTGTTGAGGTTAGAATGGAAAGGATGTGTTTATGAATTTAATGCACTTCCAAATGGATTAGCACTGGCACCACGGTTGTTCACAAAAGTCATGAAGCCGGTTTTTGTTACCTTAAGACAGAAAGGGCATACCTCCACAGTTTTCTTGGATGATTCTTTGCTTATTGGCACAACAAAGGCACAGTGCCAGGATAATGTCAGGGAGACACTGGACACATTGCGTAAATTGGGGTTCACTGTACACCCGACAAAGCCGGTTTTTCAGCCCACCACTAAGATTCAGTATCTAGGAGTCATCATTGACTCAGTCTGAATGACTGTCACTTTGACCCCTTAAAGGAAAGAAAACATCATTCTAAGCTGCAAGAGATTGATTAAATCACCCAATGTTTCAATAAGAGAATTAGCCAAAGTTATAGGTCTGATTGTGTCCAGTTTTCCAGAGGTAAAATTTGGACCCCTGCATTACAGGAAGTTAGAGAAAGACAAATGCAGGGCACAAAAAGAAAGCAGAGGGAACTTTGATCAGATGATGCAGATTTCTGAGGATGGTAGAAAGGAGCTAGCATGGTGGATAGAGAATATAAATGAGGCTTTTAATGAAGTGTATTGTTCAGATCCTGACATTGTGGTCCACTCTGATGCAAGTCTTCAAGGCTGGGGCTGTGTGTGTGAGGGAGTCCCATCTGGAGGGGTATGGCTACCAGTGGAAAGGTTGTTCCACATTAACTACTTAGAATTAAAAGCTGCATTTTTTGCCCTGAAATCCTTCCAGGCACAGCTCCAAGGAAAACATGTTAGACTTATGCACAGCCATTGCATGCCTAAATCATATGGGTACTTCCCACTCTGACTCTTGTAATGAGCTAACACATACTATCTGGTTATGGTGTATTGAACATAACATAATTGTCAGTGCAGCTCACAGTGATCTTCTGCAGGCTGCTCTCAGTCAGCTGAATGCAGTACCTGACATAGATTTGTTTGCTTCAAGATTGAATGCACAGTTGAAAAGGTTTGTATCTTTCAGGCCAGACCCAGCTGCAGAAGTGATTGATACTTTCAGTTTCTCATGGAAAGACATACATTTCTATGCTTTTCCCCCATTCAGTGTCATCACCCGACTCCTTCAGAAGGTGCAGAGAGACAGGAGCTTGGGTGTCCTGGTGGTTTCAGACTGGCCAACTCAAGCCTGGTACCCAATACTCTTACGGTTGTTGACAGCAGAGCCTGTGTGCCTGACCTGCAGAAAGAACTTACTGCACCTTCCCAGCTAACCAGAAGCAGTCCATCACCTGGTCCAGCTGAAGAGGTTTCACCTGCTAGTCTGCAAGACCTCAGGTGCCATTTAGCTAGCTCAGGGATAAGTAGTGGGGCAGCAGATCTAGTCATGAACTTGTGGAGACAATCCACCCAGAAAGCATATGACTCCTTCATTAAGAAATGGAAACAGTTTGCAGATAGCAAGGGTATTACAAACCCATCTTGCATTGATGTAATAAATTTTTTATCAGACTTATACTCTTCTGGAGCTAGTCACAGTACTGTAAATTTAGCCCCCAGTGCAGTCTCAGCTTATTTGCACAGACCAGGTACTGAAGCAGTGGGTAGTCACCCACTAGTGTGTCGGTTAGTAAAAGGGGTATTTGAAAATAGACCGTCTATCCCTAATATCAGGAAACCTGGGATGTAGACACTGTCCTACAGTATTTAGCTGGTTGGCCTAGTATAGAAGAGTTGTCACTTAAACAGGTGTCCCTCAGACTGATTATGTTTGTAACCCCCCTCACAAAACGTATTTTTGTGTTTGGCAAAGCGTTAAGTGCAGTAACTCCCTTGTAGAGTTGAGTGATTGCCCCTTAAAAAGATATGCCTATCGGGATACTTCTGTTTTTTAAATCTCACTTCCTGCCTGGGCCTAGTGAAGGAAAGGAGCGTGACTGGACTCTCTGAGTCTGGATGTTCCTGATTAAGGTTTGATATTATTAATTTCGTTTTTGGTCATACGATCTGTTTAAGCCAATTTTAGCTTAATTCAGATTAGTTGTGGAAGGTTCAGGAAAACTATATGTTTGATTTAATTTCACAGGCTTTCAACCTGTGAATTAACAGTGAACATAAGTGATCGCTTCGAACAAAGGAAGCGAACAAAGGAAGCGTGGGGTAATTTTTGGCACTTCATGGTCCTTGTTGTAAGATTAATTTTTGGTAGGATATTGTTCAGTTATTAAAATGCTGGAAATATTCTAGTATGACTTTACATTATAAATGTTTATCACTACGAATTTTGACGTATTTGTGATATATCATTTAGGAAATTCAAACAGTTGAAATATTAGTGGGGGCATTAATTTAAATTGAGAGGCTTTTAGCCTGTGAATTAACAGTGAGACCTAGTGGTTGTTTTGAATAAAGTATGTAAATGTTGACACAGTTATGGTTTTTGTTGTATGTTTAATTTGTGGTAGAATATTGTTCAGCTATTATTAAAATGCTGGAAATATTCTAGTGTGGCTTTACACTACAAATATATGGGTGTGAAAGCCTATTTGATTTTTAAAAGAATTTTATTTGTTAAGATTTGTGATTTATTTGTAGTAAATCACGTAGCAATTTTAAAACAGGTGGAATGGCATTGGAATGTCATTGTGGACATTTATTTAAAATAAATTAGTCCCTTTTATTAATGTTTGCACAGTTTCATAGGATGGACCATCCTCTGTCCTAAAGTAAATGAGACATGTTGTGAGACAAGTTATTAAAATTATGTAGTGATGATTTTATTATTAGAATTGTGATTTATTTGTGATAAATCATTTAGTAATTTTAAAACAGGTGTAATGACATTGGAATGTCATTGTGGACATTTATTTAAAATAAATTAGTTTTTTTTAATAATGTTGGTACAGTTTTTAGGATGGACCATCATCTGTCCTAAAGTAAACGAGATATGTTGGGATGCTTGCACAGTTTCATAGGATGGACCATCATCTGTCCTAAAGTAAATGAAACGTGTGTAATACTAACTACTGAAATTATGTAATAATTTTAGAGGTGATGTTAGATTGTTCTGAGAATATTTAATTCTCACAAGAATGGCAAACTGGATAGGGTGAAAGTACCTTTTGGTAATTGAGCTTAGTGTTGTAAACAAGCTCAGTGATGGATTGTTTTGTGGTGATGTTTTTTACATTGTATGTTCTTTTGATTACAGGAACATCGTTGCTTTTTCTGTCACCTTCTCCTCACACCATCATCCCATCCCCACTCCTTCCATCTGTGCCTAAACTAAGATTGAGCCATTGATTCTAAATATGAGGAATTAGAACAGAATATCTTTTGTTTTTTAATTGTACTTGTAGTACAATTAGTCATTGGTGTTTTGTGTAATGTGGTAGTGTTGTAGGTTGTGTTGTGGAATATATGTGGTAAACCCAATTTATTCGGTCTGGAGTCACATTGAATGAATGTTGTTGTTCGTCACGTTCAGTGTGTTCAGTGTGGCTGCTGAGTGAGTTGAGGTTAGTTAATTTCACTTCACCTACTTTCCTACCTCTTCTATATTTCTTTTCCCCTATTTTTCTACTATCCTCTTTTCTATCCCCTCTTTATCACTCCCCGGCCCATAAGTAGCTGAGCCCTACTCTTCTTTAGGGTTACTAAAGAAACCAGGAATTAGTCTAGGACTCTAAGATTTCCGGTACCGAATTAGACGGAACGGGAATTAGAGTGGCGACTTAGATAATTCCCGTGTGGGACCCTCTACATGTTCTTAGCTCTTGTTTCAGGCCAGAGAGGCCAAACAATCCATGTATTAAAATGTGACGATGTAAAGATGAAAGAGGACAAATGTATATTAGCGTTCAGTGTTGTGTTAAAGCAAACCAAACCAGGGTCGCATGTACAACCCTTAGAACTACAGTCCTTTGAAAATAGAAACTTGTGTATAGTTACCCACCTGAAACAATATTTGAAGGTAACAGAGCCTTTGAGGAAAGGGAAGCAACCCTTTATTTCATTTGTAAAACCCCACAGTGAGGTTTCAAGAGACACTATATCCAGATGGATGAAAACTGTGGTACGGTTAGCAGGGGTGGATATCAACCAGTTTTCTGCTCACAGCACCAGAGCAGCAAGGACATCGGCAGCATTCAACAGAGATGTGCCTATTGACTGCATAATGAGAGCAGCTGGATGGTCCTCCCAGAACACCTTTGTGAAATTCTACTGTAAACCGGTTGTGAAGAAGACCTTGGGTCAGTCAATGCTGGACAATTTTGTGAATAAGCAGTAAAACTGACATTGGTCAAACAGGACCCAGAGAGGGTATGTGGACGTGTTGGCAGTCTTTTGATCTTAGCTGGACCCAGGGAAGGTAATTAAGTTATTGAAGGCCATTTAGCAATAGTTTGAACTTATCTTGTGGTTACTTGGTGTTGGTAGTTATTAACATTGACCATTGATGCTTATCAGCTAGTGATTTTAATTATTGAGAGGACTGTTTCAGCTCTCATGACCTCTAACTCTAAAGTCTCACGTGATTGTGAATGACTCATCGCTAGACGATGAATAAGTTATAAATTTAACAGACTTACCTGTAAGTTGAGGTTAAATTGGGATTATTTAGAGTCTAGGGATGGGGAATGAGCAATTACGTGCCAACGCATTTCAGCTCTTAATGATCCTTCTTTACCCGCACAGGTATTGTCAGTTAAACTTATATTAGAGGTCATTCGTGTCTAAATACTGGCAATATGCGCGCATCCCATCTCACGTAGTTGCTCATTCCCCTAGACTCTAAATAATCCCAATTTAACCTCAACTTACAGGTAAGTCTCGTTCAATTTATAAATTAAACAGCACCAATCATTGACAACTTTCATAAATCACCTTCTAATCCACCTGATGCATCAAAACTAATGAACCAGTCCTCATCCTGTTTGATATATGTATATATATATATATATATATATTATATATATATATATATATATATCCCCCTTCTCTCTCTCCCTGTTTGTGTGTGTGTGTGTGTGTGTGTGTGTGTGTGTGTGTGTGTGTGTGTGTGTGTGTGTGTGTGTGTGTGTGTGTAAGTCAAGTCAAGTCAAGTCAAGTCAAAATGATCTTTATTGAGGGTAAAAGATTAAGTTTACACAACTTTTTTTCATCCTGCCCTCACAAAAAAAATCATGTAAATTGACTTCTAAAACATTCAAAGACAAATATCAACCTTTGTTGAAAAACTAAAATAAATCAGGATTACTTTCAAACAAATCTCTCAAGATAAAAACAAAACAAAAAACAAACCCAAGACAGTACAACATAAGCTCACATCAGTGTGTGTGTGTGTGTGTGTGTGTGTGTGTGTGTGTGTGTGTGTGTGTGTGTGTGTGTGTGTGTGTGTGTAAAGGTTTTCATATGTATCTTATCATTGTGTAGTTGTAACTGATTTCAAAGAGTAAATTTTTAATATTTTATTTTTCGTATCACATTTATCATATGGTATATTTTCTATATATTATAACTAGAAAGATAGAGAGTGTTAAGTGATAATGTTATTGGTCAATTGAAAATTGTATGCAACACTACCTGGCTTAAAATGTACTGTGTACTCTCTCTCTCTCTCCTCTCTCTTCCTCTCTCTCTCTCTCTCTCTCTCTCTCTCTCTCTCTCTCTCTCTCTCTCTCTCTCTCTCTCTCTCTCTCTCTCTCTCTCTCTCACCTGTTGTCTAAACATGTTGCCATCCATATTGAGAAATGCTTTGTTCACATTTTGTACTAATTAATAATCACGTGTTGAATGTAGGTGATTTTGTGTAACCTTTTAATCTTCAAGTAAGCTGAATGACTATGTCCATCATGATTACAAAATGGTTATGAACTTGATTTTGTGACCATAGTAGTAGAAACCCATCAGTCTCCGAAAACTATGGAGTTGCGCTCTAGTCTTTAGAGCACAAAGCCTGGGTAGGTAAGTATGGAGAGCAAGCTGTTACCCATGCAAAAGACCCCCCCTCTCCACACCACTGGAATGATCCATTGGAAAGGCAATGACCGATACGAATGGTTCCAGTCCAGTACCGTCGCAGGAGCCACCAGAACGTTGCCATATAGCCTACATCCCCGAGCGGCCCTGGGACTCCAACCCTCCGATTTTTCATTTTTCAACCCCCCAGTTCATTATGTTCTTTGCATCATATGAATGCATTTTTGAGTGTCTAAGATTATTATACTTATAATTATGCATATTGTAAAAATGTTGTAGCTTACAGTCATGTTATCTGTACACTTTCCTCAAATTTGCAAACCGGAAGTGTAATTTCGATGGTTTTCCCCCCCAAAAAAAGAAATCGAGTCGTCAGAGTATAAAAGTGTTAGTTCAGAAATGTGTATTTACACAAGCCTGCTTCAATTAAGTGTAAAAATTCTAGACTGAACAGCGAGAACTGCATGCAAAGCAGTGCAAATGGGAAATACCGTTTCAGCTCAGCTGCACCACACCTACTCTTTTCAAATACGAATCACAACTTATCCCCCCACTAATTTTTTTTATTAAAAACATTTGGGATGGTCAGGTACACCCACTAGAACATAAAAAAGTGAAAATATTTTGAAGCAATTACTTTTTGCCAGAACTCTTTTTTGGCAAAATTTTACTGTACTACATGTCCAGTCTTCTTGGATCTGTGAAGGCTAGTCCTCTGCGTTTAATCCACAAACACTCTGAACTGCCTTCTATATTTACCTCATTCTTTTCTGACAAAATCCGTGACATTCCCTCCAGACTGATGCAGACTCTTTTCCAGCCTGTACTTCCTGATCCCCAATTCTCTGGCACTCCATTCCTTTTCTTTCATGCAACAAATGAGAAAGAAATCAAAACTCATGTGAAATGGATCACTATTAATTACACTAACTCGATCCAATACCTGCATCTTTTTTCGCACAGTGCCTGCCACAACTTATACCGACTATCACGAAGTACTAGACTTATCTTTTGTTTCAGGAAATGTTCCATCAGCTCTCAAAACTGCTATAGTAACACCTCTACTCAAAAAGCATGACCTTGACCTTAACATGCTGAAGAACTATAGACCTGTTTCTAACCAACCTTTCATCTCTAAAGTC
>CM060318.1:14692195-14722195 GCA_030674155.1 Stramonita haemastoma
TTTACAGCGTCTAAACGTGATTTCTACCCATATAGATTCTACATGAAACTGTTCAAGATGCGTTAGTCTTTTCCACGACAAAGAAGTCGCACAGTATAAAAGCAAACCGGTAGATCTGACACTTACTGGATCAAGTCGTACAGTGTCATAACCTGGGATATACATATCTGAATCAGAAATTAAGTTGTTGAGTCTCGATTCAGCTACACAAAATATATGAAAGCTAGTTCCTTTATTGTCTATAATTGATGATATTTCCTCAGTTTTGTTCCTGGCACTATTGATATTTAGGTATCCTACACGAAGTCCTTCCTGAGAGGGCCATGTATCTAGAGTAGAAGACATAGTATTTAAAAAAAAAAATAAAAAAAAAAAAAAAATAATAATAATAAATTTTTTTAAAAAATTGCAGGACAAGAGAAAGAAAACTGGGTACGATAATGTACTATCAACCAATCAGTGAAGCACAATCATCAATCAGATCAACAATCAAAATTTGGGCAAACAAGGAAAATTATCAAAAGGTAAAGAACAACAATCAAAGTAGTACAAAATTTAGAGTAAACAAAAAAGAGAGAAAGTTGGTGCAGCGATGTAACCACAAGTCAGTAAGGCACCATCATCAGTCAAATCAACAAACAAAATACAACAAAATGGAAGGAAGAACTTGGTATAGTAATGTAACTGACACCAACCAATAAAGCACTATTATCAGTCAACCAACAACGAAAATTTTAAGACAAAAGGGAAAAATTTAGTACAGTGATGTAACTAACACCAGTCAGTACAGCACAAAAGCAGTCAACAATCAACCAATCAGTGAAACACAATCATCAATCAGATCAACAATCAAAATTTTGGCAAACAAGGAAAATTATCAAAAGGTAAAGAACAACAATCAAAGTAGTACAAAAGAGTAAACAAAAAAGAGAGAAAGTTGGTGCAGCGATGTAACCACAAGTCAGTAAGGCACCATCATCAGTCAAATCAACAATCAAATACAACAAAATGGAAGGAAGAACTTGGTATAGTAATGTAACTGACACTGACCAATAAAGCACTATTATCAGTCAACCAACAATGAAAATTTTAAGACAAAAGGGAAAAATTTAGTACAGTAATGTAACTAACACCAGTCAATAAAGCACAAAAGCAGTCAACAATCAAAGTGAAAACAAAGGACAGTCTTACTATGTAAGTAATGTAAGTAACACCAGTCAATAAAGCACAATCATCGAAAAGAAAAAAGAAAAAAAAAATGCAGAACAAGAGAAAGAAGAACTGAATATGGTAATGTACTATCAACCAATCAGTGAAGCACAATCATCAATCAGATCAACAATCAAAAATTAGGCAAACAAGGGAAATTATCAAAAGGTAAAGAACAACAATCAAAGTAGTACAAAATTTAGAATAAACAAAAAAGTGAGAAAGTTGGTGCAGCGATGTAACCACAAGTCAGTAAGGCACCATCATCAGTCAAATCAACAATCAAATACAAAACAAAATGGAAGGAAAAACTAGGTATAGTAATGTAACTGACACCGACCAATAAAGGCAAACAATATGTGCAAATCCGTCTGACAAGAGGAATGAAATGCTCATACAGACAATTTTTTTTCAAATTCGCCCTAACCCGAAAGAAAATCTTTCTCTGTGTGACAAAATCCAAGGGGAAGCAACAATGCTCACCAGGATACACACAGGTCATTTTCATATCACTCGCATTCATTTGCTGAAAGTCAAGGGAACCCTCATGGTGTGTGACTTGTGATGTGCGGGTAACCATCAAGCATCTGCTCCTGGAGTGTCAGGATGTTCAGGATATCAGGCACATGCATTTTACTGCAGACTCTCCAAAGATCCTGTTTCGGGATGTTTCACTGGGCACCATTTTTAACTTTCTGGGAGAATCGGGCGTTTCCCGTTTGATGAGTGAAAATGATATAGCGGTGGCTAAGAACAAGGTTGTTTTAAGGAATCTGGTTTTGGATTGATCTCCTTTTGTGTGTGGTTGATGTGGATTTTCCCACAACGCGGTGCCCGTCCTGGGTTGACCTTAATGGTTGACCAGGGCGTCGATACAAAGAAGGACAGCAGAGTTGGTTTTATACCTTGTTTTAAATGGTATATAGGTGCACAATTTCATCCTGAGAGTAAAATTTTCACGAGGTGACAGCCCCGATATGGCCTCTGTGGTTAGCGGGGCTATAAATAACATGATTGGATTGGATTGGATTGACTGCTTCTCTTGCATCTGCTGCCTGTTTCTGGTAGGATGAAGTAAATGCTGGAGTTTTTTTTGTTAGTTGTCTTGAAAATAGCCATTGATATAGGGATCAACAGCTGACAAAGAAGAAGAGGTAATGGGAAAAAGGTCAGCGGCAATGGCAAAGGAGAGTAAGTGTGATTACACACCGGTCTTTTCCAACCTTAGGTTAGGAGAGTTGGGAAAAATGGATCTCCTCCGAATCATCCATCACCTCAACTACATCCCAAACTGCTTGGTGATGCGTCTCCACCTCAAGGAATAGAAAACATTCCCAATTCATCCACACAATAGCTCATGATCTGCTAGACAGTCAGGACAGAGCAGTGTGTTTATATCTACTTTACACGTGTGTTCCTGTGTGCACGTGCGCACGTGAGCGCATGTGCACGTGCTTGTATGTATATATGTATGTATGTATGTGCTTCTGTGTGTGCTCGTGCGCCTGCATGTACATGTGTGTGCGTGCGTGCGTGCGTGCGTGCTGTGTGCGTGCGTGCGTGCGTGCGTGTGTGTGTGTGTGCGTGCGTGCGTGCTTGCGTGTGTGCGTGTGTGTGTGTGTGTGTGTGTGTGTGTGGTGTGTGTGTATGTGTGTGTTCCAGCTATTATTTGAAAAGGTACAATACTTTTGTAGTGTTAAAATCTCCTGAGAATAACAATACTAAATAAATAGTTTAATTTGCACTACTGCATCGGAGAACAAAAAATAGACCTGACACGCGGAGGAGATGACTAAAGCAGTAAAGCAGCAGTATTGCCAGGCACTTGTAAATCTTTGTCTATCTCCACTCTGGGTTGTCTGAGCCTTTTGCTCTCTGCCACTGCTTGAGGGCAGGAAGTATCTCCCTGCTTGTACAACCAACAGTCCCTGAGCTGAAGATCAATACTGCGCCAAAACTGGGGTGAGCACCAATGGATAGAGACCATCAGCAGCCGAAGGGGAAGGTGAGGTTGCTATTTTTGTGACAAGGAACACGCATATCTGAGAGCAAATTTTCACACTGCAACTGTTGTGATTCAGTGATTGACAAAAAAAATCCAGAATCAGCAAAGATAAAAACGCATTGTTTATCAAGAAATTTTTCACACAAAAAATGAATGATTCCTAGTTTGTGAACTGAGAGAGAGAGAGAGAGAGAGAGAGAGAGAGAGAGAGAGAGAGAGAGAGAGAGAGAGAGAGAGAGAGAGAGAGAGAGAGAGAGATTCTTTTTATATCGAGGATAATGGAATAAGCACTCATGCGCTTTCTTTTATCTAGTCCCCGTGTGTATGCAGTCTTGTAAATATTGTCATCTGTTCATCTAAGAGAGAGAGAGAGAGAGAGAGAGAGAGAGAGAGAGAGAGAGAGAGAGAGAGAGAGAGAGAGAGAGAGTGAGAGAGAGAGAGAGAGAGAGAGAGAGAGGGGGGGGCGGGGTGTAAATAGATTCAATATTTTTGTTTGAAAAACGTGTAAAGCTTGTATTGAAAAACTACACTTATCAACATGATTGATGCGTGGAAATATCCATACAAAAATTATTTCGGAAATATCTCAGAGTGAACTGCCCACTTCACACCGATGTTCTTGGACAGAACCTATACACAGACATCAGAAGATACCTAAGGCAGAGAACAGAGCCATTAGCTCCACCACGTGTTGTGAAGCTCAGCCCAGCAAGTCTATTGACTGGACCAGGTTTTGTCCATCTTCATCCTGCCCACTGTCCGTACAGCCTCGGCCCCCTCTCTTTGCGTTCAGGCGGGAAGTATCTTTCTGCTTGTGGACCTGACAGTCAGTCAGTCAGCTGAGAATCGATACTGCACAAAGAAAGGGTGGCAGGAATTGACAGAGATCATCAACAGCGAAAAAGGAAGGGGGTGAAGATGAGGTTGCTATTTTTGCCATCAGGAAACAGTTTACTGGAGACCAACTGTTCGTGCCTGCACTGGCCTGGCTAAGCGGGGATGAAGAAGGAAAATCAGCAAAACCAGAAGACGTTCGCTTGTGGAATATTTTCTGGCACTTCTCAGCTCTTGCCTCCATTTCGTGATTCCTGAGAGACATACAGACAGGCAGACAGACAGACAGGCAGACAGACAAACAGACAGACAGACAGACAGACAGACAGACAGACAGAGGACGACTGAATGGATGAAAAAATGAACGAAATGATGAAGAGATAGATTTGAATAAAAGAATGAGTGAATAGTCTTAAATGCTCAAAGGCTTTAAGCCAAGCCTAGTCTTTCTCAACTGACAGGCAAAGAAACAGAGAGAGAGAGACAGAGAGAGAGAGAGAGACAGACACAAAGACAGAGAGACAGAGAGAGATGAAAACACAGACAGACAGACAGACAGGCAGAGGGAGAGAGAGAGAACTCGAACTCGAACTCGAAATTTTTAATGAGGGTAATTGGGTAAAAGCCAGAGGCTTCTTTACACCAGGCCCTCATGGGGACAAAACGAAAAAAAAATCAATCAATGAATCAATAAAGAAATGAATGTAAGATACCAAGCAACTCAATCATTCATATTGCCATTCAATAATTGATAAATCAGGAAATCCATGAAAAACATAACAAAGGGAACCAATCAAACGAATAAACAAGACCAATCAAACACGAACAACTACCCTCCCTAACACCCCCTCTCGTAAACAAACAATTTTCCCCCAAAGTCAAAATCAGATACCCCCCCCCCCCCCACACACACACACACACACTCACACAACACACACACACACACACACACACACACACACACACACACACACACACACACACACACACACACACACGCACAAACAAACAAACACACACATACACGCACACATACGCAAACAAATCATCCTAAATACATATCCATACACATGCACATTCTCTTCTATACAATGTGATATGCTCATATCATAATGAGCATTATGATATGAGCATCATTTGTCGAGTCGTGCTCATTTTGCACGACTCGACAATGAATAAAATAAATCCATCACGTTTGGCATTGTCATACGGCCTTCAGGTGGCGAAGAAAAAGGCTTACACCATTGACAACATAACGAAAGTGGCCCAAGAAGCTAGCAAGGAGCTTGAACCGGCCCCAGAGTGTGTCGTGCTGCATGCAGGCATCAACGACATCAAAGGGAAAGATCCTGCAACATGTGGCAAAGCCATGGCAGCAGCTGTAAAGGCTGTCCAGAAGATCTTCCCCAAGACCCATGTCGTATGCAGCAGGGCCACTCCAGTGAAACAACAGCATCTAGAAGCAAGACGGGTCGTGTTCAATGCTCACGCTTATTCCGAAATAGTAAATGAAGATATCAACAACGTTTCCTACCTGGCATATGAGAATATTCATCCATCCAAACATCTTCAAGATGAAATTCACTTGAATAACTACGGTGCTGGCAACGTTGCAAGAGCCTTGGGCCGCCACCTATGTCAGCTGTTCTGGGAACGTCCACGAAGACGACAGAGACGCGGGGGATTCGGCGCCAGCAACACAGGCCGTTCTTTCTGTGGCAATCCATGGACTGACAGACCTGGCCACCCACTGCCGCCTGCACCGTACCCGCTACCTCCCCCATGGGCGTTTCGTCATTAAGATCCTTACGCTTCTTCATGGCAGTATATAATTATCTTTTCAGAGCAAGATCTTCCCAAACATCACCATCTTCCATCATGGACTTTTCATTGTTATTTACACTATTCCTCACTGGTCTGTGTCTAAATCCCCCCCCCTCCATTTTTTCCTGTTACTTACTTGCGTATGTATGTGTGTATGTGAGGTGGGCCATTAGTTTGTTGTTGGTTTTTTTTTTTTTTTCAATTGGGTTGCATATTGTTGTTGACTACAATCAGAACACAAAATAATATAACACACATATGTATAACATGAAGACAAGCTTGGACAGGACATTACATCTCTCTACAGGAGTTAAAATTTTACAGTGGAATGCTCGGAGCATAGCCACCAATCTGTTGGACTTGACACAATTTTTAACAACTGATAACTATGCTATATTAGCACTCCAGTCTTTGAATGTGGACAAAATGAAAATGCCTAAATTGACAAATTATTATTACCCACCATTATGTGATTGTGATAATAACTCTAGAGTAAAATCTGCCATATATGTTAGGCAGGGTCTAGACTATGAAAAGCTAGTTATATCTCCTATCCTGCAAAGTACAGTAGATATGTATCACACTGGGGTGACAGTCAAACTTAACAAGGATGAAATACTAAATGTAGTGTCTGTTTCTTTACCCCAAGGTCCGAAAAATGACAATACTGACTGGTTAAAAAACACAGACTTCACTAAGCATAAATGGATTATTCTTGGAGATTTCAATGCTCATGCTCCTTTTTGGGACTCTGCATGCTCTACCATCACTAGCAATCGTTTAATAGAAAATATTGTAGATTCGAAGCTTTACTTATTGAATGATGGTAGAGTAACCAGAAGACAAAGAAGGAAATCTTTTAACGGAAAACAATGCCATCCTCCAACGCTGGACAGAATACTGTGAGGGATTGTACAACTACCCACTACGCCCAGATACCAACATAGTTTCTGAAAAAAACCCTGAACACCAAGATAAAGACCCACCAATACTAAGGTGTGAAGTAGACGCAGCTATTAGACAATTGAAGAAGGGGAAGTCCCCTGGAATCGATAACATCCCAGCTGAACTCATAAAAAATGGAGGGAATGAAACAGCAAGGCGATTCACAGAACTTTGTCAGAAGATCCACGACACCAAAGAATGGCCAAAAGAATGGACACAGTCTCTTGTAATACCCCTGCCAAAGAAAGGAAACCTCAAACAACGCCAGAACTACAGAACCATCAGTCTCATAAGTCATCCTAGCAAGATCATGCTGCAGGTAGTCCTCAACAGACTGAAAAACCAAGCGGAAAAACTCCTAGCAGAAGAACAAGCGGGCTTTAGACCAAAACGCAGCACAATGGAACAAATTTTCAATCTGAGAATTCTGATAGAGAAGCATCTCCAACACCAAAAAGACTTGTACCACAATTTCATAGACTTCAAAAAGGCCTTTGACAGGGTATGGCATGACGGCCTCTGGCAAGTACTCAGGCACTTCAACATTGACAGCTGTCTAATTGAAGTCATCAAAGCTCTGTACGAGAACGCAGAAAGTGCAGTTTTTATGAATAATCACGTGGGCGAGTTCTTCAAGACCACGGTTGGGGTTCGCCAGGGCTGCCTTCTCTCACCTGTACTCTTCAACCTCTTCCTCGAAAACATCATGACAGAGACACTGCAAAACCACCACACTTCCATCTCCATTGGTGGAAGACCCCTTTGCAACCTCAGATTTGCAGATGACATTGACCTCATGGGCAGCAGCAAACAAGAACTGCAAATCCTCACAGACAATTTAACAGATCGAGCGAGCGCATACGGCATGGAGGTCAGTACAGAGAAATCAAAGATCATGGTCAACAGCGCGAGTAATGACATCACGGAAATAAAGATGAATGGAGAAACACTAGAAGAGGTGAGCCAATTCAAATACTTAGGCTCCATCCTAACAAAAGATGGCACATCAAACAATGAAGTGAAAGCTCGCATTGCAACAGCAACATCTGCTCTAGTCAGACTCCAGAGGATCATCAGAAGCAACAACATCAGCTTCTGCACCAAATACCACCTCTACAAATCCCTCGTGATATCTATCCTCCTATATGGCTGTGAATCATGGACTCTGACAGCAGAGTTAGAGAGGAGAATCCAAGCATTCGAGAACAAGTGCCACAGAAGACTCCTCAAAATATCATACAAAGAACACAAGACCAATAACTATGTGAAAGAAGAAATCAAAAAGCGTGTGGGCCCCCAAGAGCCTTTGCTCTCCACCATAAAGAGGAGAAAGCTGATGTGGTTTGGTCACACCACAAGACACAACACCCTAGCAAAAACCTTCCTGCAAGGAACAGTCGAGGGCAAGAGAAGAAGAGGCTGCCAAAAGAAATCATGGGTTGACAACATCAAAGACTGGACCGCCCAACCCCTGCAACACCTCCTACTAGCCACACAGGGGTCGTGAAGCATGGAAAAAGATCTCTGTTGCGTCTTCTCTCATGTCCCCCCTACGTCCTTTGGGACATGGGACTGAGTGAGTGAGTGAGAGTAACCAGAATTCCTGATGTTTCTACCCATAAACCCAGTGCCATTGACTTAGCCTTAGTATCTCCAGGATTAGCTATTAACTGCACATGGAATGTTGAAGAGGATTGCCTCGGAAGTGATCATTTTCCAATCACATTGTCATTAGAAGACCTTTCAGTATCAGATCGACCACATATTGAGGATAAAATCCCTCAATTTATATATAAATTAGCTAACTGGAGTTCATTTCATTCGTTTCTTCAAGGTATTGATATTGAAATGATTGCTGAGGATGATGTTGATAAATTTTATTCAAATTTTGTGGCAATGCTCATTCTAGCAGCTGAGTTTTCTATTCCCAAACGCAAAATCAGGAAGAATGGAAAACGATCAGGCAATAAATGGTGGACTAAAGAATGTGAGGATGCCGTAAACTATAAAAAGGAACAGTATAAAATATGGTTAAAAAACCAATCAGAGGAAAACTTTATTCGTATGAAATATGCTAAATGTCATAGTAAGAAAACAATTGCTCAGGCAAAAAACAATTATTGGACAGAATTCTGTATTAATGAAGTTTCAGAATCCAAGGACATGCATAAAGTTTGGAAGAAAGTTACTGAAATGAAAAACGGATTTCAACTCCCATCGTTTCCAATCAAATTTGAAAAAAACAGATTTCCAAGCATATTTGAAAAAGCAGAAGCCTTTGCTACAATGTTTGCAGATAATAGTTCATCCTTAAAGCTTCAATCAGACATCAAAAGTTATGACTCTTTAGAAAAGCTAGACAAATTAGAAAATATATCATGTAATGCGGATTATTTGAATGCTCCTCTTCAATATGATGAATTTATTGAAACCTTAGATTCATTTACTTTTAACAAGACAGCAGTTGGTCCTGATGGTGTATCTTATCAAATGCTGGCCCATATGCCTTTAAAATGGAAAAGACTACTTTATTCATTTTTCCAAAAGTGTTGGATAAATGGCACTCTTCCTAGTATCTGGAGGCAGTCTATAGTAGTTCCAATCCTTAAGAAAGGTAAGTTGAGGTCATCAATAGATAGTTATAGACCAATTGCTCTTACTTCACATGTGGGTAAAGTAATGGAAAAAATTATACATAAGCGTCTGTTTCATTATTGTGAAAAGAATAATGTTATCCCAACTAATCAGGCTGGCTTTCGAAAGGGGAGATGTACTTCTGATCACTTAGTTAAATTAACTCACCAGATTAAAAAACAATTTGCCAGAAGGAAAAGTGTGTTAGCCACATTCTTTGATGTGAAGAAAGCATACGATAGAGTCTGTCATGAAAAATTGTTGCATAAATTGAAGAATATTGGTATCAATGGAATGTTATATAAATATCTTCACAATTTTTTATCTAATAGATCAATCTGCACTAAATTGGGCTCAGCTTACTCATCCTATAAATCTATCAATTTAGGTATACCGCAGGGATCAGTGCTTGCTCCCATGTTGTTTTCTATTCTTGTACATGATCTCCCTAGTTGTTTGTCAACTAATACTCAAGTCGTTCAGTATGCTGATGATATCGCAATATGGATAAATACTTCAGTTAGGAAAAACACCAAAAAGAGAGTTACCAATTATGTTGAACATTTATATCAAGATGAATTAAATAAATTCTGTAGCTTTATGAAGGAAAATAAGTTAGAACTATCTGCAGAAAAAACATGTCTTGTGCTCTTTAATAATGGTGAAAATCCATCAAAATTACCAACCCTAAAATTAGAAGGAACAGTGCTTAAGTATAAACCATATGTAAAATTCTTAGGCTTAATTTTAACTAGAAAGTTGAGCTGGAAGATGCACATCGACCACTTAATAACCGAGGCTAGAAAAAGACTGAACTTTTTAAAAGTAATAAGTTTTCAGGCATGGAGTCAAGATACTAAAACACTGATACATTTGGCTCAATCTTTAGTACGCTCAAAATTAATCTATGGACAAGAAGTTTATTTTTCTGCTGCAGATTATCTGCTTAAAAAATTACAAAGTTTAGACAGTAAAGCCATAAAGATAGCACTTGGTGTTCCAACACATGCTAACACAGCTAATACTTATAAAGAAGCACATTTGTTATCTCTTTCTGATCAACGAAGATTGGCGGTATCAAAGTACGTGATTCGGAGTCTATTTCAAATTCAGTAAAAGATGAAATACTTATGGATCAAGACACTGATTATCCAAAACAAGCATGCGATATTTCATTTCTGCTGCCAATTAAAAATTATACTAATTCATTAATGAAAGAAATTGGCATTGACATAGCAACGATTCCAAATTTACCGATGGTTCCCCTAATGCCTCTGTGGGAACATATTTCAGCTAGCTTTGACATTGATTACACGGATGTAAAAAAGAATGAAGATCAAAATCTTCTCACTGTTGATGTAAAAAGCCACATTGAATGTAATTATTCCAATTATTTAAAAGTGTATACTGATGGATCTGTATTGGAATCAGGCAGAAGTGGCGCAGCATTTGTGATTCCTGCTTTAAAAGTACAAAAGTCGTTTCATTTAGGAGAACATTTTTCCATTTTTACGTCTGAATTATTTGCAATTTTTATGGCCTTGAAGTTTTTGTCTGATATGGCTCTTGATATTTGCCACATACTTTTTTGTGTTGATTCAAAAGCAGTATTGCAGGCACTAAATAATTGGCAAGGGAAAATAAGGACGGATATTATATTTGAGATTAAATTTTTGATACATGGTATTGCAAGTAGAGGGATTCAGATAACTTTATGTTGGGTGCCTTCTCACTGTGGAATTTATTGGAATGAGTTGGTTGATTCATTAGCAAAACAAGGTGCCTCTGATCGTAGTATTGAAACGTTTGATTCCAATCTTGTATTGTCCTCGTATGAAATTAGTGCATGATTGATGAATAGAATGCATTCCAAAATGAAGACATCACATTTTGAACGTATTTCATGTTCACGTAAACTAGAAATTTTAATGTACAAAATGAGGTTGAATGCATGGAATACCAAATATTCTAAAAACGTGTCATGTTGCTGTTCTCAACCTCTTTCAATCCACCACTTATTGTTTGATTGCCCAATTCTTATTGACCTTTTTAAAAGGAGAGGATTAGATATTAAAAAAAGATATGCCACTGTTCAAGACGTTTTGTATGACTCTCAGCAGTTCATAACATCAGTTGCTGAGGCTATATATTCTTCCCCAGTAAGATCTCTTCTGTAGTTTATATATATATATATATATATATATATATATATATAATATATCTAGAGAGAGAGAGAGAGAGAGAGAGAGAGAGAGAGAGAGAGAGAGAGAGAGAGAGAGAGAGAGAGAGAGAGAGAGAGAGAGAATGCGGGTGTGTCTATATCACCAAGTAGTGAAGGACATTAAACAAAACAAAACAAAACAAAAAATCATATCATAATCATCAAAATACACATTAGATCCATGGCGTATACATTCCAAAGCATATCATTATTACTGACATATCTTCATACAGACGCAAATTAATAGCTGGACAATACAAATTCTACAAAATCGCATGAGCTGGATTCAGCGACCAGGACAAAAAAATGGCCCAACCTCAAACACAAAGTCATAGATAGGCAAAATCACGAACACACGACTGTTACAAAACGTCCTGCCTAAGATTATCTCCCAAAAATCTTCTACCTACCAAAACACAGAGAGAGAGAGAGAGAGAGAGAGAGAGAGAGAGAGAGAGAGAGAGAGAGAGAGAGAGAGAGAGAGAGAGAGAGAGAGAGAGAGAGAGGTACAAAATGTTTAAAGTGCACCTGGAAACTGTGTTCACACACACACACACCCGCACACACACACACGCACGGGCACGCGCGCACACATACACATACACACACATTAACCTATACACAATAAATATTAGTGAACACAAAAAACCACACACACATAATCAAACACACGCACGCACACACACACACACACACACACACACACACACACACACACACACACACCACACACACACACACACATTTAACAAGGATACCTGACATCTCTACCCACAGAGCATCAGCATTGGATCTGTCTTTTGTATCTTCTGCTCTTGCTCCTGAATGTACGTGGGTAACATATGGAGATACTCTGGGGAGTGATCACCTACCTATTGTTCTAACTTTTAATGAAATGCCAACTCTTTGTGACAATGAAAAGACATACTACCAAAATTTAACTATAAAGAGGCTAATTGGGAAAAGTTTAAAAGCTTCCTTGCAGCATACAATATAAATTGCTTGGACTCTGATAATATAGACCAATTTTATTCCACCTTTACTAATGCCATTATTCAAGCTGCTTACCAATCTATCCCCACTATTAAATCGCTAAAATCAAGGAAGTGTTCAGGAATGTTTGGTGGACACCTGCTTGTGAGGAAGCGGTGACAAATAAACGTTTGATGTTCAAAACGTATCTAAAAAATAAGACATTAGAAAACCATGAAAAACAGAAGCAGGCCAAAAATTACAGCAATATGGTTATAGCTCAGGCAAAGCGACAATTTTGGTCATCATTTTGTTCCAGTGAAATATCAAGTCATACAGATCTTAAAAAAGTGTGGAAAAAATTTCATGAAATGAGAAAAGGTGTGACTTTACCAAATTGCCCAGTTAAATTTAAAAACAATGAATTTCCCTCCAATGCAGAAAAGGCGGAGGCTTTTGCAGATATGTTTTCAGAGTCCATGCGTATTGAAGGTCTCTCGCTCAAAAGCAGTAAATACAGAAAAGCTGAAGATAACAAAATAGAATATGAAGACCCAGTTTCTAATAATACTGAATATATTAATGCCCAATAACAATCAATGAAGTAAAAGATGTATTATTTTCTCTTCCTAGTAAGAAAACTTCTGTTGGTTTAGATGCCATATCCAATGATATGCTGAAACATTTACCGGAAAAATTCATTATTCTGTTGCATAAACTTTTTCAAAGGTGTTGGACTGAAGGTATTATGCCAATAAACTGGAAGCAGTCTATCATTGTTCCCATTCATGAGCAAGGGAAGCCTAAAACTGATAAAAGTAGTTACAGACCCATAGCCCTGACTTCTAACACAGGTAAGCTTATGGAGAGAATAATTCTAAAGAGGCTTGTATATTATTGTCAAAAAAATAAAGTAGTTCCTGTAAATCAAGCTGGCTTTCAAAAAGGCAGATCTGCTATTGATAATCTAGTTAAGCTAACAACACAAATCAAGCAACAGTTTGCCAGAAGAAAAAATGTACTTGCAACATTTTTTGATGTCAGAAAAGCCTACGACCAAGTTTGGCATGCTAAATTGCTGCATAAATTAAAGACTATTGGCTTTTCTGGGCATCTCTATCATTATATCAAAAGTTTTTTTTATGTAACAGAAGTATGCAAGTAAGAGTAGGGAATACGTATTCACACACTAGGTCACTGCACATGGGTTTACCACAGGGTTCTGTTATAGCCCCGTTTCTATTTAATATACTGTTACATGACTTACCAACAGAACTGTCTAACGATGTAATCCTAGTACAATATGCTGATGATATATGTATATGGATGAATGTCACTATGAAGCGCAGTACAACAAAGAGGATGATTAATTATACTAGAAAGATATATCAAAAAGAGCTAGATCATTTATATAAATATATTTTTGAAAATGGTCTGACATTATCCACAGAAAAAACACACATTATGCTTTTTAACAATGGCAATGATCCAGATACACTACCACAGTTTATGATTGGAGGGGAAACAATTCAGTACACAAATACTGTAAAATTTTTAGGTATTTTACTTCACTCTAAAATGCTTGTCTACGTCACTTATACGTTCTAAACTGTCTTATGGACAAGAAGTCTTTTTTAGTGCTCCAAATTATTTACTTAAAAAACTCCAAAGTATAGACAGTAAGGCATACAAGCTTGCACTTGGTGTGCCATTCCATGCATCCACCATAGGAACTTATAACGAAATTGGGGAACTTCCCTTAGCTGAATACTGACAACTTTCATGTGCCAAATATGTGTTACGGAGCACAGCAAATGAAAATTTTGTTTCTAGTGAGTTACACGTTCAAGCTGAAACGAATTTTCCGAAAAGAGCCAGACATATTTCGTGTTTAACGCCTATTGGCACTTATGTATCAGACCTTTTTAAAAAATCTGAACTTAATCATTATGACTTAGAAACACAAAAAGAAGCTTTACTATGTCCTTCATGGGAAATAAATAAAGCATGTTTTGACATAGAATGTACAAATGGAAAAAAGAAAGAAAATCAAAATATCATGGTTGCAGATGTCCGATCACATATCGAAAATAAGTATGCTAAATTCTTAAAAGTATACACAGATGGATCTGTCTTAGAAAACCATGAAACAGGTTCAGCATTCGTCATACCAGCATTTAAAACAGAGAAATCATACTATCTTGGTAAACATCATTCAATATTCACAGCTGAATTAATTGCTATTCTTATGGCTCTTAACCACATTCTTGATTTTCCATTTTTCATTATTCCTATTTTGCTCTGTGTAGACTCTAAGTCGGTACTGTATGCTATAAAATCCCCTAATTCCAAGAAAGTATCCAGAATTATTTTTGAAATTAAATACGTCATACACCTAAGTTTAAGAGGTATTCCGATTCATTTTTGTTGGGTACCTTCACATGTTGGAATATTTCCAAACGAGTGGGCTGATAGAGCTGCAAAAAAGGGGGCAAGACATGATTTGGAATCAATAGAACTACATGTTCCCTTATCTCTACAGGAGGGATACCGCATATTAGAAAAAAAGTCATGGAGTAAGTTGAAAGAATCTGTTCAATTCAGGAACAATGTCTAAAGAATGGTCTGACTAGTTCCCTTATTTCATGTTACATGTCTCCCTCTAAAATACAGTCTAGTGTTATAACCGCAAGAAGAGTAAATGCATTGTATTTTAGAATGAAATTAAATGCATTCATCACAAAATTTTGTAAAAATGTCAAATGTCTATGCGGAGATCATATTACAAATACTCATATCATATTTGAGTGCCCAATTGTAAAGCCCTTCTTACCTGTATTTTCCGAGCAGTCTCTGAAAAAAGTATTTGAAAATTCAAAGTTAGCCTTTGCCATTGCTAGATGTTTATTGCACAGTCCACTTGAATATTTGTTGTAGTTACATTATTGGTGTTTAATGTTCACACTTTGTTAAATTTAAACTTTTCTCATGTCTAAGATTTTTTTTTTAATAAATAAGTATTATTACCTTTTCATGTACAAAAACATCCACCCACACGCTAATTCTTCAGTCTTTTCTTCTCCCACTCCTTCCACTCCCTTCTTCAACTTCTTTACTTTCCACTTTCCTCGTCTAATATCACTGAGTGTGAACATACGTTAAATTGAAGACAACAACAACAACATTTAACACTCAAACACACACACACACACACACACACACACACACACACACACACACACACACACACACACACACACACACACACACACACACAAACACACACAGACACACAAACACACACAGAAACACACAAACACACACAAACACACACAAACACACACACACAAACACACACACACACACACAACACACACAACACACACACACACACACACACACACACACACACACACACACACACACACACACACAACACACACACACACACACACACACACACACACACACACACACACACACACACACACACACACACACACACACACACACACACACACACACACACACACACACACACACACACACACACACACACACACACACACAAAAACAACAATATAGCACAAAGATCATTGTCATCCCAAAGCACAATATAGCATACTCAAAATGGGAACATATTTAAATTGAATATAGTAACAACAACAAAAAGTTTATATTTACATATATCAAATATTCATACCACACTTGGCATGAAAATGATTTATAACATTCCCAATAAATATCTGTGGTACTCTCTTTTGAATGATGTCAAAGTGCATTTATTTTTGATGGAGGAAGGTATTTCATTCCATAATCTGCTACCTGAGTATACAAGAGATGTCATAAAAAAAATCGGTTCTAGGTCGAGGAGTAACAAGGATAATTTTATCTCGAATGCTTTTTACTGTAAATCTGTCACAAAGGTAATGCGGGGAAAGGTTGCTCATAATTTTATACATAAGTATGCCTTTATTGTAACGACATCTCATACCAAAAGGGAGAATATTAAGCTCTTTGTAATGACTTATTTCTAAGGAAGAAGATCTGAGAAGTATTAGCTTTAGTGAACGTCTGTATACAGATTCCAAGGGTTTTAAGCAATTCTTACTAGCCAAGTCCCAACAAGTTGATGCATAGTCAATGTCAGGTTGGATGTATGCATAAAAAATAATTTTCTGGTGTGCTGGTCAAGAAAATGCTTAATTCTATTGAGTTGGAAAACTTTTTTAGCTATTTTCTTGGACAGAGTATAGACATGACTTGACCATGATAGGTTATTATCAATATTAAGCCCAAGAAGTCTGTGTGAATTTACTTCTTCTAATACATCATTACAAACTTTTAATATATTTAAGTCACATATTTTAGATTTAATGTTCTGACGTTTCTGACGTGTTGTAACTAACATGAATTTTGATTTATTTGGATGTAGGGCCATATAATTTGAGCCCGTCCATGTTACAAGTCTATCAATATCTTTTTGTAGATCTGTGCAGAGAGAAAGAGGCAAGGCAAGGCAAGGCAAGGCAAGGCAAGGCAAGGCAAGGCAAAGTCTTTTATTCGAGGATAATAGATAAGCACTCGCGTGCTTTTTTACATCCAGTCCCCGCCCTTTTCAGGGATACATCAAATTGAAAATATACTAAACAATTAAAACTTTACGCAGTACCAAACAACACACAAGATTAAAGGACACTATATATGACAAGGTAATAAAATGCACTCTTTGTGAAGACAAAAATCAGGTCACAATAAAAGATTTTGATTATGGAAGAAAAGAAAAGCGTTAGTAGATAAAGAGCAAACAAGAGAACAAAATGAAATAAATGACTTAAAACATCAATCCACCACTATCTGTCAAAAATTATACATGTAATATAAATCATACATTTGGATAAAAGGGGAGGTTTTTTTTTAAACTAACATCCTTATTGGTGAAGGGGGGTGGGGGGAGACATACTACCAATAAAATTATAAATAAAATAAAATAAGAAAAAAAATACATAAAACATCCTAAATGTTTCAAAAAAAAAATAGGCGTAACATTTTTTTTTTAATCGGATAATGTTTTACACACACTCACACACACTCACGCACAGACACACATACACACATACAGACACACAGCCATACACACCTACAGACACACACACACACAGGCATACAAACACACTCTCACACACACATACACACACATACGTGATTTTGTGGGTGTGTGGGTGTATGTATATATATGTATATATATATATATATATATGTATGTGTATATGTGTGTGTGAGTATGTATATGTATGCATGTGTATATATATATATATAAGCAAGTTCCAAAAGATGATGGAAGGTATACAGAAGGTATAACACATGCACGTGCGCGTATGCACACACACACACACACACACACACACACACACACACACACACACACACACACACACACACACACACACACACACACACATTCATGCATGCACGCATGCAAACATACTAAAACTCGCATGCTTGCGCGCGCACACACACACACACGTGCGCACACACGCACACGCACGCACGCGCATACACACACACACACACACACACACACACACACACACACACACACACACACACACACACACACACACGAATCTTCTACAATGCTATCAACCAAAGGGAAGTCTGTCCTAATTAAGTATATTGAACATATGTTTTTACTTACTGATATTTGTTGACAGATACAGTGGAGTTATTATTCAAGTTCGTTGATTCATTGTTAAAATCTCTATATTTTTGAATGTTAGATTGTTGATTTGCTGATGTAAGATTTAATGATATATTTAGTGTTACTTTCTATGTATCGTAGATAGTTAAACAATGACAAGAATGAAAACTATTTGAATAGTTAGAGATATCAAAACAGAGAAGAAAAAAAATGATTAAAAAAAAAAAAAGAGAGAGAGAAAAGAAAGAAAAGTGATGTGCACATTTTTGTCAACCGCAATAAAAAGATATCTGTGTTCACAATTACAATTAACAAATTAGTAGAAAATGAGAATATTATCGTGGAATATTAGAAGTATATATGGAAAAATAGATGGAATTAGTGTAAACAAACTAAATGATGTACACATAAAAGACATGTTGACATTATACGATATAATATTTTTACAGGAAACACATTTAGATCAAAAAGCTGTAGAGGACGTAACTCTACCAGGATATATGTCTGTGCACTACTGCAGAACAAAAGGAAATAAATCTGTTAGTGCTTCAGGAGGTATTTCAGTTTTCATTAAGGAGGGGTATCGGAAAAGTATAAAATTTTTACCGCAAAATAATTCAGATATTGCATGGTTACAAATTATACAGCACAACTCTACATCACCAAACAATATTTTCATAGGATGTACATATATTCCTCCCGAATTTTCTTCTTTTGGAAGAATTCACTCAAGAAAAATATGGGACAATTTAGAACAAGACATAGAAAGTTTATCTAAAAGAGGTCATATAATTTTGTGTGGAGATTTGAATGCGCGAACAGGGAGACTGGCTGATTTTATAGAAATAGATTCAAAATCAAGTTATTACAATTTACCTGAAGAAAGAGAATATGACCAGTGTCACCTAAGGTGTTCAATGGATAGAATTATTCAGAAAAATGGCAGACTTTTAGTTGATATTTGTACAGAAAATCAATTGTATATATTGAATGGCCGAACATTAGGAGATCTACAAGGTAAGTTTACATGCTTTCAACCTCAAGGCTGTAGTATTGTGGATTATTTCATTTGTTCAAACTCATATATGAAAAAGGTGAAACATATGAAAGTTAAAGATTTAATGGAGTATTCGGATCATTGTCCACTTGATTTAGATATAGATATACCAATCATGGACAAACATATATGCACAAGTCCATGAGAGATACACAGGCAGAGTATATAACTAAAGATTCATCACAACAAATAAGATTTTTATGGGGTAAAAATTCCAAAGAACAATTTCAAAGGGCACTTTTACTACCATCAATGCAACTGCATATAACACAAATAAAAAATCAAACAAAAACAGTATTAGAACAAATAGATAAAAATACAAAGCAATCTGATTTAACAAATGTAGTCAATGAATGTTCCAAGCAACTGTCTGATATCTTTATCAAAGTGGCAAAATTAAGCTTGAAGACCAGAAAGTCAAAACCTTTAAGAAAAATTAAACGCAATAAAAAATGGTTTGACTCAGAATGTACAAGTACGAGAAAAGAAGTAAAATCTTTACTAAATGCAATGAACAGAACTCCATATAAAGTTGAACTTCGGCAGAAATACTTTCAAAAAAGAAAACAGTACAATACTTTGATAAAAAATAAAAAGAAAATCTTCAAAAATAAGTTAGTATCGCAACTACATGATGCCATCGAAGAAGATCCAAGTATACTGTGGAAAACTTTACAAAAATTAAAAGAAAGCGAAGATGATGGATTGAAACATCAAAATCATATTAGTAACAGTAAGTGGACTGGACACTTAAAAACACTAGTAGGAAAAGAGCCGCAAATAGATCCAGAACGCAAAAAGCAAGTACAAATCATGTTCGAAAAATTGAAAATAACTGATAACCCACTCTTAGATAAGCAAATTACAACAGAGGAAATTACAAAAACAATCAAAAGACTAAAAAATAACAAATCACCAGGAAAAGATGGAATAACAAATGAAATGATTAAATCAGCTTCATTTAGTCTTATAGAGACAATGCGAGATATTTTCAATTTAGTGTTAGAAACGGGTATATATCCCTGGGACTGGAAAGTGGGAGTGAATGTTCCTATCTATAAAAGTGGATGCACATATAACCCGGAAAACTACAGAGGCATCACATTAACAAACACTATAGGGAAACTTTTTTGTCAAATACTAAATCATAGAATATCTGATTATTTAGAAAATAACAATAGTATTGTCAGAGAACAAGCTGGATTCAGGAAAACATGCAGAACTACGGATCATATTTTTCTACTTAAAAACTTAATAGATAAAGTACTAAAAGTAAAAACTAAAAGACTCTATTGCTGCTTTGTAGATTTTCAGAAAGCTTTTGACAATGTGTGGCATGAGGGTCTTCTAATAAAGCTAAACGAAATAGGGATAACAGGTAAAACCTATAATGTTATTAAAAACATGTATTCGAATGCAACAGTAGTTACAAAAATACAAGGAAAACACACTGATGAAATCATAGTGAAAAGAGGGGTGCATCAGGGAAATACATTAAGTCCTACATTATTTAACGTGTATGTCAATGATATAGTTCAATATATTGACGAGAAAGATTCGCCGTACATAACCGCAACAGATAGAATTCCTTGTTTACTCTATGCTGATGACCTAGCATTACTATCAACAACCAAAGTAGGTCTTCAAATTAAGCTGAATAAACTGCAAGAGTACATTTCGAACTGGGGTTTAAGGATAAACAAATCAAAAACAAAGGTAATAGTCTTTACGAAATCACCTCCTAAAATTCCAATTTATTTTAAATGTGGAGAACATGTAATTGAAACAGTAGAAACATATAAATATCTAGGTGTCATTTTTCATCAGAATGGTAAGTTTCAAGCAACTCAAGAACATTTAGTAAAACAAAGCAACAAAGCATTGTACGCCTTTAAAAGAGCAATTCACGGACAGAATTTAAAGACTACTATAATAATGCGTTTATTTGACTCATTAATAACCCCTGTTTTAACTTATGGAGCAGAAGTTTGGTTTCCTTTTTGTTTTCATGGGGAAACAGAATTTCATATTGATGAATTGTTTAAGACATGCTTATCAAATCAGTTTATGTACGAACATTTTCATATTAAATTTTGTAAACAAATACTGGGAGTTCATAAAAAAGCATTAGTACTACCCACTTTAGGGGAATTGGGAAGATATCCACTGACCCTTAAAATCATATGCCAGATAGTATCCTTTTGGATTCATTTGATAGAATCAAAACCAGACTCTTATATTAGAATAGTATACGATAATTTGTATCAGAAGAATAGGTATGATAAATGGATCAATACGGTAAAAAATATTCTTTACACAATTGGATTTAAACATGTGTGGAAAAACCAAAGTACTCTTGATGTACATCGGTTAAGCTATGCTGTTCAAAGAAAGCTTGAGGCTATGTATAAAACATTCTGGATCTACCAGAAGAAACAGTGTGCAAAGCTAAAATTTTATGATTTTGCTACCAAAGAGTACAGGATGGAACCATATTTAATAAACTATGAAAACAAAACCCATAAAATTACCTTTTGTAAATTTCGCATAAGTTGTCACAGTTTAATGATAGAGAAAGGGAGGCACCAAAATATGCCCAGAGAGGACAGAAAATGTAAAAACTGTGACAAAATAGAAGACGAATTTCATTTACTTGATGAATGTGTCTTATATAATGAACTTAGAAACAATTTGTTACTAAAGATTAAAACAAGAGACAAAGAATGTAAACAATGTATAGATAAGTTAAGCGACATAATCACAGTTGATATCTATCAAGCAGATATCATTAGATATGTGTATGAATGTATGGAGAAACGAGACAAAGAAAAGTAGAATGCAACATGTTTTTAGTGGACATCATTTGGGCAGAAAGATAATTAAAACTGATGTTTGTTTTGTTGTGTCAAATAGGTCTGCATGACTTAAATGGCAATAAATATTCTGAATCTGAATCTGAATCTGAATCTGAATCTGAATCACACACAAACATGCACTCACACACACACTCACACACACACACACACACACACACACACACACACACACACACACACACACACACACACACACACACACACACACACACACACACCACTGACACAGACATACAAACACACTCTCACACACATATACACACAAACATACACACACACACACACACACACACACACAAACACACACATACACACACACTCACACACACATGCACACACTCACACACATACACTTACATACATACACACACGCACGCTCGCACACACACACACACACACACACACACACACACACACTCACACGCACACGCACACACACACATACACACACACACACACACACGCACACACACGCACACACACACACACACACACCACACACACACACACACACACACATTTCCACTGGTTCTCGCACATTTCATCAATAAACTTTATTCTAAGGGAAATATATGCCTTGAATTCTGAGTAAAATCATAAAGGATACAAAAGTAATCTATCCGCCGTAAGGCACATATTTTGGGACATATATACCCTAATATCATATCAATCTTATGATTGCATCATAAAATTTAAGTTTCTAATTATATATGTGGTAATGGACACAGTTATTCAGTGTTTTTTTGTTGTTGTTGTTGTTGTTTTTTTAACAGTCATTAATTCAAATTTTACATAAAATCATTTACATTCGTCACACATGATTATCAAAAAGGGGAGTACAAGATATGAATAAAAATGGATGGTAATAGGTGAGACATTCAGTGAAACTCGAAACTCGAGTATTTTAATGAGGGTAGTTGGATAAGCCACAAGCTTCTTTACACCAGGCCCTCAGAAAAAACAACAACAACCCCCCCCCCCCCCAAAAAAAAAAAAAAAAAAAAAAAAAAAAAAAAAAAAAAAAAAAACCACCCACAAGCAAACCAACAATAAAAAAGATAACTAAACAAGCCAAACAAACGTAATGGAATCAGCAAGTTAATAAACAAATCAAGGACACAATGACAAAAGCAATTACGTAGTTATTTACATAACCACTCAAGGTGTCCAATCAATTCAATCACTTCACACCAAACACACACAAACACATACACATACACACACACACACACACACACACACACACACACACACACACACACACACACACACACACACACACACACACACACAGAGATATATATATATATATATTGATAAATACACATAAATCAATAATCCAACATGATATCAAATACACAAATCTAGTAACAATTCACTAGACAAAATGTGTTTCTCACAATTTCATTGAATGGACAATAAAAAATATAATGAAAATACTAAATCCGACACATAGCAGCAATGATTCAGAGGTCAAAGCAAACACACACACACACACACACACACGCGCGCGCGCACACGCGCACGCACGCACGCCGGCGTGTCCTTACACGTGCACTCTCATGCCCACTTCAACACTGAGAATAAATACAAAATCCAGATGACAGATACACACAAGTTCAATGACAAAAGAAACAAAATCAAAGCAAGCAAACCAGCGCACACGTGCATACTCAACACACACACACACACACACACACACACACACACACACACACACACACACACACACACACACACACACACACACACACACACCACACACACACACACAAACACCAAGTTCGACAAGCATACTCACAAAATGTCTATTACAAGAAATTGAACAAATGTGTGTGATACGCTTTTTTGAAAGATGATATGCTACTTTTCTTTTTGATAAGGACTGGGATTTCGTTCCATAATTTGCTACCAGAAAAAACAAGAGATGACATAAAAAGATCGGTTCTTGGACGAGGAGTAACAACACTGCTTTTATTACGAACAGTTTTATCAGGGAACTTGTAATAAAGATAATGTGGAGCTAGTTTATTCATAATCTTATACATAAATACCCCTTTGTTAAAGAGACAATGTAAACTAAAAGGAAGAATGTTCAGCTCTTTGTAACAATTAGTATCTAAGGAAGTAGTTCTAAGGAGAATTAACTTGAGAGAACGTTTAAAAACTCTCTCAAGTTGTCTCAAACAGTTTTTACTTGCCAAATCCCAACATGTAGATGCATAGTCAATATCTGGTTTTATATAAGAGTAGAAGAATAATTTACGAGTGTGTTGATCAAGGAAATGTTTTATTCTGTTGAGTTGGAACAGCTTCTTAGATATTTTTTTAGAAATACTAAAAACATGATTTGACCATGACAAGTGAGGAGGCCAAGCAGTTTATATGAACTTACTTCATCGAGTATTTTATCGTATATTTTTATATCATTTAGGCTAGTTTGAAAGTTTTGGCGCTTTTGTCTTGTTGCAACCACCATACATTTTTATTTCTGTGGATGCAGAGCCATATGATTATACTCTGTCCATGCTGCTAGATTGTTTAAGTCTTTTTACAAAGTTGAACCTACAAAGTTTAAATCATAACCAGCTGTATGAATGGTAGTATCATCAGCAAAGAGGTCACAAGAGGAAGAAACATGTAGAGGAAGATCATTGATGTATATTGAGAAAAGGACAGGCCCTAGCACAGAACCTTGAGGAATACCATACTTCACAGGCAAAAGGGGTGAGAGAATTGAACCTTGGTAAACAGATTGTCTTCTTTTGTCAAGAAACGAGGTAATCAGTTTTAGTGCATCAGCGCATAAACCATACATCGCCAGTTTTTTTTACAAGGAGATTGTGATCAATACAGTCAAATGCTTTAGCAAAATCTACAAAAACTGCTCCAGTTAAGAGATTATTGTTGATATTTAAATGCCATTGCTCTATGAGATTGCTGAGTGCAGTATGACATGAGTGATTTTCTCTAAAGCCACTTTGATTAGGATGAAATAAGCTATGTTCAGTAAAGTGTGACAGAAGATGTAGCTTAAGATGCTTTTCTAAGAGTTTAGATAAGATGGATAGAATCGAAATGGGTCGATAGTTTGAAGGGTCATTAGGATCTCCAGATTTAAGAACAGGTACAACTTTGGCATCTTTAAACATTTGAGGATAGCAACTTTTTTTAATACAGAGATTATAAATATATGTAAGATGTTCTGAGATGACTTGTGCAGAAACTTTCAAAATTTTGCAATCCAAATCGTCTAAGCCACGGGAGTTTGTTTCCTTTAACGAACATAACTCCTTATACACTTCATGCACGCTAATATATTTCACAGAGAGAGAGAGAGAGAGAGAGGAGAGAGAGAGAGAGAGAGAGAGAGAGAGAGAGAGAGAGAGAGAGAGAGAGAGAGAGAGAGAGAGAGAGAAAACTTTGAACAGGAAAAAAAAAGGTACATAAGACTAAGGACACAAGACAGGAAGTTATGGGGCAGGAAGACACTAATATATTGATGTCGGGCAAAATGCAATGTAACATGAAACAACTACAACGAATCTTTGTGGATAATGCTCAAAATAGCCATGTCTTTTAAAATGTAGGAATTTGATAAACACTTCCATCATACTGCAGGATGTTGAAATGCAAAACTGTAATTTAGAAACATTACAACAGTATTTGTAATGCACATAGCTTATTTTGCACCACACTCACTTCTGAGTGTGGCTTTAGATTCCTCAGTTATGGACCAAATCCCTATGAATGCAACACACACACACACACACACACACACACACACACACACACACACACACACACACACACACACACACACACACACACACACACACACACACACACACACACAAACACACACACACACACACACACACACACACACACACAAATATATATACACACACACATACATACACGCACACACACATATATAAATATATATATATATAATTATAAGTACACAAACACATATATATATATATATATATATATATATATATATATATATATATATATATATATATATTTGTGTGTGTGTGTGTGTGTTTGTGTGTGTGTGTGTGTGTGTTCACTTGATGGGACTAGACGTTAACCTGAAGATATCACACACACAAGTGCTTTCGCGCGCACACACAGACACACAGACACAGCCACACACACATACACACACACACACACACACACACACACACACACACACACACACACACACACACACACACACACACACACACACACACACGTTTAGTTTTCATGTGCCAAGGGATTGCTTGCTATCCTAAGGACTATAGAGTTCCCATATGACTTGAGTCATTGCCATGGATTTCATTGCCAAATGTTTACTAGAATTTTTGGTAGTCTTAAACTTTTTCAGAAACAGCTTAATAAATCACTCCTTCCCCCCCTTTTCTTTTAGAATGAAAAAGACAAAATATCTGTAAAACTATAGGATTAGTTTGGTTTACTCAGCAAGTTTATTTCTTGAGAAAATTGACAAAGAAGGCTGAGAAATGGACAGGAAAATGTAATAAAAGTTACATGGGTTATTTTGGTTTAAGCTCGTCTGAAAATTGTTGAAACTACACTACGATTGGCTACCATGTTTTTAAGCTCGTTTCCAAATTGCTAAAATTGCACTGTCCATCTATGCTCTTTCCTTTGATGCTGCTCTGAGGTTTCACAGTTTATTTGACAACTGTCATTTTCTGATGGATTACCAGAAACATCACACAGAGAAGATAATGGCTTTGTTCCGTCCATCTCCAGAAGAAAAGAAAAACAGGTTGCCGATTGTCGTTGGAAAGAAAGTCAGAAAGAAAGAAATTATTGAGAAAGAAGAAGAAGAAGAAGAAGAAGAAGAAGAAGAAGAAGAAGAAGAAGAAGAAGAAGAAGAAGATATCATTATCTGTCTCTCTCTCTCTGTGTCTCTGTCTCTCTCTTTCTGTCTCTCTTTCTTTCTTTCTCTGTCTGTCGGTTTGTCTATGTGTCTGCCTGTCTGTCTGTCTCTATTTCTTTCTCAAGGTTGGGAAAATATACCACATTGGGAGGAATCACTCAATCACACACACACACACACACACACACACACACACACACACACACACACATACACACACACACACACACACACACACACACACACACACACACACACACACACACACACACACACACACACACACACACACACACACCCTAAACCGACGCACTCGCACAGCCATCAGCAGCTTATTTGAGCATCACCTGTAAGCATTGTTGACATCATCCTCACTTAACAAACGTTATAACATATTTAAACACGAGTTTTACTTCACCCTTCCAAAACAGGAGTTGCAAAAACTAATGTTTCTAAAGAAAAGACTGCAGGCTAATGCAATACAAAACATCTGCTCTTTTTGTAGTGTATACATGAGTTTATAAATACAAACACAAGGGAATATGCACATGTATCAGTGATCGTGCAATTGCAAAAATACAGCTGACAAACAACTCCATGTCTGTTAAAATAATAATAATGATAACTACAAGTCTGTTGTCTCTTTCAAGGCAGCGGTAACTTTGTCTTCGAAATTGTTAATGCTATTTTTAAGTGAGAAAAAAAAACAAACAAGCAAAAGCAGTGCCTGGCAAAAAAAACACAAAAAACAACAACAAAAAACACCCATGATATAGCAAGTTTTGATGAACTCCACCAATGTTTTTTCACTGATTTAGTAATCCAGTATATGGAAGCCACATCTTTTGAAATTCAAAGTAATTCATTTCTAATTGATATGTGCACTTTTCCATCTTGTATCTGTGATTTAGTTCAATCAAGAAAACCTGAAATTCTGGTTTCGTTTTGTTTATTCTATTTCTATATAAAAAATGCTTCCCCAGTAGAATGATCAAGTCTGTCACTCTGTCTGTCTTGATATCCTCTGTTGTACCAAAAAGTATTAATTCACAATTAAAAGACAGTCTGTGACAATCATCGCATTTTTCTTTCAAAATATTTCCCAGTTGAAACCAAAAAGATTGTGCGTACTGGCAGAAGTATAAGTAGTGTTCTATTGTGTCTTTTTCCTCGTTGCAAAAAGTACATCTGTCAGCGTCTGTAATGCCCATCTTCATCAAAATACTATTTGTAACCAATATTCTATAGCATATTTTGATTTGAAACCACTTCAATTTGATTTCTTTTATTCCCTTTATCTTTGAGGGAAGCATGCCATTCAATCGCAGTGCGGAGTTTTTTTCCCAGTGCACAAAGGGTTTAATGTCCAGTATTTCTATTTCCTCTAACAAAATAGAATAATAAGCCTTGGAACCCCTTGGGGCACTAATAATGAGCTGTACAGCTCTTGTTGGCGAATCACTAAGATTGTCTTCAAGGACAATGTTTCTCAGTCTTTTGTAGCACTTGACTGATCGAACACAACCAAAGTATTCCAGAAAATTCATTTTGATTCCCGTTTTGTATACAAAAGACTGATGACTTAAGAACTCGCCTTCTTCATCTACTAAATGCTTTACTAGAAATACACCGTTGTCTGCCCATTTCTTAAAAAAGAAAGTTTTGTGGGCAATCTTGAATTTCTCATTGAAGAATAATGGTTCAGCTAACAGTTCGCAGCTTTTATTTAGTTGTACCTGAGAACAAAATCTTGAGTATGCAGTAAAAACATCTTCCCAAAACTGATTGAATTTACTCTCAAAATACTTTGGGCCCCAAGAATGCAGCAATTCTATTTCTGGGCATACAGATTGTAAAATTTTTACCCATTTTGGAGACTGAGCACACAATCTAATATCACTTTTTGTGAAGAGACGTAAAATTGAAGACCCCCCCCCCCCACACACACACACACTTATACACACACGTACACACACACTCACACACACACTTTTACACACACACACACACACACTTACACACTTACACACACAAACACAACACACACACACACACACACACACACACACACACACACACCACACACACACACACACACACACACAACACACACACACACACACACACACACACACACACAAGAACAGGTATATAACTTTTCAGCATGCTGCATATCAATATATGATCAACAGTTATACTATGTCCACATATGCAAGATACATGTCCAACATATTTTGTTTTAAAACAGTTCATTTCCCATCTGCAAGCCAGAGAAACAATTTCTTTTATACAATAAAAATCTGTTTCATATATTTTAACAAAAGACTGAAATTTTACCATCCCTTCATATACACCTAAACAACCAAGTTTCTTTTTTTCATATTGGAATAACTTTTGTTGTGCTTTTTCCACAATCTGATAACATTCTTGTAGTGACAAATGAAGTGTCAAATTTTTCACATCTATCAATTGTTTTGCCCCATTTTTTGCTAAAAGATCAACTGTTTCATTGCAATGTATACCAGAGTGAGATGGAATCCAACAAAAAGTTATATCTGAACCTTTTAAGGTGAGGAGATGAATTAAATGACAAATTAATCTCAAAAACAAGTTCTGATCTAACTTTTGTTTGCATAGAACTGATGGCTTGAATTACTGATTTGGAATCAACACAAAAAAGAATGCGGAAAACAGCTCTTGGGAAATCGATTAGGAAATTGAGTGCTATTAATATTGCTATGAGTTCTGCTGTAAAAATTGAAATATTCTCCCCAAGATGAAATGATTTTTCCGATTTCAGCTCTGGTATAATGTATGCA
>CM060318.1:14727195-14752195 GCA_030674155.1 Stramonita haemastoma
CTGTCTGTCTGTCTGTCTGTCTGCTCTCTCTCTTCTCTCTCTCTCTCTCTCTCTCTCCTCTCTCTCTCTCTCTCTCTCTCTCTCTCTCTCTCTCTTAATCTTGACATGTTTCGCATTGGATATCATGTTATGCTAGTCTGTTAATTTATCTGTTACTTGTTTGCTTGTTGATGCATTTTCTTCCCAGATTCAAAGTACACACAGACACAGACACAGACACAGACACAGACAGACACAGACACAGACAGACACACAGACACACAGACACAGACACAGACAACACAGACACAGACACAGACACAACACACACACACACACACACACCACACACACACACACACACACACACACACACACACACACATTCATGTTATTTTGATAGCTTCTAGCAGTTTTCTAGAATATTTTTGTCAAGTTGTTACTATCTGCATGTTCACTAGTTCGTACATCTGTTTTTACACATGCATTTTGAGTGCTGGAAGAAGAGCCATTGATTTGGGATATATATTTTTACTGATAAAAAGAAATGAAAATGTTTGTTCTATTGTGGTGTCTCTCTGTCTGCCTGTCTGTGCTCGTCTACCTGTCTGTCTGCCTGACTCTCTGCATCTTTATTGTCTCTGTCTGCCTGTGTTTCTGTTAGTGTCCAAGTGTCTCAGTCTGGCTCTGTTTCTTCCCATGCCTCTTATTGTGCATGTGTGTGTGTTGTGTGTGTGTGTGTGTGTGTGTGTGTGTGTGTGTGTGTGTGTGTGTGTGTGTGTGTGTGTGTGTGTGTGTGTGTGTGTGTGTCACAGATAACGTGTGCGTGTGAGTATCACACGTGTGCATGTGTGTATCATACACGCGCTCGCAAGCGCTCACATGCACATACACAGATTTGCACACCCATAAACACACACAAACACACGCACACACGTGCGCGCGTGCGTGTACACACACATATACGTACATACATACATGCGCATACATGCACTCACGCACGCAGACGCATGCCCTCAAACCCGCACGTAGACGCAAACACATAAATACGCACACGTGCACGCGCACATACCCACACATACACACACGCGCGCACACTCCCCCTCCCCCCCACACACATGCACGCACACACACATACACATACACACACGCGCGCGCACACACACGCACACACACACACACAAATAATTGCTCATAACCATCATCACAGAAAGTTAGCTATACAATGTTTGGATTTCTGATTCCAAAATAAAGTGTTTGCCTCTACTGATCGTGTGAAACATAATTATCTGGACATGTTGTGCCTGTGGATGGGATTTGTAGCCCCGATTAGCACATGGAAAGGAAGCCTGGCTGATTCTTTGAGAATTTTAAAACGCATGATCTCCATAAGCAGTCCAATCAAATATGAAATGATTTTCCTCTTTGATTTCTTCTCTTTACAACTTGGACAAGCTTTTTCTTGATCTGATTCTCTATAATGATGTACATGAGAGACACTGACACTGACACATTATTTATTTTGAATAGGCCATAGCCCCTTTCAATGGGGGAATATAACATCAATAACTCTTCCTTGGTATTATGCCTAAACAACCCAAAGAATCCAAATGTCTGATATTTTTTCAAAAGCAAATTATGTTTCTATTGATCACATATACTTACACTGTATCATTTTACAAGTATTTCTTAGTGTTCATTTAAAGCATGAGATCGAAGTTTGAAAGCATGGAATAAAAATCTAGTACAATCAAAAATTTGTTCTTCTTGGAATATCATGAAAAGATTATGATTTCCAGAGTTCACAGCATTATTGAAATGTTTTGCTCCTATATCTTTGTACTTTGGGCATTCAAAATTAAAGTGAGTTTATGTTTCCAAAGTCTTGTTGCAGAATAGATATTCCAAATGTTCTTCATTTTTAGAGTAACGATACTTATGAACATTAATCTGTGACACTTCCATCCGAAACTGAGCAACTGCATTCCGATACATGTTCATCCACAAATGTCTATGTACTTTTCTTTTCCAAAATATGTCTTATACAATCTATACACTGAAAATCTACCGCTCTTTTCTACATGGTCGAGCCACCTAAAACAGGATGAACTCTGCAGTCTTTCTCTAAGTTCTCTGAAAAACAATCGTTGTTCACCAAATCCAAACAGCCATGCTTGCTCAAACCCATTCTCACATAAGAAAGTGTGAAGCCTGGTTACCCAAGTAACAGTTCCACGTTCATGAAGCTTTAACAGCATTGTGTACGCTTTCTTTGAAAAGAAGTGTTCAGGTTGTTTCAATAATCTAAACCAGTTTCTAACACATTTTACAACAGAATTAATCCACAAAGGGTATCTGCGTAGCTCACCATATATCATGTCGTTAGGCGTTTTATCAGTTACATGAAGTAAACGTTTACAAGCATAAAGATGGATTCGTTCTACTTGCTCAAACTTCTGAAACCCCCAAATTTCTGCCTCATATAATAGATCTGGAACTACCTGTGTGTCGAACAGTTTGAAAAATATTGCAGCTGAACTACAGTCAATTCTAGTTAAGGTTTTTAGAATTTCTATTGTACTTTTCTTCGCTCTTACTGTGATGTCTTCCATTGCTGAAGTTAAACTATGTCTGGTGGAGAAAATCAGTCCCAAATATTTATACGAATTGGCAATTTCCAATGGTATTCCATTCAGTTCCCATCTTTCCCTAGGACCCAGAAACCCACCCTTCCTAAACACTACCACTTTAGATTTTTCCATGTTGACTGTTAAACCTAGCCTATGTGCCGATTCTTGAAGAATATTTAGTTGATTCTGTAATCCAATCACTGTTGAAGACAAAAGAGTTAAATCGTCAGCAAACAGTAACATAAATATATCAGTCTCCCAGGAGCCAAAAGACACACCATGCCTTCCCTTAACAGTTATATCATTTGCCAGTTCGTTTATCAAAAGGGAAAAAAGAGTAGGACTCATAATGCATCCTTGCTTTAACCCCTGTATACAATTGAAATATTCAGACAGTCCATTTTTACTCATTACACAAGACTGGACTGTTTTATACATGGCCTGAATCATTTTTAGCATTCTTCCACTGATTCCCGATTTCATAAGTACTGCTTATAGAATCTGCCTATTTACTGTATCATAGGCTTTTCTAAAATCAATGAAAGCAACATGCAATTTTGAGTTTCTAGAAAAGTGTTTTTCAATGATAGCATGCAGGGTGAAAATGTGGTCAATTGTTGATCGGCCTTTTCGAAAGCCTGCCTGTGCATCGTTTAACAGAAAATTTTCCTCAGCTCAGATATACAACCTGTTATTTATGACTTTTGTGAATACTTTACTTAAAACACTCAATAACGAAATGCCCCGATGTACATGAGAAAGAGAGAGAGAGATTTGATTTTTTATTTGATTTATTGTTTTATAGCAAAGATAATGGAATAAGCACTCTTGTGCATTTTTTCATCCAGTCCCCATGTGTATGCAGTTTTGTAAATGTCATCTGTTCCCACCGGCATACGATGGCCTACTCTTACGAAAAGCGGAACAGGATTTAACGTGTGCGCAAGATGTTCTGCGCGCGTTCGCACACGGGGCCTCGGTTTAAAGTCTCATCCGAAGGACTTTTGGGGAGAGTGGAGTAAGCACTGATGTTGACTCCAGGAGAAAAATCTCCTTGACCACACTCGAACTCGGGTCGTCAAATTGCCAGCGCAATGTTCTGACCACTAGGCTATCCGAGAAACCCAGAGAGAGAGAGAGAGAGAGAGAGAGAGAGAGAGAGAGAGAGAGAGAGGAGAGAGAGAGAGAGAGAGAGAGAGAGAGAGAGAAAGAGAGACAGACAGACAGACAGACAGGCAGACAGAGAGACAGGCAGACAGAGACAGACAGAGAAGGAGGGAGGAGAGAGAGAGGGGGGTGGAGGGAGGAATGTTATGTGTATATTACATGCAGAGAAGAAAATAACAAGCTCAAAACAAACAAGCTAAATAAACTAGGAACTACAGGGAGACAAACCAACCAACCATAGGAATGACAGACTGACACGAAATCTGTCAACAACAAAAAAACAACAAACCACTTATTTTTTTCTGTACCAACTCCTTGCCACGCTGGTTCCTAAAAGTATTGATGCAAAGAGGCAAGAGCAGCAGGTGCGGGGGGAGGGGGGGGGGACTGGGGATTACTGGGGAGGAAAGTGGGGCAAAGGAGAGGAGAGAAGGGGGTTAGACAGAGAGCTTCCATGTAGCAGCCCCAGATCAAAAGTAAATGACTTTTCTTTTTGGAGCCAGTTCCCTTCATCTCTGAATGCACTGCCTGACGTTTGGATGTCGTGCTCATAAAAACGGCATGGCTTGTTGACATGCTCCTATAGAAACGACATCAATCATGGGACAGAAGGTGTGGTGTGTGTGTGTGTGTGTGTGTGTGTGGTGTGTGTGTGTGTGTGTGTGTGTGTGTGTGTGTGTGTGTGTGTGTGTGTGTGTGTCTGTCTGTCTGTCTGTCTGTCTGTCTGTCTGTCTGTCTGTCTGTCTGTCTGTCTGTCTGTGTCTATGTCTGTGTCTGTGTGTCTGTGTCTGTGTCTGTGTGTTTATCTGTTTCTTCTTTCATATCAAGGATAACTGAATAAGAACTCGTGTGCTGTTTTACATCCAGTCCCAGTGTGTATGCAGTTTTGTAAATCCTTACATCTGTTCCCACCGGCACACAATGGTCTACTTTTATGAAAAGCGGAACAGGATTTAATGTGTGCGCAAGATGTTCTGCGTGTGTTCGCACACGGGGCCTCGGTTTACGGTCTCATCCAAAGGACTTGTAGGGAGAGTGGAGTCAGTACTGATGTTAACTCCAGGAGAAAAATCTCCTCAAATGGGAATCGAACCTAGGTCATCAGATTGGCAGCCAGCTGCCAGTTAGCAAGATGGGAGTGGAGATCCCTCACTGCTTCAGTCAGCCAGCAAGATGGGAATGGCGATTCCTCACTGTTTCAGCCAGTAAGATGGGAATGGAGATTCCTCACTGTTTCAGCCAGTAAGATGGGAATGGAGATTCCTCACTGTTTCAGCCAGTAAGATGGGAATGAGATCCCTCACTGCTTCAGTCAGCCAGTAAGATGGGAATGGAGATTCCTCACTGTTTCAGCCAGTAAGATGGAATGGAGATTCCTCCTGTTTCAGCCAGTAAGACGGGAATGGAGATCGTTCACTGTCTGCTTCAGCCAGTAAGACGGGAATGGAGATCCTTCACTGTCTGCTTCAGCCAGTAAGACGGGAATGGAGATCGTTCACTGTCTGCTTCAGCCAGTAAGACGGGAATGGAGATCGTTCACTGTCTGCTTCAGCCAGTAAGACGGGAATGGAGATCGTTCACTGTCTGCTTCAGCCAGTAAGACGGGAATGGAGATCCTTCACTGTCTGCTTCAGCCAGTAAGACGGGAATGGAGATCCTTCACTGTCTGCTTCAGCCAGTAAGACGGGAATGGAGATCCTTCGCTGTCTGCTTCAGCCAGTAAGACGGGAATGGAGATCCTTCACTGTCTGCTTCAGCCAGTAAGACGGGAATGGAGATCCTTCACTGTCTGCTTCAGCCAGCAAGATGGGAATGGAGATTCCTCACTGCTTCAGCCAGCAAGATGGGAATGGAGATTCCTCACTGCTTCAGCCAGCAAGATGGGAATGGAGACCATCTCTCCCATTTTCTAATCAGTAAAGAGGCAGAGTGAGTGATCGATTATCATTTGTTTTATCTGTGGACATTTAAAAAAAATAACATAATTCGCTGTAGTGTAACAGTTTACTTGAATAGTTCATGGGGCTTTATTCGGTATTACAAGTGATCTACAAACATGGAAACAACATTTAATAGTTGAACAATCCCAGCTTGTGTGCCTGATGTGTATTTCCTATCTTTTTTAATGGATTCCCAAAGCAGAATATTAAACCTGGAACTGGCTGATGATTGGTTTGCAGAACAGTGAAGGGGGGAGGAAAGTATCGATTTTAATCTGACTGAAAAGTTCTAGCACTAACCTTGAAAGACTTGGAATTCTTCTTGTGGTATAACAGGACGGACAGTGGCAGGATGACTAAGATATCCGCCTGGCATCAAGTAAACCGTGAGGTTCTGCGTTCGATTCCCAGCCTCGTCCTTTCTTCCCAGTTTGACGAAAAAAATGGGACTAAATGTCAAAGTCATTCGGCTAAGACTATATACCGACGCCTGTGTGCGAACGCACGTCGAACATCTAGTGCACACATTGAAACCCATTCTGCCTTTCGAAGAGCAGGATATTGTGTGCCGAGAGGAGCGGATGACAACAAAATATATTAAAAAAACCAGCATGCACACAGGTGTCGTGTTTAGACACCATCCCTGAGGGAAAGTCTGGAAGGTGGAGTCCCCAGGGCGGTTCGGAACTGTAGGCCTATATGACAACGTTCTGTGGTGGCTCCTGCGACGGCACTGGAACCATTTGTATCAGGGATTGCCTTTCCAATGGATCACTCCAGCGACGTGGAGAGGAGGGGTCTGCTGAATGGATAACAACTTGCCCTCTATACTTAGTTAAACAGGCTTTGCGCTCTAGAACCAAAAGAAAAGTGTTGCGTAATATATTTAGTTATATATTAGTTATAGCACAGTGCAGTGCAGTGCAGTGCAGTGCAGTGCAGTGCAGTGCAGTGAAGTGTAGCGTAGCGTAGCGTAGCGTAGTGTAGCTAGTCGTAGTGTAGTGTAGTGTAGTGTAGTGTAGTGTAGTGTAGTGTAGTGTAGTGTAGTGTGCTGTCCTGCGCTAACCATAAAGGGATATTGCATTGTAACCTAACAGGAATATTGTATTCTTACAGGGATATATTGTAACCATACAGGGATATTACATTGTAGCCTAGCAGTGATATTGTATTGCAACCATACAGGGATATTATATTGTAGCCTGGTAGGGATATTGTATTGTAGCCATGAAGAGATATTGCATGGTAGCCATACAGGATATTGTAGTGTAGCCACACAGGGATATTGTATTGTAGCCATGAAGAGATATTGTGTTGTAACCTGGTAGAGATATTGTATTGTAACCATACAGGATATTGCATTGTAACCATACAAGATATTGTATGGTAACCATACAGGGATATTGTATTGTAATCTAACAGGGATATCGTATTGCAGCCTGGCAGGAATATTGTAACCTGGCATGGCAGGGATATTGTATTGTATTCTTACAGGGATATTGTATTGTATTCTTACAGGGATATTGTATTGTATTCTTACAGGGATATTGTATTGTATTCTTACAAGGATATTGTATTGTATTCTTTCAGGGATATTGTATCGTATTCTTACAGGGATATTTTATTGTAGCCTGGCAGGTATATTGTACTGCACATTGGCAGGGATATTGTACTGTATACTGGCAGGGATATTGTATTAAAGCCTGGCAGGGATATTGTACTGTACACTGGCAGGGATATTGTATTAAAGCCTGGCAGGGATATTGTACTGTACACTGGCAGGGATATTGTACTGTACACTGGCAGGGATATTGTACTGTGCACTGGCAGGGATATTATACTGTACACTGGCAGGGATATTGTACTGTACACTGGCAGTGATATTGTAATGTACACTGGCAGGGATACTGTATTGCACAACGGCAGGGATATTGTACTGCACAATGGCAGGGATATTGTACTGTACACTGGCAGGGATATTGTATTGATAATTTAAGATACTATTGTATTATAAACTTGTTTATGACATGGCTCCTTTGTATTTGATAGATCGTCTTCCACATCTTGTTTCTTCAGTAAATCCATATCATCATCATAATCCTTTAGAAAGGCAGATTCCACGTGGCAGAACGAAATTGTATAAATCCTCTTTTTTCCCTTTGCCACTTGCCTTTGGAATGATTTACCAGAAAAAATTAAGCAGCAGAATTCCTTAAGTCTTCTTAAGTACTACAGCTGACAGTATAGTTCCCAAATATTTTTATTTACTCAATGTAAAACAGAAATAATACTTTGTAAACTTAGGTTTGAAATGCGAGATTTAAAGCAGGACTTATTCCGATGCCATTTAACTAACTGGCCTTCATGTGAATGTGGGGCTGCTGTTGAGGATGCTGCTCATTGTTTGATAAACTGCCCTCTATACCACCAGAGCTGAGTGGTCACTATAGATGTCTACTATTGATAAACTGCCCTCTATACCACCAGAGCCGTGTGGTCACTATAGATGTCTTGCCTGGTGATATGAAATCTGGTGTTACAGCTTTATTGTACGGTAAAAGCGATAAAAGTCTACAAGATAATTATACAATATTTGCAGCTGTAGGGTAATTTATTTTGCCGTCGCAAAGGTTTAATTTAAGATGACCTATTTCTATTACGAATATAACTTTGATACTGTGTGTCGCACATTCATGGCACGCGCGCGTGTGGCCGTGTGCGTGTGCGTGCGCGTGTGCATACGTTCTCTCATGCGAGTGCACATAGCATATATGAGAGAGCTGCAATCTTATGTGTTGAACATCATAATTGTATGTTGTATTATCGTTTTCTGGTGTAAACATGTCACAATCAGTCTTGCGATGGTGTTGCCTTGCATTGCCGTGATGCATCTACCCCTTGTTATTGTTTATTTGTGTTTCTCTTCTGGTATTTTCACAATTTTGAGTACTTAGCTTATCTGTTCTTATCGTTCATTATTTGATGCAATGTTTTCATCTGCAGCCTATTCTTGTTAATATATGGATGTTGAGTACCCATATCAGCTTTGCTTGTTGTACTCATTTAATGCATTGGCGCTCGTTGTTTCGAACAAATAAAACTGTGTAAACCATATGTATTGTAGCCTTACATGGCACAATTACCCAGTTTTCTTCTTTCACCTATCCTGCCTATGCATGCACATGCAATCCTTAATGCTACGCTCGACACACACAACTGAAAATTTTCCCAACTGCTAAAAAACCCAAATACGTTGAAATTTGTGTTACCTAGGTCAGAGTCTTTAATCAAACCTTAAACGAGTGCTTACCTTGGGAAGCCGAAGTTTGATCAAAGTCAGGTTGGTCTGTGTGCGACTGACCTCAGCATGGGCACTCTTATTTATTTATTTTTTTAATTTTCTTTATTTTTTCTTTAATCTTTTATATCGCGGGTAATGGAATAAGCATTCTTGTGCTTTTTTACATCCAGTCCTCGTGTGTATGCAGTTCTGTAAATGTCATCTGTTCCCACCGGCACACGATGGCCTACTCTTACGAAAAGCGGAACAAGATTTAACGTGTGCGCAAGGTGTACTGCGTGCGTTCGCACACGGGGCCTCGGTTTATAGTCTCATCCGAAGGACTTTGGGGGAAAGTGGAGTCTGCACTGATGTTAACTCCAGGGGAAAAATCCCCTCGACCGGGAATCAAACCTGGATTTTCAAATTGCCAGCGCAATGTTCTGACCACTAGGCTATCCCGTCCCCCTCTTGTGTGCTCTGAGAAAGCCGTTAGCAGTGACCCAGCAACAGGGAGGGCACCCCCCTCTCCACCAAAGACGGTCTCTTGCGCCCGTTGGCAGGCAGGAAACATCTGTTCCCGTCCAGATGTTAAAACTGCCTGAAGCTTGGAGCAAAGATACAAACCACTTCCTCTCCCTCCACCAGTTGAGGACTGGAAGCAGACAGTGTTCAGTGCTGCAAAAGGCCGAAGTGGTGCTGGTAACGGGAGGGCGGCCAAAGTTGCTTTCCCAAAAGTTTGAAATACCTGTCAGAGTAAATACTAATATATTTAATTCAGGAGAACCGTTCTGCAGTGCTTTTTGTGAGCAAACAACTAAAACAAACTATGACAAGTACTTTACAATGGAATGTCCATGGTGCAGTGTAGCATCCCATAGGGAGAAGTCATGTTGAAATACTTTAATCACCTCATCCCATGAAGGGATATTACAACACTGTCAGGAACATTTTTATGCATTCATGAAAAATATAAAAACACAAAGAAAAGGGACAATCTATATTTGTTTAAACATTCTAATGTAAATTCAATCCAAAGTTACGACCCCCTCACCACCACCACCCCTTCACACACACACACACACACACACACACACACACACACACACACACACACACACACACACACACACACACACACACACACACACACACAACCAGGTAGGCACAAAATGCAGTACAGACCATAGATTAGAAAAATGCATAATGAACTTGCATGTATATTTGTCACAACACACAAAATATCCCCAATGAGTTCCGCACTGTCCCAGAAAGGACAGGCTTGGATTTTTGTTGTGACTAGCTCGTTTTTAATTCGTCCGGAAAAGGGGTGGCAATCACAGCCATCTCACAAAACACAACTCAAGAGGAAAAACATTAGAAACACAACATTTTCATACAAATTTAACAACTCTAAGCTAACACGCCCCTTTCCCCCCTCCGCCCTTCCTAACGCCCCTATCCCTCTGCACAAATATATAAACAAGAAAAAGAAATCAATGAGCATAATACACACACACACACACACACACACACACACACACACACACACACACACACACACACACACACACACACACACACACTCCGACAGTATCTTCACAATGGGGGAAAAGGCATGAGAACGGGAGGAAAGGTGGGGGGACACTCAGCTGCGGTAGCGCTGACGATGAGGCGATGGACGTCGCCAAGTGTCCAGCACAGTAGTCGGGGGAATTTACGGCCAAAATGACCCAACCGTAAACTAATTGCTTTAAAGCTAAAATTAACTGTTTGGGGTAGCTTGATGATTTACCTTTTAGATGACATAGGTTAATTAAAATTGGGTAGGACAAACTTTATTTTTCTGCGCTTGAAAATGGTAACCGTAATGAATTATTACAAAAATGCAAATTTACTATTTCTTCGCACAGAGAAATTTCTGGACAAAATTCAATAAATTTGTAAAAGATGGTAAACATGTATGGAAAGGCAACACAAATGTGGAAGTGGGCATATAGGCTGTTATAATTATGTGAGCCATTTGGCAAAGTGAAAGCGACCGTGGTTAGTCATTTTGAGCACATCATGCTCTGTCATGAGCAGTTGGAGTTACTTAAACCATGAAATTCTAAATGTTTATATGTTTTTGGGGTGCTGGGTAACCCTACTTTTCAGAAAATCATGATACTTCTATTACTGTAGCAAGTTGTGTGCCTCTGATGACCTGTATTCCAACCCTACCCCCTTTTTCGAAAGCAGAGTATTTTTGAAACAAAATGTGATAAAGAGAGAGCGTTTCTGTACAGAATCAAATTATATTCTGCATGGAAGTACACATAATTATTAAAAGGCAAGATATGCATGTGCTAGCAGACCCACAAGCTGTTATAGTTAACCTTTTATGACAAGCTTGAAGAGGCCGCGGCCTGTCATTTCGAGCACACTGTGCTCCGTCAGTAGTTTTGGTGACTTATCTTGAAACCAAAGACAAATATGGGTTTGAGGGCAGCTGGGCAACCCTTGTATTTCAAAGACCCTGATACTGTACATGATGTTTAGTTTTCAGTCTATGATGACCTGCTTTCTAACCCTACCCCCATTGTCATAAGCAGTACTTAGCACAAAGTATAGGGTTAAAAGAAGAAAAGCAACATCTTTGAAAATCGACTTTTGACAAATACTGGTGACCCCAAATGTTAGGCCTACAAACAAACACAAGTATCGGGATAAACAGACGGTTTTGACGTCTTCATAATGCAATGAAATATTGTAAGTGACAATCCTCAAACCCTCTTTGCACTTCTTTTTTTGTCCCTATATTTAAAGGGGGAGGGTTTGTCACACACACACACACACACACCTCTCTCTCTCTCTCTCTCTCTCTCTCTCTCTCTCTCTCTCTCTCTCTCTCTCTCTCTCTCTCTCTCTCTCATTTTTTGAACACACAGCTTGTCAAATATAGCAATTCATTTATTTAAAATAGCTAATCTCTAAAGTTCTGTTTCGTGGCTGTGTAGAAAACAGACAGACTGACTTCCTGTTACATAAGAAATTGAACTTGTGGGCAAATCAATTTGGCGCATAACCAGTGACTAGGAAATATTTCATATAAAAAGTAGTGTTATTACATTATACACCTAACAGGGTATTCATTCTCCAAAACAAGGTGGTCCTCAAGAGCAGGAAGTAGTACTAGTAGTGACTAGGACATAATTCATATAAAATCAAAACTTAATCAGTATTATTAATACATTATACACCTAACAGGGTCTTCATTCTCCAAAACAAGGTGGCTGTCAAGAGCAGGAAGTAGTACTTGTACAAATTATACTTGTATTGTTGTGTACAGTCTGATAATGATAAAGATATAAAATCTGCAGTCTAATCCCTCCAAAGAGGAGTCTTAAGGAGTGGTTCTGAAGGACATGGAGTAGGAGCTGTGTTACAGATAAAACTCTGATGTCTAATATCTGCACCTGCAGTCACATCTCTCAGTAAGCTGAAAACTAAGGAATGGCTCTAAAGAACATGAGGTAGATGCTGTGTTTCATGTACAGACTCTGATGTTGATGTCAATGGTAATAACTGTAAACTAAAAAAGATCCAATCCCAGCAGTCACATCTCTTAGTGAGTCAATGTCCCAAAACAGGAGACTAGGGTAGTCCAGGAGGACATGGAAGTACAACTTGTAATATACAGACTCACAGATGTCATTACTAGAGTGTCACCAAAGTGTTGGTCAGTTTTTGCTTCATGTACGACTTAGAGTATGCAGTATTTTCAGGCCTCAAAGATTCTGTTGCATTCTAACCAGGTCTAGGATTGTGATCTGATCATAGTCCATATTTTCTAGGTAAGATGCAATTGCTAGAAATGCTGCTGTGCATTGCTTGTCTTCTGGCCTTCTTGGAGTTTGGCAGTGTTTCTTTTGTGCTGGCTCATCAGATGAAAATTATGCAGGGATTTTCTTGCCTGTACAGAAGTTTGTCCTACACACATTGTGATACTTCACATCCATGGCCCTACAGTCTTGAAGGTATTGGAGTCTTCCTTGTACTTCGAGTGACCATGAATCTGATTGAATGCTGCATCATTCCTCAATGGTCACCTGGAACTGAGTTTTGTGCTGACTGCAATTAATTTTCCAACCAAGCCTTTGGTTTTGGGGGTTCATTTCTCCTCTTTGCAACAGAAAAGGCACTGCCTGGTGGGGTCAAACGCACTTCCCTCAGATCTTAATCTTTTCTTCAGGCATTTTTAAAAAAGAAATCTTGGCCCCCTTCTTCTTATAGTAAGAGCTGATGTTCTTGGCGTGTATGTAGTCTGCACGGCACTTCTGGTGCAGAAAATCTCCATGTTTTGGCATGATGTTATCGCCAAGTAGATTGCTGGCCTTTTGTATCCCTGCATAGCCTTTCTTGCCCAGCCTCACTTTGTCTTTACCAGAATCAAACTCTTCTCTGCAGACGCAGCATTTTTCCAGTGTTCTGAAAGCAGAAAGGCAGATTAAATAAACCACAAAGTATATGGAGAAAAGGAACACTATTCAAGCAAAAATAATAGCAAACACAATGTGTAGGTACTATGCTGAGCACTTCCTCATAAGCAATCAAGCTGGACCAAATGCTACAGAGTGAAATCAAGTTCGTTTATTTGGCCATGCTCCTGCACATAAAAAGGCTGGTTTAGCATTGTAATGCATAATGAGTCCTAAAAAGTGCCACATACAAAAATGTCACCCACTTCACATCATTTCTGTGATAGTATTTGTCCTCTTATGAATGGAGGAAAGTGTGTGATTTTGACTTGTTTGGTCTTCCATAGCTTTTTCTAGAATCACTGTGTTAAGCATGATGCCCCTCAGTCATCACTCACACACACACACACACACACACACACACACACACACACACACACACACACACACACACAAATAGTAACCGGTCATGCTGTGTATTTCCAACCTGTTATAATCAACATATCCCACAGTAAAGAAAAACTCGATTCCAACCTCCCAGCTCCAATGCAGCTACACACTTTGAACACATTGACCCAGAGGCATTACACGTGTGTGCTAAAAATAGTTCAGGAACCATACGTAATATTTCTGTAATTATGAATTACAAGTTGAAAGATCTTTTCACACTTGAACATTTTCATTAAAGAAATGAAAGAATAACTTTGTCTTACCTCAGACAAAGCTTTGGTCGCTTTCTTCATCACTTGTAACTTGGTAATATTTGTCCTCTTATGGAATGGAGGAAAACCCCGATTTTGACTTGTTTGGACTTCCATAGCAGGATCACTGCTGCTCGCCACAGCCGCAGCCATTGTTTACACTCAATGGGTGGCTAATTACGGCACACCCTGCGTGGGCTGCTTGTATGGGCGCAGACTGTATGGGTGTTTCAGTTTGCATTTTTGAGTGATAAAAAAATTGCTTTAATAATATTCCCCCCCCCCAACTTTGGTCAACTTTATTGCTTGAATTTTTGCATACACTCAGGGTTCAAAATAAGCCATTTCCAGCTTTAAAGCAATTACTTTACGGTCATAACTATTATTCCCTGGACTACAGGTTTCGCCACATCCTGTAGAAGGAGGTCCCTGCTCCTCTTGTCATCTCCCCGTTGAGACAGCCGGGGACTGCTTGAAAGCTAGGTGCGAGGTTCGCCCAACACAGTGTTGAGCGCTGTACTGTGCCCAACACAGTGCTGAGCGCTGTACTCTGCCCAACACAGTGCTGAGCGCTGTACTCTGCCCAACACAGTGCTGAGCGCTGTACTCTGCCCAACACAGTGCTGAGCGCTGTACTCTGCCCAACACAGTGCTGAGCGCTGTACTCTGCCCAACACAGTGCTGAGCGCTGTACTCTGCCCAACACAGTGCTGAGCGCTGTACTCTGCCCAACACAGTGCTGAGCGCTGTACTCTGCCCAACACAGTGCTGAGCGCTGTACTCTGCCCAACACAGTGCTGAGCGCTGTACTCTGCCCAACACAGTGCTGAGCGCTGTACTCTGCCCAACACAGTGCTGAGCGCTGTACTCTGCCCAACACAGTGCTGAGCGCTGTACTCTGCCCAACATCCCAACACAAGTGTCCCTCGCTGCCGCCTGCCCAACACAAGCGTCCCTGCTGCCGCCTGCCCAACACAAGTGTCCCCTGCTGCCGCCTGCCCAACACAAGTGTCCCCTGCTGCCGCCTGCCCAACATAAGTGTCCCCTGCTGCCGCCTGCCCAACACAAGTGTCCCCTGCTGCCGCCTGCCCAACACAAGTGTCCCCTGCTGCCGCCTGCCCAACACAAGCGTCCCTGCTGCCGCCTGCCCAACACAAGTGTCCCCTGCTGCCGCCTGCCCAACACAAGCGTCCCCTGCTGCCGCCTGCCCAACACAAGTGTCCCCTGCTGCCGCCTGCCCAACACAAGCGTACCTGCTGCCGCCTGCCCAACACACAAAGCTGTGACCAGGAATTAATATCTTGTCATAATATGAGTTTCAACCCTTCCCTCCATCCCGTGCTTTCCCCCACTTTAACAATTTATACAATTTCCATCATAAACTCCTCCATGAGGTTACCACTGTCAATTAGTTCAAATCAGCTGTCACACAGACATACAAGTAAACAGACATAACCTCTGAGTGCCCACATATATTTCTACAGTCAGAGGAACAGGACGGATTACTGGGGATAGTGCTTCAATCAGACAATGCTGGTGAACCTGCGGTCCCCTCTATTTTCAATCCACCTCTACGGCCCCAAAACCCCAGAACTATAGAAAGAAACACAAGAATTGAGGCTGAAAATAAGTCTTGGAAACATAAGGAATCTGAATGCTCGGAAAAACCTACCTTCTCTCTTCCCCCACAAAGGCAGAGTTCGAGAGAAGAGACAATTGGAACAAAATATAAAGTGGTGAAGTCATGGGTTCAAAGCCCAGGTGCAACACCCACCCACTCCAGGCGGCGGAGTGAGTAAAGAATTCAAACAAATAAGTTGTATGCACCCGAAAAAAATGTTGGACACTTCCGAGTGTCTAAACCAAATAAAATAATTTCCATTTCTGCCCACACGCTACCTACCTCAGACAGCTTGTGTGGTCTTTTTCATCGTGGTGACGATCGCGGCACCTATCCTCCTGCGTCAGCCAGGAGCTCCTCTCTCTCTCTCTCTCTCTCTCTCTCTCTCTCTCTCTCTCTCTCCTCTCTCTCTCTCTCTCTCTCTCTCTCTCTCCAATTTGGTTATCTGGAAAAATAACCAAATTGGAGAGAGATAACTGGACTGAATCTATAATCCTAACATTACACAAAAAGGGCGATGTTGATAACCCTAATAACTACAGGGGAATTTCTCTTAGTGATATAAGTAGTAAGTTGTATAGTACTATCATTAATAATAGATTACAGGAATGGGTTATGAAAAATGATATTACAGGTGAACACCAGGCTGGTTTTAAGAGAGGATATTCCACTATAGATCATATGTTTACTCTGCTTGCATTTGTACAGAAACAGTTTGCTCTTAACCGTAAGCTCTATGTGGCATTTATTGATTTTGAAAAGGCATTTGATTCTGTTAATAGAAACTTGTTGTGGCCTATTCTCCTGAAAAATGGTGTGAAGGGTAAATTATTACGATGTTTGAGAGCCATGTATCAGAATGTCAGAAGCAGAATAAGATGTGGTACTAAACTGACTGATATAATATACTGTACCACTGGTGTCAAACAGGGTGATGTATGTAGCCCTTTACTGTTTTCGGTTTTTATTAACGAGTTAGCCAGAGAAGTCATCAATAATGGTAAACATGGTGCCACTTTCCCCAAGATGCCACAGAATTATCTATTCTTCTACTTGCTGATGATGTTATCCTGCTATCTGAAACAGTTGTTGGCTTACAAAAGCAGTTAAATAGCTTGAGCAGTGCTGCAGTGGCACTTGATCTTAAGGTTAATCTGAATAAGAGCAATATCGTTGTATTCAGAAAAGGTGGTCATTAAGCTGCTCATGAAAAATGGTTGTACAATGGAAAAGTCATGCCTGTGATTAATGTTTTTCGAGTTCGAGTTCCAATTTGGTTACCGAGCTCAAAGTGTCGTGGTGGCATCACGACAGGTGACATATACCTGCAGTCACCTGAACTCAGGTGAGATGCCACCCCGGTTTCGGCGGAAACTCCGCCACGCACGGGCGCCTCGTACGCGGTCACTCAGCGGAGCTTAACGCGTCGCAACACATGCAGAACATGGTACATACAAATCCCCATGCACGCGATAGCCTGCGCTCAGGGGTAGGGATCGCGATAAACTAAAGAGTGGGGGGGCGGGGGGGGGGGGGGGGGGGGGGGGGTGGAAAAGAAAAATGGTGTGGAGGTAAACGACCTTCTGTCAGTCCCCTTGAAACCACACCTCTCCTTCCTTGTCCAGGGCGCTAGTCCTTCACCCAGGCGGTCAGGAGAGGTGTAAGTGGGGTGGTGAAGGGGTGCGAGAATTCGAACCTGGGTCGATTCGTGACAATATATAAGTATGTATATATTAACAATTTAAAAAAAATGAATAAAATAAAAAAACATCCTCAGCAAAAAAAAGACAAACAAACACTTTCATTTATCTATTTGTTTATTTATTGATTTATTTATTTATATTCATTTATACCAATTTATGTCACAGAAAATTTTTCTCTTTTTTTTTTATACCACTTTATGTCACAGCAGATTCTCTGCGTAAAATTCGGGCTGCTCTCTCCGGGGAGAGCGCATCGCCACAAGTGCAGCGCCTACCCATTATTGTTTTTTCCCTTAGGGATGGTGTCTAAACACGACACCTGTGTGCATGCTGGTTTTTATATATAATTTTGTCATCCGCTTCTACCGGCACACGAAGGCCTTCTCTTCCGAAAGGCGGAACGTGGTTTGAACGTGTGCACAAGATGTTCTGCGTGCGTTCGCATACGGGGCTTCGGTTTATAGTCTCATCCGAATGACTTTGACATTATGTTCGATTTTATCGTCAAACTGGGAGGAAAGAGCGAGGCTGGGTACGAACCCAGAAACTCACGGTTTACATATTGGCAGGCGAACGTCTTAACCATCCTGCCACCTTCCTCCTCTGCATGAAATTCAGGCTGCTCTCCGGGGAGAGCGCGTCGGCACAAGTGCAGCCCCTACCCATTACTTTTTTTTCTTTTTCCTGACTGCACCTGTATTGTTTCCCTATCAAAGTGGCTTTTTCTACATAATTTTGCCAGGGACAACCCTCTTGTTGCCGTGGGTTCTTTTACGTGCGCTAAATAATGATTAGTAGCACACGGGACCTCGGTTTATCGTCTCATACGAAAGACTAATGCCTAGACCACCACTCATGGTCTAATGAATGGGGGGAAAGTTTGGGGACCAAACGGGATTCGAACCACCGCATACGCTTTCTAGTCAAGCGCGTTACCTCTAGGCCACTGATCCACCCCTTGTCTGTGGATCGGTGGTCTAGAGATAACGCACCTGCCTAGAAAGCAAACACTCCGGGTTCGGAGTGTTTGGTGGTTTGATACCAGTTTAGGGACAACACTTTCCCTACACAATTAGACCATGAGTGGTGGTCTGGTTCTTAGTCTTTCAGATGAGACAATAAACCGACGTTCCGTGTGTTACACATATTTGGTGCATGTAAAAAAACAACAACAATCGGCAACAAGAGAGTTGTCCATGAAAAAAATCTTTAGAAAAAACACTTTGATAGGGAAACAAACACAGTTGCAGACAGGAAAAAGAAAAAAAGCACTGCCCTTGTGGTGACGCCCTCTTCCTGGGGAAAGCAGACCAAATTTCACGAAGATAAATCTGCCGTGACTTAAAGTGGTATACAATACAATACAATACAATACTAGACAATACAATACTAGACAATACAATACTAGACAATACAACACAATACAAAAAGAAAAATGAAACAGACGCAAGAGCAGAACAATATAAGGCAATCAACAAAAGAATCAGGAATTCCATGACAGAAGCAAAGGAGAAATGGATAGGTGAACAGTGCCAAGATATTGAAGAAACATCAAGAAAAACAACAGTAAGAAAGCATATCAACTGTTGATAGATAGATGGCGCTGCTCACGTGGCGACACTTTCTACTGACAGGCAGTATTTTTATTTTGTTTTCACTCTATTGTGTGTTGTATCAGCTCCAAGTTCAGCAGAGTTGTGTGTGAAGTGTTCGTACTTACTTCTACAATGTTGGGAAGAACTGCATTTAGCTGTTAGTTTGCTTCGTCATTTTATCAGCTGAGTGTGTTCGAGGTACGCCGAATGGCTGTCATGGCGGGTCGTACACTCGTGAATTTCTCCTCAGCCTGAGGGAATCCGCCAGTGCATTAGCTGAGGGTCAGAACTGCAACTTTCTGTTCGAAATTCTGCCATCAACAGCCAGGCCTAAAAATGACGAATCTCGGAAGGACATTAGGCCTAAGAAAAGAAGACGAGGAAAGAAAGGTGGGGTGAGACAAAGACTTAAAAATTTAAATAATCGGGTTCTCCGCTACCAACGGTGCTCCTATCCAATGTACAATCCTCACGCCCCAAAATGGACGAACTTCAAGCCAGCGTCAATTACATGCACGAGTATAAGAAGGCCGGTCTGCTCGCCTTTACTGAAACGTGGCTTAGTGACTCAGTCCCTAGCCAGGAGCTTTGCATTGACGGTTTTGGTCAGCCCATTCGACTGGACAGAGACACACACGCGACCGGAAGGAGAGGGGTGGCGGTGTGTGTGCTTCTACGTCAATGAGAGTTGGTGCCGCGAGGTTAAAATTAGATCGACGCTGTCTGTGGAGGACATTGAGCTGCTCTCTATTTCACTCCGGCCCTTTTATCTATCGCGGGAATTCCCACAACTTTTTTTTCTTTTTTTTTTACTTTAGTTTACATCCACCCCAAAGCAAAAGTGGCCAGAGCAATGAAATACATCTTAGGTCACCTCCATGTGCTAGATTCAATATCCCCTTATGCCCCAAAGTTTATCCTGGGTGATTTTAATAGTTGTTCTTTTAGTAAAACATTAAAGAACTATGAACAGTAGTGACCTGCCCCACGCGCCATAATAAGATTCTTGATTTGTGCTATGGGACTGTAGCAGGCGCTATAAATCATTGCCTTTGCCTCCCCTGGGATTTGAAATTCCCTTCACCCTGCCTGAATTTATAGCCTCTATAAGTGTGTGTGTGTGTGTGGGGGGGGGGGGGGGGTGCGTGTGAGTGTGCTTTCGAATTTGCTAGAATTATTCATTGTCATTGGTTGCTTGTTTGTTGTGAGGGTCGAGTGCAAGCGCTTTGATTTGTTTTTACAAGATACAGCGCTATATAAATTCCATGTATTATTATTATTATTATTATCATCATCAGACCACAACTGCCTTCTACTGGCACCCATGTACCAGTCTGTGTTTCAGCGCCTCCAGCCATAGTCAAGACCACAAAGAAATGGACTGCTGATAGTATAGCTACATTGCAAGGCTGCTTTGACTGCACTGACTGGGATATGTTTTATAACGTGTGTTCTGATCTGAATGAGCTCACTGATGTTTTTTCTAGTTATATTTCTTTTTGTGTTGGTTGTGTTATTCCAACAAAGGAGATAACTATTTACCCAATAACAACCTTGGGTTACAAAGGAGCTGAAACAGGTATTAAACAAAAAGAAAGTAGTATTTTACACAGGCACAGAAGAACAAAAGAAACAAACAAATAAAGAAGTCAAAGCTGCTGTTTCACAGGCTAGATGGGAGTATAAATGTAAGATGGAAAACATGTTTGCTGGGAACAATTTTCGGGCAGCATGGCAGGGCATCAGAAATATGTCAGCAGTAAACATGACAGCTGCACCACATTGGTCAAAGATCAGTCTGCAGGGGGTATGCGATAACAACTTACCAGACCATTTAAACGCATTTTTCACTCGCTTTGAAAAGCATGATTTTTCAGAGGAAATAAATGGCCTGAAAGAATCTCTGCTTTTTGAGAGTAGCGTCATTGTTGATGAAGAAGTTATCTGTAAGCACTTTAAGGCAATAAACATCAACAAATCTCCTGGGCCAGATGGTATATGTGGTAGAACCCTTAAGCTCTGTGCCACTGAGCTTTCAAGTGCCTTTCAGCACCTGTTCCAGACCTCGCTGGACACTTGCCAGATACCAGTTGTTTGGAAGACTTCCAATGTTATACCTCTTCCAAAGAAACCCAATCCTACTCGGCCTAATGATTTCAAGTCAAGTCAAGTCAAGTCAAAACACTTTAATCATCCCTGAAGGGCAATCACAATACTGACAGGCATATTGATACAAATCATAATCAAACACAGGAAGTAGCTACATTTCATATTTGTTCAAACATTATATAACTTCAAATAAAAATGTCACAAACACACACTCTACACGCGCGCTCGCACACACGCAAACACACCCATACACACACACCAATGTTTAGATACAATGTTCTTAAAAACCATTGACTAGAAAAGACATATGATCGCCATTATTTACACATTATACGCACGCGTTCGCTTCCGCACATATACATGCATGCACGCACACGCACGCACACACACACACACACACACACACACACACACACACACACACACACACACACACACACACACACACACACACACACACCTGTAGCTCTCACATCACTGGTGATGAAAACATTAGAAAAGATCATAAAATCTCGCATTCTTTCTGTTACAGAGAAAGACCTTGACCCATTACAATTTGCGTACAGATCTAGAAGGGGTGTTGAAGATGCCAAACTATTCATTTTGAACAAGCTATACAGTCACTTGGAAACGCCTGATTCTCATGCTAGAATATTGTTTGCTGACTTTAGCTCAGCTTTCAATACAATGCAGCCTCATATTCTGGTTAACAAAATACTTTCAAAATTTGATGTAGACAATCAACTTGTACGTTGGCTGATTGAATTTTTAACTGACAGGCCACAGCGTGTTTTTGCCAACAAAATACCTTCATCGGTTAGACATACCTACACTGGTTCCCCACAGGGCTGCGTGCTCTCGCCACTTCTTTACATTCTATACACAGATGACTGTAGAAGCAGCCACGAAAACTCATTTCTGGTAAAATTTGCGGACGACAGTGCTCTTCTGTCTCTCTTATCTGGATCAGTCCTAGACCATGGTCCAGCCCTTACCGAGTTCGTACATTGGTGTGATGAGGCCTATCTGGAGCTAAATGTTTCTAAAACTAAAGATCTTCCTCTTAATTTCAGAAGATCGGAGCACACTTCTGAGAATACCATCATCCATAATGAAGAAGTTGAAAACGTTTTGAAATACAAATATCTGGGAACTGTTTTTGACCACAAGCTAAATTGGGATGCTAACACTGACGCCATTGTCAAAAAGGGCAACAACGTGTGTATTTTCTGAGGAAGCTTAACTCATTTTTTGTCGACAAAAAGATTCTTTCTTTGTTCTACAAGTCTTACATAGAGAGCGTCTTAAGTTTTGCTTTCATTTGCTGGTACAATAACCTTAGCATTAAGAACAAGAATGGTCGTCAGAGAATTGTGAGAATCTGCTCTAAAATTATCAGAGAAGAACAAAGAGATCTCAAGTCGTTTTGTAATCAGCAGCTCGTACCAAAGCAACAGTCATTTTGGCCGATTCCTCCCACGCTCTGTTTTCAGAATTTCAATTGTTGCCTTCAGGACGTCGTTTTCAATGCCACAACAGCAAAACAAACAGAAAAAGGATTCCTTTGTGCCAGTAGCTATCCGAGTTTTAAACTCATAATAACACTGACTGAGGTTGTTTGTCTTTTTCTTTTGTTTGTTTGTTTGTTTGTTTGCTCTTTTTTTTTGTTTTTTTGTTGTGTGTGTGTGTGTGTGTGTGTGTGTGTGTGTGTGTGTGTGTGTGTGTGTGTGTGTGTGTGTGTGTGTGTGTGTGTGTGTGTGTGTGTGTGTGTGTGTGTGTGTTCTCTGAATTACTTACCTGACTGCCACTGTTATGTATGTATGCATACGGGCGTACACATACATGCATATGTACCCATAAAATAAGTATGTTTTATTTTTGGCTTTATTGATTTTTTGAATTCCTTGTAAATTCATGTCTTTCTACCAATTGTGTGTGGTGGGGGGGGGGGGGGGGGGGGGGGGGGACGCGTGGGTGTGGATGGTGTGTATGTGTAGGGGGGGGGGGCGTGTGTGTGTATGGGTGAGTGTGGGGGCGGGTGGGTGTGAATTGTATGGGGAGGGGGGAGCGTGTGTGTGTGTGTGTGTGCGCGCGCGCGCGCGCGTGTGTGTGTGTGTGTGTGTGTGTGTGTGTGTGTGTTGTGTGTGTGGCGTGCATGCATGTATATGTGCGGAAGCGAACGCGTGCGTATAATGTGTAAATAATGGTGATCATATGTCTTTTCTAGTCAATGGTTTTTAAGAACATTGTATCTAAACATTGGTGTGTGTGTATGGGTGTGTTTGCGTGTGTGCGAGCGCGCGTGTAGAGTGTGTGTTTGTGACATTTTTATTTGAAGTTATATAATGTTTGAACAAATATGAAATGTAGCTACTTCCTGTGTTTGATTATGATTTGTATCAATATGCCTGTCAGTATTGTAATTGCTCTTCAGGGATGATTAAAGTGTTTTTGACTTGACATTGACTTGACTTGACTTGACTTGAAAGACCTGACTGGGACAAAACAGGGAAGAAGCTCAATAATCCAAGACATAAATGGGAACTGCCTCACCGATGACCAGGATATTCTGAACAGATGGAGAGAATACTGCTCCGACCTGTATAACTACAAAACTACAGGAGATCCAGAAGTCCTCAATGTCCCCACAAGCACAGATACAGACAGCCACCCTATCCTCCGAGAAGTGGAAACAGCAGTCAGATCTCTGAAAAAGGGGAAGACATCAGGGGCTGACAACATTACAGCTGAGTTGGTTCAAGCTGGAGGGGAAGCCATGATCAACGCTCTACTAAAAAATTGCAGCAAGATCTGGCAGACAGGAAAATGGCCAACACCATGGACATAGTCACTCCTCATAACTCTCCCTAAGAAAGGAAACCTTCAGCTGTGCCAGAATTACCGCACATTCAGCCTCATATGCCACCAAAGCAAGGTCATGTTGAAGATAATATTGAACAGAGTGAAGCCACAAGCAGAGACCATCATTGCTGAGGAAAAGCAGGTTTTAGAGCAGGGCGTTGCACAACAGAACAGATATTCAACCTAAGAATACTCTGTGAGCGATACCTTCGACCCAAACAAGACCCCTACCACGTATTTATTAATTTTAAGAAGGCATTTGACAGGGTGTGGCAAGCAGCTTTGTGGGCAACCATGAATTTGGACAGCATCAATGCAATCTTGATCGGAGTCATCAAAGAGCTCTACAACAAAGCCAGCAGTGCAGTGTACTACAACAGCAACACTGGAGAGTGGTTTCGAACAATATGAAATATTGAAATATGATTTGAAATATACTCTTATGCTTTGGCCAAAGTGAATATAAAGTAAAGAGAAAAAAATACCTGCAGGAATCTCCCACAGTAGATAGAGGGGCCGGAGCAAAACAGACAACAGTTCTGTGTCCTCTACACACAGTGAGGCTTGTATAGTCACAGTTTTACACCCTCTCTCATTGACGTAGAAACACACCACTCCCTGCAACTTCCTCCTTGCTGAATTTGTCCTGATCGAAGAAAACAAGTAGACTGAAACCATTGAATTGTTCTCTATTGCGTCGTTGAGCCAGGAATCGATTGGTAAAAGCAAGAAGGCCAGCCTTCTTGCACTAATGCACAACCGTGTTGATTTTCAGCTGGAAATGGATGTGATTAGCCTTGCTGAAATTGATATAAGGTGCCGTTCCTCATATTACCCTCAGAGTCGTTGAGGCGATATATATCATGCAGTGAAATCAAACAGCAACACATGGAGGGATGAAGTCAATTTAGAACAGCTGTTAGTTAGCATTGCTGTCTACATATAAAGTATTC
>CM060318.1:14762195-14814695 GCA_030674155.1 Stramonita haemastoma
CCGGGGACTGTCAGATCTATGTTGAAATCTCCCATAAGAAAGATTTCTTTGGACTCTAGAATTGCGGCATCCATCATTGAGTTGAATTTATCATACCAGTCAATTGTTTCAGCTGGGTTCCTGTAGATGAAGCCAAGTATAATCGATTTACATCGTCTAAACGTGATTTCTACCCATATAGATTCTACATGAAACTGTTCAAGATATGTTAGTCTTTTCCATGACAAAGAAGTCGCACAATATAAAAGCAGACCGGTAGATCTGACAGTCACAGGATCAAGTCGTGCAGTATCATAACCTGGGATATACATATCTGAATCTGAAATTAAGTTGTTGAGTCTCGATTCTGCTACACAAAATATATGAAAGCTAGTTCCTTTATTGTGTATAATTGATGATATTTCCTCAGTCTTGTTCCTAGCACTATTGATATTTAGGTATCCTACACGAAGTCCTTCCTGAGAAGGCCATGTATCTAGAGTAGAAAACATTGTCATTGGATAAATTTATTTGAAACTTGAATAACAAAATTTAAATTGATGATGTAGGCTCACACCAAGACTGATGTGGGATAAGGAGTCACAGTATACCTATATAATATGTACGCTGTGTATTATAGATGCTCTTATACCTTGTTGAATATCAACAGTTATTATCATAAACTGATTGCCTTCACATCCACTAAAAGGTGATTGGATTTATCAAACAGAAAAAAAAGAAAAAAAAGAAAAAAAAAGAAGGTAGCACAATATTATAACTATAAACCAATCAGTGAAGCACAATCATCAGTCAAAACAACAATCAAGAGAACTAAACAAGCAGAAAAATCAATGGGTAAAACAGCAATTAGAATAATAAAAGTAGAACAAAAAAGAGAAAAATTTGGGATAGTGACGAAACCACCAGTTAGTAACCAGCAGTCACTAACACACAATCATCAATCAAATCAACAATCGAAATACAGGACAAGAAAAGAAAAAAAAAACTTGGTACAGTGATGGAACTAACCACAAATCAGTAAAGCACCATCATCAGTCAACCAACAATCAAATTTAAAACAAATTGAAAAAAATCAAAAAAGGGAAAACTTTGTACAATATGTAACTAACTACCAGTCGAAAGGCACGCTCACCTGTCAACCAATGATCAAAATCAAAAACAAAAAAGGAAAACTTTGTACAGTAATGTAGCTAACCACCAGTTAGTAAGGTACAATGATCAGTCAAATCAACAATCAAAATGCAGAACAAGAAAAGAAGGGAAAACTCCGTAATGTAACTAACCACCAGTTCATAAAGCACACTCATCAGTCCATCAACAGTCAAATTTTAAACAAGAGACAAACTTGGTACACTGATGTAACTATCCACCAGGCACTAAAGCGCAATCATCAATCAACTCAACAATCAAAATGAAGAATAAGAAAGAGGAAAACTTGGTAAAGTAATATAACAAGTCAGTAAAAAGAACAAACAAACAAACAAACAAACAAAAAAAAGGAAGAAAAAAAAAAACAACGTATCAGACAATTTAACAATCAAAATACCAGATCAACTGAAATTTGCTTAGTATGTTTTGAAAAGCGTAGAACACATCCCTTTCAACTTGCACTTACAGTAGACTAGCCAAGACAATATCAGTGATGGGAAAAGGTAACCTGCATCCACTGTCAGCATGCCGCAACACATACATTCACGTACTTAAGTTTCGCGCTTTTTCTCTCCCACTCTCTCTCTCTCATCCACACACACACACACACACACACACACACACACACACACATACACACACTCACACACACACACACACACACACACACACACACACACACACACACACACACACACACACACACACACACACACATAGGCACAAACATTCTCAAACCCTAGGCTATACAGGCCAATTATGCGTAGTACTTAATGAGTAAGGGGACTATGCATAAAGCTGGCGCTGCGTGTTCATATAAGCCATTAGGTTAAGCACTCGTGTGCTTTTTAACATCCAGTCCCTGCCCTTTTCAGGGATAACATCAAGATAAAAAGATGACCTCTAACTAAATAACAACAATAATAATGATCCAAATACTAAGAGCAAGAAACCATACCAAGTATTAAACAACAGGCAAGAAATAAGACAGAGATACAATAATAAGGTAATGGTATGAAAAAAAGGCACTCATTCAGAAACGAGAATAAGAAGTAAGAATCAATGACGAGTTTGATTTGAAAAAAAAAGCGGAATAATTTAAGAGCAAACATGAGAATATAGTGAGATAAATGACTGAAAACATCAATCCACCACCTATCAACAAAATAAGTCATATAAAACATAATAGTTTGATAAAATGGGAGAAAATAAACAACTCACACACACACACACACACACACACACACAACACACACACACACACACACACACACACACACACACACACACACACACACACATATTCACTCACTCACTCACAGGTTCGCCTGCATGCCATCAATAAACTTCATTCTAAAGGAAATAATATGCCTTGAATTTTAGATAAAATCATGTAGCGGAACACAAGAGGAATCTATCCGCTGTAGGGCACATATTTTGGTCCATATATATGCTAACACTTCACTTAATCTTATGATTATACTGGTGGACATAATTATTTAGCTGACTTAAATGGATCTTAAATTGAGTTTACACAATATGTACTAATTTAATACACATGATTATTAAAATAGAGAGTACAAAATATGAATATAACATTTCTCAATATGGATGGCAATCATTTTTAGACAATAGGTGACACATTCAGAGAGAGAGAGAGAGAGAGAGAGAGAGAGAGAGAGAGAGAGAGAGAGAGAGAGAGAGAGAGAGAGAGAGAGAGAGAGAGAGAGAGATTGGATTGATTGATTGATTGATTGATTGACTGATGCTTTTATATCGAGGATAATGGAATATAATTAAGCACTTGTGCTTTTCTACATCCAGTCCCCGTGTGTTTGCAGTTTTGTAAATGTCATGTGTTCCCACCGTCACACGATGGCCTACTCTTACGAAAAGCGGAACAGGATTTAACGTGTGCGCAATACGTTCTGTGTGCGTTCGCACACGGGCTCGGTTTAAAGTCAATATCAATTAATTTAATTCACATGATTATTAAAATAGAGAGTACAAAATATGAATATAACATTTCTCAATATGGATGGCAATCATTTTTAGACAATAGGTGACACATTCAGAGAGAGAAAGAGAACACACTGAACACTGAACACTGAACATTTTAATTGTACTTCGGCCTTGGGCCACAATACAAATGTAAGGGACGAAGGGGAATAGTAATATATGACCAAATATTTCAATCAATTCTCCAGTAATGCAACACATTCAAATATATTACATACGACTAAAGCTTCATCATTAACATCCAATCAGCACAGTCATTACTAAAGTAATCATTGTTATCATCATCATCAGCGCAGTCATTTCATGACTGAAATCGTCATCATTATCATCCTCCTTCTCATTGCAGTCATGATTAAAGCGCCTCATCCCTAATGGTAACTACAGTTACATCACTCATCACCATTATCTTCATCACCCTCAAACATCATGTTTATATTATAAGTTAACACCCATAAACTTGAAATCACTGTCTCTTCTCAAGTTGCATCAATATAGACATGATACTTTCCAACAAATCGTATTTTACAATGCAATAACCAACACACCCACCCACACCCACACCCACACACACCCACACACACACACACCCCTAATATCACTTAGAGTGAACAGACGTTAAATTGAAGACAACAACAACAACAACACACACACCATTTTAAATGTTACAAAAGCGGTACTTAATGTCATGGAGACACCCTTACCCTGAAATACATTGACAACTCTCATCAAAGCAACATCAAAGCCCAGTCAGCTCTTTCTTTCTTTTGTTCACAGAGTGAAAAATATACCTTGAAACATTGTGCATTTGATTGTTATTAGACACTTCTAACAACAGGTGGATTGGGGTTCTAACTAAATCCCCCAGAAACTTAGTTCTTAAGTCAGAATACATGGGACACACAAAAAGAAAATGCTGTTCGTCTTCCACAACTGACTTGCAAAATGGACATGATTTCTTCTGAAGTACATTGCTAAAGCGATGCATGTTTGCATTAAGGGGGAGAACATTAAATCTGGCTTGTGAGATGGCAACTCTGAAACAGTATGTATCCATATCAGACACATATTTCTCTTTTTCAAAAATAACCTTAAAAGATCTATAGTTGTCATATCTATAACAGTCTCTTATAGTGCCTGACCATTCTTGAATGTACAAATCAACAAGTCTCTGTTTAAATAGTCTAAGAAACATTTTGACCTGACCCACACCCTGCTGCAGCCAAACAAAACTAAATCCTGTCTTACATAAGATTTCCCTAATTTTCGACACCCAACAATCTTTACCCATTTTATCTAATTCCAATAACATCTGGTAAGCTACATGTGGCAATCTTTCATTCTGCATTTGTAGTAATCTAACCCAATACCTTAAGACGGAGACACAAGAATTAACATAAAGAGGAAATCTTCCTAAATCACCATAAACCATTTTATTTGGAGTTCTAACTGGAACACCTAAAAACCTTTTGCAAGCCATAGAGTGGACCTTTTCTAAATGATCTAATTTGGTTTAAACCCCATATTTCAGAGGCATACAGAAGAATCGGTTGAATTTTAATGTAAAAAATCTTGAAAAATACTTTGGCGGTCATTTCCTTATATTTTTTAAAAACCTAATTCAATTGGACTACTGCTTTCTTACCCTTAGATGCTAAATGTTCGGTACCTCTCTTCATACTAATCATTGTTGTGAAAAGGAATCCTAAATAACAATAACTGTTTACCACGTCTAATTTCTTACCATTAAAAACCCACTGTTTATGTCGTCCTAAATAGCCTCCCTTTCTAAATACCATAATTTTTGTTTTCTCAGTGTTCACATTTAATTTCATGTCCTTACAACAGTTCTGAAGGATATTTAACTGGTTTTGTAAACCATGTACTGTTGAAGATAATAAAGCCACATCATCTGCAAAAAGTAATACAAACAATTCCATAATACCTGGCAAAACCTGTATACCATGTCTTCCTTTCACATTCATGTGAGTAGCAAGCTGATTTATGAAAACAGAAAATAAAGTAGGACTTAAAACACAACCTTGTCTTACACCAACAGGACACTCAAAATAATCAGTAAGTTCACAATTTGCACGTACGCGTGAGACTAAAGAAAAATACATTGCTTTCAAAGAGGCCAAAAACCTTCCATTTACACCTTGATTTCTCATGCATTGAAGAAGTTTGTCATGATGTACAGAATCAAAAGCGTTTTTAAAATCAACAAACGCTACATATAATTTTCTGCCTTTCTTCATCATACATTTCTGGACAATTGCATATAGATTGAATATTTGATCAACAGTTGAATATCCTCTACGAAAACCTCCTGATTCTCAGAAATCATATTATTATCTTCTAACCAGTTATAAAGTCTTGAATTTAATATCGTTGTATAACATTTAGAAAGGATACTTAACAAAGACACTCCTCTGTAGTTATCTATATTATCAGGATCCCCTTTTTTGTAAATGGGTATTATTATGGCTTTTGACCAGTCTTTGGGATACACACCTGAAGCAAAAATAGCGTTAAAAATTTTTACCATAAACTCCAGTACAGCTTTGTCTCCATTCTTCAACATTTCAGCTGATATATTGTCAATTCCACTTGCTTTCCCTATTTTAAGTTTATATATTGCGTGTACTACTTCAGTTTCAGTTTCCGATATGTCTTTGTTTAAGCTATGTTCTGTTCCTTCCTTTAAATCTATATCTACATTGGTTTCTTCCACAGTTTCTTCACGGTTCTGAAAAACATTTTTGAAATGATTAAACCAGTCTTCAGTACTAATATTGTTGTAAATAACTGCATGATTTCCACACCCCATGCTCCTTACTTCTTTCCAAAAATGAGAAGAATCAGAAATATTATTCGCTAAAGATTCTGCTTTCATTCTTCTGTAACCTTGTTTTTTATCTTTAACAAACGCTTATAGATTTTTCTTTTCTGAATATAACTTTGTCTGTCCTCTTCATTTCTGGTTTTTCTGAAATCATTTAACTTTGATCTACTTTCTTTTTTGGCAGCTTTACATTCATCATCAAACCATTCAGACTTTTTAATTTTATGCTGTGAAATTTTTTTAAACATGCATCTACTAGCCTCTTTCAAACTTTCAACAAATGTACTCAAGGCATCTTCTATATTGTTCTCAATAGTACTTATAGCCTTTGTAAATTTAGTCTGTATATCATTAGTGCTTAAAGTCTTAAGAAAGTCATCTTTCTTAGTCTCATTCCAAATAAGTTTTTTGTAAGTCACTTCAGTTTTGGATGCCTGATTGTAAAAATTTATGGCAACATCATTAACAGGTTCCATCTTCATACAAACCGGAAGATGATCAGATTCTGTTAAACTTTCTATAATCAGTGAAGGTATTTGAACAGATTCTAATAGATCCAGAGAGGCAATAAAGTAGTCAACTGTACTAGACCCAGAAGATGCTATGAAAGTATAACTATCATCAAATCCTGCATTACAAAGCCCATTTAAAATAACACAATCAAACATATTACAAACTTCGATTAACTGGTTACCAAATACATTAGTTTCAGTATCATGTGATTTCCTAGGCAATTGAAGATTTGAAAAAGAGTACAGGTTTTCAAAATCATCAAAGTCATCCCCCGCATTGTAATTTTGGTTAGCTGTTCGAGCATTAAAATCCCCTGTTATCAACAGATTAAAGTCATCATACGAGCTTTGAAGCTCAAGTATACACTGTTCCAAATCTTCCATACCATACACCCCTTGTTTGGTTTTCCAGAATACAGATTCACATGGAGGAAAATATGTACAAACTAACATAATATCTTTACTAGTACCCAATAAGTCTCTGTGCAACTTTACAACAATAGTATTGTCAAAACCAACCTCAATTTTTTCCACAAAGGTTCCAATGAATTTTCTGACTAAAAGAATGACCCCTCCTGAATATCTTCCTTGATGAGACAGTTTTATTGCCCCTGAAATGAACATTACATAATCCCTGAAAATGGGAAAGTCAACATTAGAAGCAACAAAGGTTTCTGTTAAACAAATTATATCATATCTAAGCAAAAAATTAACAAAATTCATGTTGTCAACTTTAGGTAAAAGATCATTTACATTATAATTTTTAAAATGTATGCCAGAAGCATTAACACCTTGATCAGGTCCTGCCTCTAAATCCTTAATACCAGTTGTAGCTGCAGAGACCTTCTGCCATTGACAATGAGATTCTCTGGCCTGGCCGAATCCCTATTTGGACATGCATGGGCTATCCTCATTAGATTTGGCTGTTGACCTTGGGGTCATGTCTTTGCCACTTTCTCTATCACCTGAGTGTAGTCTGTGAAAAGACTTCATGATGCTGCTTTGGCTGCCAGACCTTGCTGGCACTTTACGGCAGCCTGGCTTTGTAGGACCTGCTTGAGAAGCAGCACGTCTGGGTCGTGGAGCCTGCTTTGTACTCACAGACTGTCTGGTCTGCCTGCCTCTCTGTTTCTGTGGTGGGTCACTGCTCAGTGGATTCATCGGTTCACCTGCAATACCTGTAACATCTCTCCTGCAAGGTCTTTTAGTATTAGTACACATTCTGCTTTGTAAGATACCATCTGTATTTTCTATTTTGCTGCCAGTGCTTTCATCATCGCCTGTTATGTCATACCCTAGTTCAATGTTAACAGACTCTGTCATCTGTGTTCTGTTGTTAATAGTCGTAGTGTTATTGTCAGTTATATCACTGTCTCTGTTTTCTTCTCTGTCAGCTTTATGATCATTTACTTTGTCAGATATGTCATCAACAGTTTCAGTTTTGTCAGGTAGGTGGTCGTCGTCCTTCTCTTCCATCTCAACATCATTAATACCGTCATCTGTGACTTCAAGGTTGTCATCAGTCAGTTGTCTGTTTAAACCTTCTGAATCAAGGTAAAGATATCTACCACTGTCTTGTTGGCTACAGTTTTCATACTCATTCCTATCACAGTCACTTGTCATGTACACTGGTCACAACTTTTCTTTTGTTTTGCTGAAATCTGCAGGTATGAGTTGCAGAGTTTTGCTTTTGACCAGGTGGGACTGTGTTTTGTCCTGAGAAGTTAGTGTTTTGTATTTTTTCTTTCACAAAAATTGTTCTCTTGGTCTCTGCATGTCTTTCCTGACTGCCTGCCCCACTATAGGAATGTGGTCCTGGGACAAGCGGCACAACCCTGCCACCTCTCTTGTCCTGATGAGCAGTCTTCCATTGAGCTTGTCTACTGTCATCCCTGCTGACAGTGCAGAAGTGGCTGGCAGGCTGTCCTCTGGCTGCTTCCTGGACATCCTGTTGAGCCTCATGCTGACGGGAAGGTCTGAAGCTCCTCTGCCAGGATCTGGTGTACATTGGTGACTGGAAGTCGTCACGCTGGTGGTCCTCTTCAACCTGCAGAGGACCGTAGTTCTGCTGAGCCCTCTGCTTCCCAGACTGATGTTTGTCTGGAAACACAGGACGTACACCTCTGTGGTATGTGCCACTCCTTCTGTCCGGAATTGGAGGCCAGTCCTCTTCTTGCTGGTAATGAGGTCGCCGACTGAAGTTTCCCCTCTGATCTTCACGCCATTGACTGGATTGCTGCTTGTCCTTCACTTGCAGTTTTCCACGGTGAAAATATGCTAATTTTCCCTGGCCTCGATGGAAGTTGATGGTTTCCCTCTGATGAGTGGTAAGGTCAGAAGAAACCTTAATACCACTCCTTCTCAGCCTGTCCCGTAGTTCCCTGTCTCCCATCACCGCCATCTTGTCTGACCATCGGCAAAAATGCACGATGATGGGTCGTGGTTCATCCTTCCAGGAAGGTGGCTTTCCAATCCGGTAAGCTCTTGCGAGGTCCTCATGGCGCCAGTCCAAGTAAGGGGCATGGTCATTAAGAATGTCAATGATGTACTGAGTGATGGTGTGCTCAGTTTCCCCTTCATGTTCTTCCACATTTATGAACTTTACATTATTGGCTTTAGCACTTTGCTCCATATATTCTATTTTTCTCTCCAGTTTTTCTAGTCTGTCCAACATCACTTGCCTGTCTTCTTGTAGGTCATTGATGTCATCCCTGTTTTGTGTCACACCCTCTTTCAGTGAAATAATTTCTTCAATGAAATGAGAAATTCTTCCATCTAAAACTTTAAACTTGTCTTCTATACTGCTTTTTATTCCATCAGAATGTAAAATGAGTCCCTGCTGAATCTGAGAAAATCGCCAGTTCATCATATGCATTAAATTTGCTGGTGATGTAAACATTTCGCCTTGGGACATTTTTTCTTTTTCAAGCGCCTATTCCTCACTACCACGGGGTTGTTGTGTGTGTGTGTGTGTGTGTGTGTGTGTGTGTGTGTGTGTGTGTTGTGTGTGTGTGTTGTTTAAACCAGTACACTAGCACGAAACACAAACACAGAAAGGAATCAAAGGTCAAGGACTACTTGCAGTATGGGGCAACAGCCAGCCTTGTGGTGCACCCAAACCAACGTCACATTACACGTGCATTTTCCACTGGTGGTTCCCCTTCAGTTTTTATCAGGTATGAATTGAACTCACATCCAAATCCCTCTATAAACCTTTGTAATTAATAAAAATGTTAATTCCAGCCTAATGACTGACCTTTGCAGGTAACAGATAGCATCATCGTATGCACCTAACCTACATTGACACTGTTGCAAAAATTCGTCACAATACATGCACAAAGACAAGTCACTTTTCATGAATAATGAGGAGCACCATTAGAGCAGGTCCATCACTGCTTCACACACCGCTGCGTGCCCCGAGAGAGAAAAAAGAGAGAGAGAGAGAGAGAGAGAGAGAGAGAGAGAGAGAGAGAGAGAGAGAGAGAGAGAGAGAGAGAGAGAGAGAGAGAGAGAGAGAGACGAATCAATCAATCAATCAATCAATCAATCAATCAATCATCTTTATTTTTCAAGGGTTACAGAGTAAGCATTACATACTTTTTTTCATCCGGCCCTTGCCGTGATCAGGGAATAAAGCTAAGAACCCCCCTCCCTACCCCTACATACCAGTATCGCCACCAACAGCAGTTCAACCAATATTTTAAAAAAAGAAAACGGGATACATTCAGCAAAATGCGTCATCCTAACTGGATACACTGATAATTATTTAAACAATTGTGTGTGTGTGTGTGTGTGTGTGTGTGTGTGTGTGTGTGTGTGTGTGTGTGTGTGTGTGTGTGTGTGTGTGTGTGTGTGTGTGTGTGTATGTGTGTATGTGTGTGTGTGAGTGATGTGAGTGTGTGTGTGTGTGTGTGTGCGCGCGCGAGCGTGCGTGCGTGCGTGGTGCGTGCGTGTCGTGTGTGTGTGTGTGTGTGTGGTGTGTGTGTGTGTGTGTGTGTGTGTGTGTGTGTGTGTAAGCGGGAAAACAAGCAAAGTAGGCATAAAAGAGGAAAAAATCAGATTAAAAAAATAATAAAAAATAACATAAAAACCCTTTAAACACAATAGCTACATAAAAACACATCTCTATATTCAAATGGTAAGAATACAATTTGAATCCAACATAACAACCAAAACACTCCTCTCCATAGTAAGTCTAGGATAGAATATGTGAAGGTGGAAGTTGGAAAGGAAAGGGAAAGGAAGGAAGAGAGAGAGAGAGAGAGAGAGAGAGGAGAGAGAGAGAGAGAGAGAGAGAGAGAGAGAGAGAGAGAGAGAGAGAGAGAGAGAGAGAGGAGAGAGAGAGAGAGAGAGAGAGAGAGAGAGGAGCATCTTCAAATTACATCGTCTTCAAAACAAACCAATCAACAAAATATTTTAAGAGTCTCACACTTCTGTAAAAAATATATCATCAATGAAACCTATAAGCTCACAATGTGGCCAAACCTAACAAGGAAAAGAAAACCCCGAAAAGCAAACAGCAAACAAAAGAGTAAGATTATATAAAAGAAATATCAAATAGGAGCGAAACCACATTCAAAGTTATAAATCAAACTCAATGCATTAAAAGATAACATGTATACTAATGAAGATGAGAAAATATCAAACATTCAGGACCATAAAACATAAGGCATTACATATCGATAAGCCAAAACATTCATATGAAAAATAATACATTCCATGTGTGTGTGTGTGTGTGTGTGTGTTGTGTGTGTGTGTGTGTGTGTGTGTGTGTGTGTGTGTGTGTGTGTGTGTGTGTGTGTGTGTGTGTACGGGGGGAACAAGCAAAGAAGGCAAAAGGGAAAAAGAAACGCACACGAATAAAGAAAAAAAAACAAAACAAAAAAAAAACCACTATAAAACCCTTATACACACAAAAAAACCCATAAATACAATTCGTATCTCTATATTTAAGCAGTAAATTACAATTTCAATTCAAATTTCAATAAGAACCGAAACATTCCCATCTAATGATGAGACTAGGAAAGCATAGGTGGAAGTGGAAGATGGGGGGGGGAGGCATCTTCAAGTTAAAGAGTGAATGAGAGAGAGAGAGAGAGAGAGAGAGGAGAGAGAGAGAGAGAGAGAGAGAGAGAGAGAGAGAGAGGAGAGAGAGAGAGAGAGAGAGAGAGAGAGAGAGAGAGAGGAGAGAGAGAGAGAGAGAGAGAGAGAGAGAACACTTAACACTGAAATAGTTTAATGGTACCTTGGCCTTGGACCACAATACACCAGGTGAGGGGGGCAGGGGTGTGAGTGTAATGCAAAATGAAAACATGAATAAATTTTACATGTACTATGTCAGTGAAAGATTGACAGCATGGATACATTTCACACATACTATACAATGAAAAATCAAAGCATGGAAACACTTCATACATACTATAGTAAAGAAAATTGAAAGCATTGTTAAATTTCACTTAAACTACCAATACCATGGCAGTGAAAAAATGAAAGCATGGATAAATTTCACACCTGCTATAGCAAGGAAAAATGAACTCGCAATACACATTTCACACCCACTATAGCAATGCTAAATGAACTCACTGATAAATTTTAAATGTACTATATCAATGAAAACTGATAGCATGGTTAGAGAGAGAGAGAGGAGAGAGAGAGAGAGAGAGGAGAGAGAGAGAGAGAGAGAGAGAGAGAGAGAGAGAGAGAGAGAGAGAGAGAGAGAGAGAGAGAGAGAGAGAGAGAGAGAGAGAGAGAGAATATACTGAAACATGCATAAAATCAACAATGACAAATTCAAGAGAATCTGGGATAGCTCTTTTGCCTTTTGATTAATCATCATGGTGAGGTTAGATATTGTCACCATTGCTTGAAAAGAAGGTTTTCTGATGTACATGTTACAAGACTACTGATATGTTAGCACACATCAATTAGTGCATTTGAGGTGGTTATGAATAGATTTCTTGAAAGCATCTTTACTTTGGGATGTTTGGGATGTATGTTGGCAGCATGTTCCAGAGTAGGCTACCTGAGTATGTGAGGCTTGATTTAAAGAGGTCAATTCTAGGGATTGGTAGTTGAATTTTGGAAGGATCTCGGGAGGTCATACAAAATTTAGAATAGAGAGTATGTGGCACATGACCTGTCATATTTTGTGCATAAATGCTCCTTTATTTAGAGTAAGCATATCTTTTAATGGGAGAACCTCAAGTTTTGCATAGTCTGATGCACATAAGGTAGAAGATTTTAGAAGAACTGCTTTGAGCGCTCTTTTGTACGTGCTATTAAGAGGTTTGAGGGCGTTAGCACTGGCCAAGTCAAAAAGGGTAGAACAATAGTTAATTGATGATAAAATGTGAGCATGTAGGAATAGTTTTCTAGCATGTGTATTGATAAAGAGAGAAAGAGAGAGAGAGAGAGAGAGAGAGAGAGAGAGAGAGAGAGAGGGAGAGAGAGAGAGAGAGAGAGAGAGGACAGAGAGGACAGAGACAGACAGAGAGACAGAGAGACACAGAGAGAGAATGACAATGACAATGACAATGACAAAGGGTTTATTGTGTAAGCGAGATGCTCATTCACAAGGGGACAGTGGGAGGGGGGCAGGGCACAAAACACATAATTATCATATACTGAGAACTAAATGGGGTGTATGGGGTGCTTAAGGAGAGGTGGTACCTTTGTAAACCTGGCAGTAGCATCCCTCGGGATGATGGACGGAAGCACTGGTCCTCACTTAGCACTCAACTCTCACTTCTGGGTCCGGGTCCTTAACCCACTCACACCCCGGTAAACGCTTCTACTGGCGGGCGAAACGTTGTGAGGGGCTGGTGCATTCTTACTCACCAGTAAGAGTCTTGGAGAGGAGATGGGCGCCACCAAGCTTCCTCAAGCCCACTGCAAGGACATGATGAGAAAAATGAAACAGAAACACATGCCCGATTGGCCTAATTGGTCGAGGCCCGGATCAACAACAACCGCGCTACCCACTGCAAGCCTCCAGGGTGGGAGTGACAAGTGTGCTACTGGAGCAGAACCAACTCTAAAGCTTCCAGCTAAAGGGGTAACCATTGGTACATGGAATGTAAAGACTCTGTATCAAACAGGAAGAGTACAGGAACTCACACATGAACTACAGAGATATAAATGGGACATCCTAGGGCTTGCGGAAGTCAGATGGTTTGGCTTCAGAGAAACAACCACGCAAGACGGCCACAAGATATGGTACAGTGGAGAAGAGAAACTACATCAACACGGAGTAGGATTCATTGTCAGGAAAGAGATTGTGTCAAGCATCATCAACTGCACACCAGTATCCAGTAGACTCATCTCAATCAGAGTCTCTGCAAAACCCCAGAATCTCACCATCATCTAAGTGTATGCTCCAACTTCTGACTACGATGATAACCAGATGGAAGAATTCTATGAAGAACTTGAAAACGTCATCTCCAAAACGCCCCCAAAAGACATTCTTATTGTGGAAGGCGACTAGAATGCTAAGGTGGGACCTGATGCCTATGACACCTGGGCAGGAACCACAGGACGCTTCGGACTGGGAGAAACAAATGACAGAGGACAGCAGCTGCTGGAATTCGCAAAGAAGCACAAACTAACTCTGGCTAACACACTCCATCCTCACAAGCCATCTAGAACATCAACCTGGCACTCACCAAATGGTCTGATTCATAATCAAATTGATCACATTCTGTCACCCCAAAGATTCAAATCCAGCATAAACAAGGCAAACACAAGAACATTCCAGGAGCTGACATTGGCGGTGACCACAACCTTGTACTTACCACCATCAGGCTGAAACTGAAAGCAAAACAACAGCCAAAAAGCCCACGCATAAGATTCGACCTGGAAAACTCAAAGACCCAACAGTGGTTGAGATCTTCCAAGCCAACATTGGAGGAAAGTTCGCCGCACTCACAGCCATCAACGATGATGTGGACACACTAGCCAGCAACATCAAAGAAGTGCTAACAACAGCAGCAGAAGAAACATTAGGCAGAAGCAGAACAAAGAAACAACCCTGGGTGACAAATGAGGTTCTTGACCTCTGCAACAAAAGAAGAGAACTTCAGAAACAAAAGTTCACAAGTCAAGAAGCCAACAACAAGTACTTGGATAGCCACAGAGAAGTGAGGAAAAAGATGAGAGAAGCCAAAGAAGCGTGGATAGAAGAACAATGCAACAACATCGAAGCTGGAATGGCCAAGGGAAACAGCAAAACAGCTTACAACACTTTGAAAGCACTAACTAAAACCACACAGCCTAAAGCCTCTGTTATTGAAGACAAGGAAGGAAATCTTTTAACGGAAAACAATGCCATCCTCCAATGCTGGACAGAATACTGTGAGGGATTGTATAACTACCCACTACACCCAGATACCAACATAGTTTCCGAAAAAAAACCTGAACACCAAGATAAAGACCCACCAATACTAAGGTGTGAAGTAGACACAGCTATTAAACAATTGAAGAAGGGGAAGTCCCTGGAATTGATAACATCCCAGCTGAACTCATAAAAAATGGAGGGAATGAAACAGCAAAGCGATTCACAGAATTTTGTCAGAAGATCCACAACACCAAAGAATGGCCAAAAGAACGGACACAGTCTCTTGTAATACCCCTGCCAAAGAAAGGAAACCTCAAGCAATGCCAGAACTACAGAACTATCAGTCTCATAAGCCATCCTAGCAAGATCATGCTGCAGGTAGTCCTCAACAGACTGAAAAACCAAGTGGAAAAACTCCTGGCAGAAGAACAAGCGGGCTTTAGACCAAAACGCAGCACAATGGAACAAATTTTCAATCTGAGAATTCTGATAGAGAAGCATCTCCAACACCAAGAAGACTTGTACCACAATTTTATAGACTTCAAAAAGGCCTTTGACAGGGTATGGCATGACGGCCTCTGGCAAGTACTCAGGCACTTCAACATTGACAACTGCCTAATTGAAGTCATCAAGGCTCTGTACGAGAACGCAAGAAGTGCAATTTTCATGAACAATCACGTGGGCGAGTTCTTCAAGACCACGATTGGGGTCCACCAGGGCTGCCTTCTCTCACCTGTACTCTTCAACCTCTTCCTCGAAAACATCATGACAGAGACACTGCAAAACCACCACACTTCCATCTCCATTGGTGGAAGACCCCTTTGCAACCTCAGATTTGCAGATGACATTGATCTCATGGGCAGGAGCAAACAAGAACGGCAAATCCTCACTGACAGTCTAACAGATCGAGCAAGCGCATATGGCATGGAAGTCAGCACAGAGAGGTCAGCACAGAGAAATCAAAGATCATGGTCAACAGCGTGATTAAAGACAGCACGGAAATAAAAATGAATGGAGAAATATTGGAAGAGGTGAGCCAATTCAAATACTTAGGCTCCATCCTAACAAAAGATGGCACATCAATCAATGAAGTGAAAGCTTGCATTGCAACAGCAATATCTGCTCTAGTCAGACTCCAGAGGATCATCAGAAGCAACAACATCAGCTTCTGCACCAAATACCACCTCTACAAATCCCTCGTGATATCTATCCTCCTATATGGCTGTGAATCATGGACTCTGACAGCAGAGTTAGAGAGGAGAATCCAAGCATTCGAGACCAAGTGCCACAGAAGACTCCTCAAAATATCATACAAAGAACACAAGACCAATAACTATGTGAAAGAAGAAATCAAAAAGCATGTGGGCCCTGAAGAGCCTTTGCTCTCCACCCTAAGAAGAGGAGAAAGCTGATGTGGTTTGGTCACACCACAACACCCTAGCAAAAGCCATCTTGCAAGGAACAGTCAAGGGCAAGAGAAGAAGAGGCCGCCAAAAGAAATCATGGGTTGACAACATCAAAGACTGGATCACCCAACCCCTGCAACACCTCCTACTAGCCACACAGGATCATGAAGCATGGGAAAAGATCTCCCTTGCATCTTCTCTCATGTCCCCCCTACGTCCTTTGGGACATGGGACTGAGTGAGTGTGAGTGAGTGAGAACTTAATACATTATAGCCCCCAAAATCATCATGGCATGGATTCCACAACATGGTTACATTTAGTATAATTATTAGATCCTATTTTTCATAGGCTTTGGTCGGCCCTTACAAAACAAACTGATAAGGGGGGAGGAATTTCCACAACACTGTACAAATCCAGAGTCAGCATCTTACAACAAACTGGTTTGCGACAAGGAAACCAGGTAGGTCACAATGTTTCTTCTTCCCTTTCAATCCTGGCTTGTGCAACTTTGCACCCCTAATACGCTTACACGTGATAAATTTGTGATGATCCAGGTGGCATGTGGGTACAGCTATCCCGTCTCTCTCTCTCACGCACTTTCTCTTACACACACACACACACACACACACACACACACACACACACACACACACACACACACACATACACACACACACACACACATGCACACACACACACCTCACTCACTCACACTCACACACATAGACACACACACACATCCACACACGCACGCGCGCACATACACACACACACACACACACGCACACAAACACGTTCATACACACACATACACACACTACCTACACACACACATGCACATCCACGTGCTCAAACACACACACACACACACACACTCTCACACCTACACACACGTGCGTGCGCGCGCGCACACACACACACACACACACACACACACACACACACACACACACACACACACACACACACACACACACACACACAAGTGCGCAAAAGTCCTTTGGATGAGACTTTAAACCGAAGCCCCGTGTGCGAACGCACGCAGAACATCTGGCGCACACGTTAAATCCTGTTCAGCTTTTTGTAAGAGTAGGCCATCGTGTGCCAGTGGGAACAGATGACAATATTTACAAAAACTGCATACACACGGGGACCCAATGAAAAAAAGCACATGATTGCTTATTCTGTTATTCTCGATATAAAAGAATAAATAAATTAATTAAATAAATAAATAAACACACACACACGCACACACACACACACACACACACACACACACACACACACACACACACGCACACACGCACACGCACGCACACACACACACACACACACACACACACACACACACACACACACACACACACACACTCAGGTTATCCAAGCAAGAATGAACTGGTCCACAATCACATGCATCACATCAAGAGCGACACTGATACGATCCTTCAGTTTCTCCCGGTCAGCAGGGGACCACAGCTTCAACTTGTGGTAGACAAGTCTTTCCTCGCTGGTCATCAGCCTGTAGTCCTTCTTCACAAACCAAAACAAATCCGGGGGGGTGTCACCAGCAGCAGTCCATTGGAAACAAAACACAAGATCGTCAGTTTCACATACCATCGTGGTTCCAGCAAGAATCTTTCACTCAGTTCAGCCACGTAGTTCTTGATGGCATGGGCACTGGTTCCAACAGCCTGAAGTTTCGCCAGAGGGTTGTCACAGTCCAAAGTTTCCACTGTACACACGTCAGCAAGGTCGGCAAGGTCAATGTCACGTTGCACGTCAGCACGCTTTTCGTTCCTTGACTCTTTGACAGCACTTGGTGAATGACGAATTTCACGTGCGCATTCTTGCCACAGTGTGTTGTTGACAGATGGTGTGTCCAACACAGGGAAGCTTGATGGAGGTGTGGGCACAAATAAACATTGTGACTGTTCATCTGTCATAACAATGTCACTTTCCTCCAGTTCTGTCTGCTGCTGTGCTGTCCTCCTCTCCTCTGTCCGTCTTCTGTCTCTGTTCACCTGACTCGAGGCTTGCTTCTGTAGCTCTGGGAGACGACAGGGGTTTGCTGTTGCGCCATGTTGCTGTTGTTGGCTGGCCTGGCTTTCAGTTGTAAAACAACGACTGTGCTGTCTCCACTTCCACTGACTTTCCAGGAAGTAAGGTGCTGTTGTTGAAGAAGAGCATCCAAACTCACTTCCAACGCTGTTGGCAGACCGACATCGGGCATGGTGTTGGATAAATATGTATTTTTTAAAAACAAATTTCTTCACAGCAAAATTTTCTTCCTGTCTACCTTCAAGGGAGATCACCCAGCCGAGAGGAGAGAGAGAGAGAGAGAGAGAGAGAGGAGAGAGAGAGAGAGAGAGAGAGGAGAGAGAGAGAGAGAGAGAGAGAGAGAGAGAACGCTGAACACTGACAAGTTTTATTATACATCGGCCTTGGGCCGCTATCCAAAACATGTTTGGGTCAGGGGGACGGTGGACATCATAGCAGATAAGGTTTTCATTCATTTCGCATTTCCAATTCTGCAAGTACACAAAGTCACTCTCAATGTCTTCTTTTTATCACCATCCCCATAGTAATTTACATCATCTACATAATTATTGCCATCAGCATCTTCATTAACTGCATCGGCTGCAGCAAGTAGATCAACATCACCATCATTACTTTCATCATCAACCTCATCACCATCAATATAGTAATAGGCACCCATCAGTCTCGGAAGACTATGGTCACACTCTAGTCTTTAGAGCGTAAAGCCTGGGTAAGTAAGTGTGGAGGGCAAGCTGTTACCCATGCAGCAGACCCCCCCCCCCCTCTCCCCTGGAAAGGCAATGACCAATACGAATGGTTCCAGTACCGTTGCAGGAGCCACCAGAACGTTGCCATAATACAGCTCGAGCCGCCCTGGGACTCCAACTCCTCGATTTTTCCACAGGAATGGTGTCTAAACACAACACCTGTGTGCATGCTGGGTTTTTTAATATATAATTTTGTCACAAGAACATAGTAAGGGCAAGGAACATTCAGCGCTCCAATCACAAAAACAGAAAACAATCAAACGAAACTATCATATTGACATCATCATCCCTGCAATGACAAAATCGAAAACGGAAAATAGTATTTATTCCACAAAGCCCCAAGAAAAACAACAAATTCAAATGACACACCTCTTTCGTCTATTGATCGAATGGAAAACATACCGGGGGAAACACCATGCATCTGTTGAGGATTTGTTACCTGCAACAAAATATGTAGAGAACGTTGAGCTAAATCCCAAAAAACTTAACTTTCAAATCAGAATACATGGGACAGTCAAACAAAGAATGCATTTCCTTTTCAGTTATAGACTTACAAAAAGAACAGGTTTTGTCTTGTAAAGAGTCACTGTATCGATGTATATTTGCATTTAAAGGCAGTATGTTGAATATAACCTGAGAAATGGCTACCTTGAAGCAAATGTATCAATAGCGTACATATACTTTTCTCTTTCAAAAATCGTTCTAAAGAATCTATAATATTCATATCTGTTAGGACCTCTAACTATAGAAGTCCATTCTTGAATAGAAACGTCAATAAATCCCTGTTTAAACTGACTCAAAAACGCTTTGATATCTCCAACACCTTGTTGCTACCAAACAAAATGAAATCCTGTCTGGCATAAAATTTCCCTGATTTTAGACACCCAACAAGCTTTCCTAGTTCTGTCTAGATCAAGAAGCATCTCATATGCTTTATGAGGTAACCTTTCATTTTCAATTAGAAGAAGTCTGAACCAATATTGTAATACTGAGACACAAGAATTTACTTATAGAGGATATTTTCCCAGATCACCATAAATCATCTTATTAGGAGTTCTGACTGGAACGCCTAAAAACTTTTTACAAGCTAACATAAGAGTTTTCTCTAATGATCAAGCTTATTCAACCACCAAATTTCAGATGAATAGAGTCAAACATTGTATTTTAGCATAAAATATTTTACAGAATGTGTAGGCAGTCATTTCTTTATATTTCTGAAATGCTCTGTTTAATTCAGTGACTGCCTTCTTGCCTTTAATGACAAGATATTCAGTACCTTTTTTCATACTAGTCATTGTTGTGAAATTAAACCCTAAGTAAAAATAATTATTCACAACATCCAGCTTTTTCCCTTCAAACAGCCATTGTTCACGTCACCCTAAATAACCCCCCTTTCAAAAAAACTATAATTTCAGTTTTTTCAGTGTTTACCTTCATCTCTTTACAGCATTTATGTAGTATATTCAATTGATTCTGTAAGCCATGTACACTTGTTGACAATGAAGCCACATCGTCAGCAAAAAGCAATACAAACAATTTCATTAAAACTGGCAGAATCTGGATACCATGTTTACCTTCAGCACTCATATGGTCAGACAGCTGATTTATAAATACAGAGAACAATGTTGGGCTTAACACGCAGCCTTGCTGTACTCCAACAGGACAATCAAAAATTCTGTAAACTCATTATTTGTATGTACACATGACAACAGTGAAGAATACATTGATTTTCAACACATCAGAAACCTCCCTTTTACACCTCGGTTTTTCATACATTCCAAAAGTTTTTCATGCCGGACAGAAGCAAATGCTTTCATGAAATCCACAAGAGCAACATATAATTTTCTTCCTTTCTTTTTGTTTACAGTTCTGGATAACTGCGTACAAGTTAAATATCTGGTCAATAGTTGAATAACCTTTACGAAAACCTGCCTGACTTTCAGAAATCATATTGTTATTTTCTAACCATTTGTATAATCATGCAAACTTGTAAAACATTTAGAAATGATACTTAACAATGATACCTCCCTATAGTTATCTGTATTATCACGATTATCTTTTTATGAATTGGAATTATTATTGCCTTTGCCCATTCTTCAGGGTATATACCAGATGAAAAAAAAAAGACTAAAAAAAGCTGTCGCATATGCACTACCAGCTTTCAACATTTCAGAAGTTATACCATCTATTCCATTTGTTTTTCCCAATTTTAGTTTGCATATTGCTTCTGTGTCTTTTGTTTGGATATGTCCCTATTTAAAGGGTGTTCCAGGTCTTCCAATAAGTCTGCTGTAATGCTATTATTATCAGTATTTCTGTTGTCACTTTGGAAAACACCTTTAAAATGAGAAAACCAACTATCTATCTATCTATCTATCTATCTATCTATCTATCTATCTATCTATCTATCTATATCTATCTATCTATCTATCTATCTATCTATCTATCTATCTATCCCTTAGTCTTTTGCCCATGAGGGCCTGGTGTAAAAAAGCCTCTGGCTTATCCAATTACCCTCATTAAAATTTCGAGTTTCGAGAGTTTCGAGTTTAGTCTGGCGACCGTGAAGACTTGGCAACCAGTTCCCTCCATTCCTCTCTCTCTCTCTGTTCTGGCTTTCTCAAAATTTTGTTGAGTTCTAGGCTCGTCCACGCTGAAGTTGTCCTCCCATCTCTTCCTTGGTCTGCCTCTTTTTCTTCCTCCTTGAACAGTGCCTTCCAGGCACTTTATTCCCTTTAATTACTATTTTCTCCTGTTGCACCATACCAGGTTGTAATACCTTGATCTCTAGATACTAAGACATATGACGTCTTTTGACAAACTCTGTTGTTGTAGCTTACAAATCTGAATGAAGATAACTGAATGTGCAGCAGATTAGCATAGATCTGTGTGTTTTTGCATCACTGTTAAAATATAAATATTTTGGTTAATGATATGTATATCTATAGAAACCTTGGATGACATTCTTCCTTTCTCTGTCATAAAGTATTTTGTCTAATTGGGTTTTTAGTGGTTAATTATTGAAAGTTGTCACATAATGCCGTTAAAAGTAGGTCTATTTAGACGCATTAATTGCTGTTAGCTTCCAGCCATATAGTTGTTGTTTAAGATGCAGTATTGCATTTTAATGTTTAAATTCTATAGTTTATTTTGACATAGGATTTGTGTAGTTTGTTTGTGCGGACAGTAACACAATTGCCCTTGAAGCTGCAGGAGAAAACACAAAATGTCCTCCATTTTGGCTCAAATCAGCGGATTTGGTGTGGTGTTTTCTTTGCAGTCGGCATAATATGCAAATATAGTAGAATGTGTGCGTAAGAGAGAAGAGTCATCAGAGTGGAGTCGTCAGAGAGAGCGTCAGTCAAGAGAGAGAGAAAAGATGAAATAAAAGAAGATGCCTAGCCACCGTCTTCCCTGAGTCTCCTGTTGCCTAGTTGCTGTGCATTGTTCCACGCTTTCCCTACCCTGCCTTTATCCTTGCTACTGGCACTATCACATTTGGTGATAACAGTAACTGGGTAACTTAAGGCTCAACCAAGATTGGGAAGAACACTGTACCATGCCAGCCAACAGCAAGAAGATGAGGAACAGAAGAGACGACTCTGAAACGATGAAACGAGCGCTGCTGCCTTGACCCACATTCCCAGTGGTGAGGGCAGCTCACGCACTCTGAAGATCGTCCAGATGCTTCAGCCTTCTGAGCTACCCAAGTTTTCTTGGGATGAAGACATCAACAACTTCATCCCGGGAGGCCAAGCTGATGTTGAAGCTGCACCTGATGTCAGACGGAGCAGATGCTTTCTGGTTGTTTGGCGTACTGCAGGGACGGGCAAAGCCTCAGATCCTCTTCATGGAGCCAGCAAAGCTGGATAGCCCTCAGATGATCTTCAGTATCCTGGAACAGCACTGGGGCCAGCAGTGAGACGCGTTCACTCTTGCTGCTGCATTCTTCAAGTGGCAGCAGGGACTTGCTGAGTCTGCTAGCGAGTACACCACTACACTGAGGATCCTTTGGGCCAAAGCCAACACTGCCCAGGACAACGTCCTATCTCCAGGCATGCTGTGTGGGGCCTTCATCAACGGGCTACATTCCAACTCCTTGGGAGGGACCTGAGACGCTTTCTGAAGTACTGACCAGGGTCTACATTCCAGGAGGTGACCAGGGAGGCTCAACATTGGCTGAGCGAAGACGGGCCCCAGACACAATAACACAAGTAGCTGCATTGGACCCAGGCGTTTTGCACCGCCTCAAGGCCAAGATCGCCACCCTTGTGACCAGCCCAACCCCACTACGACAAACCAATCAACAGCAGAGAACCCATACCTCTCATGGCCCACATCAGGGTGACCTGACCTGCTGGTGGTGTCAACGCCAGGGCCATCCTAAAGCGGACTGCCAGGCCAGGCAGTCATACCAGCGACGGGTCCACCTTCAACAGGTGGGCAGTAGTGGAGCTGCCATGAAGGATCACAGAAGACTGAATACCACTGTCACCCGCCTTCAGGCTCAGCTGGCAACCCTGACAGCTGAGATTGCCAGTCTGAAGGGCAAGCTGCAACAGTGTGCCACTCCCCTTTGCAGTTACAGCTGTGTGACAGACCCGCAGGACTCCAAGCCCCTTTACTGCCTCTGGTGTGAGAAAAAGGGCCACAGGGAGGACAGACGCGGCATCAAGCGACGCCACATCAAGGAAACTGAACTTGAGACACTGACTGTGCAGAGAGGACAATGTAAGCCGGTTCTCAACAGTCTCAAAGGTGTTGAAAGCAGCAGGCCTGTTAAGGGGCCATGTACCACAGCACAGTGTGTGAAACAACCTGTCCCAGTGCCACGGAGACGCCAACAGCGACAACGAAGATGACGGTCAACGGCATATGAACACCTACCTGCAACTGTGCCATCAAACTGGCGCTATGAACAGTATCAGGCAACCTCTGCTTTTGATAGATCTGGTAGCTCTGGCTACGAGTCAGAGACTGAACTGGTTCCTGTTCCAGTCCTGAGACGTTCTCTGCGGCCAGTGGTAGTTGGTGCTGAAGGGATTGTACATCGTAAGGACCTTCTGCCAGTGACTAAACCCTTACGGCTGGACCAGCCACACTCTTCTTCAGCTAGCTCTGACAGAGAATCAGTCAGACAGTGACGATGTAGTTGTGAATAGTGTGTGTGTTCCAGCCCCGAGACGTTCTTTACAAGGCTATTGGCCTTCAAGGGAAAAGCCAAGACAGTCACCAGCGGTATGCAAATAACTAATTATAATTGTTGGAAGTTTACCAGATAAAAGGCCTATCTTGAAAAAGGCAAAAATCAAGACATTTTTCTTTGTTTTTGGCATAGGCTTTTGTATGTTGTGAAAGTTTTAGCTATTTTCATAATATTCTTGTGACGTTGTTAGTGTTAAAACATTGCGTGGCTGATCAATTAATACATTTGCTTCTTTTTTGGGGGATTGAATAACCGGTAGAAATATTGAATGTAACGTGTTCCTGTGCATTGAATCAGGGTGTTGAGAAAATGTGTTCGAATAACAAATCCACATTGGGTACCATTTCAAATCAAAAGAAAAAATATTTCACCCAGTTGAGTGAACAGGGCGCTGAACGAACCAGTGTCATCAGTATATGATAAGAAAAAGCTGGACTTTGAGAATTTTTCCTCAAATAGCAATCCCTCTGTAATCTGTGATAGCTCATAACTTCATCATGACTACAGGAGAAATGTGTCAAAATACAAATTTTCTGTAGTTATCCGTAGCTCTTTTTGTCAAAGCTGAAGCTGTGTACTGATCTACGAAGACTTGTTTATTTTAACAAAATCTCCGCTACATAATAGCAGTGCAAGCTCAGGAAAATGAAACAACCCGGTTTTTGTTACGATTTTTCTGACAAAATAACATGAATCGTAAATGCCGGTGTGTCTTCTTTGATATTCTGCTTTGAAGGGTAATTTTATCTGTTTATGATTACAATGTTTAAATTGCATATACAATAGAAGCATAAAAATATGGTTCACTGTATTCTCTTGCTGTGAAGAGTAAGATCTAATGCCATGATTGTCATTCTGTAGATGTTGTGTATGACTTGTTTAATTCTTTAGTGGATCTATATTTTGTTTGCAATTCTGTAAGACTTAAGTATGTGTGACTATTGTTTTGACAAGGGAACTGTATAAAATGAAGAGAATCTAGAAGTCTATGCTGAGTTAACAAGCCACAGATCTAGTGATCGAGAAATGATTTGTTAAAAAATAACAATTACTCACTATAGCTAAAGCTACTTCCAAGAGAAAAAAAAGCCACGGAAGTATTGGATCAGAAGAAAAAAAAATTCATCCAGTTTGGTTAACTGTAACGGTACTAGGCCTATGAAGAACATGTTTTATACTGAAGTGTCTGGCTCACATAGCAGCCCTATTGTAGTAATGGTCTGTAAAATTCATTGCCCATCACATTGTCCAAAAGATTATTATGTGTGATGATCTTAGAAGATGTGGTTGCTTAAGGAGAATCCGGTTCACATAACAGATTTTTTTCTAGTTTGTGGCATAGTTATTTCAGATGACCTACATGTATAGATCTAACTGCTTTACTGACAGGCTGTAATATCCTTAGTGATAAGAAGTGTTAACTCCAGAGTAGTTGTCACCGATTGGAAGTTTTTGTCCACATGATCTGTATTATCCTGGAGAAGTTTGTAGGATGTCCTTTTTTTCATATGCAGTACTGCTAAATATCAACCACTGTAGTTTTGTGTAGGTGTGTCAGAGCGGACGCTGACAGTTTGTGGGGGGAGGTGTAGCCATGTGCACTTGTGTGTGTGGCTTAACCACAGAGAGAGAGATAGAGCGCGCGCGTGTGTGTGTGTGTGTGTGTGTGTGTGTGTGTGTGTTTAGACTCACATTGGAGTTATTTCCCTTTAACGCAGTTTGTATGTTAGATTTAGAAAAAGAAAGATCGTTAATAACAGCTTTGTAAAGCCATATTTGCACACATTCATGAATATAATTGTTGAAAATTTTATCTTTACAGAGTTTTATCTCGAACAACAGTGACAGGCCTTTATTCCGTTTTATTACTATTTTCCCCTGTTGTGCAATACCAGGTTATAATGCCTTGATCTCTAGATCGTAAGACACATGACGTCTTTCGACATAGCCTGTGACGGTAAACTCTGTTGTAGCCTAGCTTACAATTAAAAGTATGAATCTGAATGGAGAGAACTGAATGTGCAGCAGATTAGCATAGATCTGTGTGTTTTTGCATCGCTATTAAAATATAAATATCTCCTATCATAGACATCTTTGGTTAATGATATGTATATCTATAGTAACCTTGGATGACATTCTTCCTTTCCCTGTCATAAAGTATTTTGTCTAGTTGGGTTTTTAGTGGTTAATTATTGAAAGTTGTCACATTTAGACGCATTAATTGCTGTTAGCTTCCAGCCATATAGTTGTTGTTTAAGATGCAGTATTGCATTTTAATGTTTAAATTCTATAGTTTATTTTGGCATAGGATTTGTGTAGTTTGTTTGTGCGGACAGTAACATAATTGCCCTTGAAGCTGCAGGAGAAAACACAAAATGTCCTCCATTTTGGCTCAAATCAGCGGATTTGGTTGCAGCTTCGTGGTGTTTTCTTTCCGGTCGGCGCAATATGCAAATATAGTAGAATGTGTGCGTAAGAGAGAAGAGTCATCAGAGTGGAGTCGTCAGAGAGAGCGTCAGTCAAAGAGAGAGAGAAAAGATGAAATAAAAGAAGATGCCTAGCCACCGTCTTCCCTGAGTCTCCTGTTGCCTAGTTTCTGTGCATTGTTCCACGCTTTCCCTACGGGGACGGGATAGCCTAGTGGTCAGAACATTGCGCTCGCAATTTGACGACCCGGGTTCGATTCCCAGTCGAGGGGATTTTTCCTCTGGAGTTAACATCAGTGCTGACTCCTCTCCCCAAAAGTCCTTCGGATGAGACTATAAACCGAAGCCCCGTGTGCGAACGCACACAGAACATCTTGCGCACACGTTAAATCCTGTTCCGCTTTTTTTAAGAGTAGGCCATCGTGTGCCGGTGGGAACAGATGACACGTTTTACAAAATCTGCATACACACGGGGGCTGGATGTGAAAAAGCACATGAGTGCTTATTCCATTATCCTCGATATAAAAGAATAAAATAGAAATACCCTGCCTTTATCCTTGCTACTCGCACTGTCACTGTATAAATAGAGACGTGACCAAACCAGCCAGGAGCGTTTTCGGTGTTCAGGCTGGCCCACCCCTGCTGCTCATGATGAAGGAAGTAAGATGTCTGCTGATTCCAATGTGAAAAACACATAGCAATATGGACAAACCATTAGTGCTTCTTGTATGCCAGTAAACCATTTGTAGAACAGCCTTAATACAGAAGTGTCGGTACATAATAAGTTTCACCCCCTTCCATCCAACAAGGTAGTACAAAAAAGCAGACTGTAGACAAAAACCACCGAGAATTCTGATAAATTCTCAATGCAATACAACAAAAAAATAGACTAAAAGGCCAGCCGTTTGGAATAAGCAAGAAAGATAGTATACATTTCTGTAATGCACGCACAAAAGCATGAACACACACACACACACACACACACTCACGCACGCACGCACGCACGTACACACACACACACACACACATATATATATATATATATATATATTGTTCTCTCTCTCTCTCTCTCTCTCTCTCTCTCTCTCTCTCTCTCTCTCTCTCTCTCTCTCTCTCTCTCTCTCTCTCTCTTTGGGGCCAATCTTGATGTAAACAAATGGAGGAGGTGTGCAAAATTTCTCTGTGGTTATCAATTTCTGCAGTATGAGTGATAGTATCATTTTGGTTTCTTGCTAGGTGGTGTGTTGATGTGCAGCTGTTGGTGTTGTCAGACTATTGAAAAGGTCAGTGGCTTGGACATTATTTATATTATTATAGTTACAAGACCTTAAGGACTACAATTATTTTCTGTGTAGCTCTTAGCTTAACTCACGAGTACCAGATTCCTGTGTTGGCAAGATAAGACTTGTTGCACCAGGCAAGGTGTACACTGGAGGTAACCCTTGCCATAGGAGGGGTACACACTACAAGTTAACATTGTTGTCCTGCTATGGACAAGGCAATGAGAAGTGTGTTGGAGAATGTGTGTGCACTAAAATAGACAAGTCAAGGACAGTTAAACACAGGCACCAGAAATCATGTCTCAAGATATGTCTTCATTGCCACAGATTAAAAAAAAAATCTTTGATTGGCGATTCCACCAGATGCAGCACAGCCTACAAATGCATGTAACAGGAATAAAGACCAACATGGATGAAAAGTTCCAGAGTCTGGAAGGAAGTTTATCCCATTTCCTGACAGAATTCAGCCAGCTGAAGGAAAGTGTTGTGGTGAACACTGAAGACATTCAAGAACTGTGAGAAGAAAAAGCATCTCTAATGGACAGGTTGGAAATGCTAAGGACAAAGTTGGAGTCCACCAAACAATGCAAAAGCACTCAACCTCAGGTCCATCGGTGTTCCTGAATATGGAACATTGCAGGTTGTTGTGGATGTCCTGAACAACCATTCCTCTTCACATGACTGGCAGAACAATGACATCTCCAGGGCCTTTCGCCAGGGCCTTTTGCATTCATTACCTGACCCTGTTCATTCAGTGATGAACCAAGACCAATACTTGTCCAGTTCCGCTGTTAGCTAGATAAAATGGCAGTTGTGGGTGACCAAGGCCTCAGAGACAACCTGAGGACTAGCAGTATCCATGTTTCTGCTGATCTGACCACGTGACAGAGGGATACACTGGATTTCCATTGAGGTCAGGGCAAGATTGCCTACTTCCATGGGGGGCAAAGCTGCAGGTCAGGGACAGGAAGCAGCCTGGATCTTCAAGGAGCAGCCAGCACAAGGATGGATGGCCACATGTACAAGCCAGCAACAGGAGCTTCTACAATGATGGAAATGCTAGACGTTCAAATGGCTACCAAGCTAATCTAAATAGCATTTCTCCAAATGCACATTGGTGGGAAAGGCATCAAAATGACAGTGCTGGAGAAGACAATGCTGCTAATGCACAGAGACATTTCAGCAGTCCACCACAGACATACATACACTGGACACATGGCAAAGTGTACAGGCAATCAGCTACAAGAGAGCACCCAAGCAGCCATTCTAGAGAGGTGAATGGACCTGCAGACCTGATCCACTCCAGGTTGGGTGAACGCGACAGAAACCTGCCTACACCTGTTGCTCCTGGTACACATTCATACAGTGATGTGGTTAGAAGTCATGGTCCAGACAAGCAGAATACTCTAGATCATAGAAGGTACCTGGCTGTGAAGGACACCAGCAGCAGATCAAGTTCCAGAACTGCAAATATGACAGAAGCAAAGCAGAGACATTTAAGTGGCTCACAGCAGGTCACCAGGGGTAAGGGTGTGAGTGCTAATAGCGACTTCCTGAACACACAACAGGACAGTGAAATAGTGCTTAGTATACAGAAACAAATGACAATGTCAACTATCGTTTAGACAAAGAAGATGAGAATATGACTGACAAAGAGGACAATGACAGTGATAAGGTTACCACAAGTGATAATGAGATTGTGATGGATGTGAGGAGGGCTAACAAAGTGCCTAAATAAAAGCAGAAGCTTTGAATACAGTCATCTCCACTGAACATGCACTTACAGGTGAACAGAGTGAGGACTTTGCTGACTGACATGCTCCAGACAGTACAAGGTACAATGACACAACTTACCTTGTAGACAAACCTGACAGGATATCTCCAGGAGGTCAGACACAGAATGACAGTGACACACTTGATGGACTGACTGACTGCCATGACAGAGGACATGCATGTGACAGGGGAAAAGAGGACAAGGGCCTGGCCCCAAAAACTATGTCTGCTCCCCGAAGCTCACAACCAAGACGAGCTGTATCCAGCTCACAGTCTTTGTCCACAGCACCAGCACCACAAACTGCAAGACCAACACATGTGGCCTCCCAGACAGGCAGTGCTAGGTCCAGGCAAACCAGGCATAACAGTTCAGCTCAGCCCTGTAGCCAGAGCAGCATCATTGCTTCCTTTCAGAAGTTAGCTTCTGATGGAGTCGTGGACAAGGGTCTGGATCCATAGTTTAAGGCAAAAGTTGCAGATGAAAATAAATAGGAAATCGGCCAGGCCACAGGTATAGATTAGAAGCCAGGTAAGAATAACCACTTTAATGCAGCAAAGAGCAGATCTAAGGAACCAGTCCAGCACATGGCATTTAAGATCTAAATGTAGATAAAAGCCATATTAAATTCCTGAATTACAATGTGCATGGTCTTTAACCAAAATTAGATAGCACATACTTTGTTAATTTTCTTTTGGAATATTATGTCATATGTCTAACAGAAACGTTTATTGCAACTGGTGTTGACTCTCCTGTTTTTCATGACTTATTGTTTGTTTCAAAAGCTAGAAAGCTTTCTCATCAGGGAAGATATTCGGGAGAAGAAATTGTCATGATCAGAAAATCATTGTCACCTTTTATTGAGCAAGTTGATGTCGGAAATGAAAATACTGTTGTTTTAAAGATGTATAAAGATTAAAGGCACAGAAAATGATACTTTTGTGGTGTGCTCATATGCTCCTCCTATGTATCAGCCTTTTGGAAATAAGAAACATGATATTTTTGGAATAGAAGTTTTGGAACACTGCATACGGACCTTCAAAGTGAGTATGATGACTTATATCTTCTATTAAGGGGGTATTTCAACACTCAAACAGCAAGTCGTAACTGTGGTATTTCAAATCATGACAATGATTTTCAGAGATTTCAAGGATTTGTTGACAGGAACTGCAAAGAATATCTCAAGATGTACATAATGTGGGATCCTGACAAAGTAAACAGAGAATTATTCATCACTATGTATTGTACAAGGGCAGTTTTCTGTAAACTTAAACCACCTTTGTACACGTGTTTTACAGAAAATGGCAAATCTTGTCATAAAAAAGCGACGCCAGAGTATGATGTATTTATGTGCCATGTTACATCAGTCTCATTTGACCCATCTTCCTGTTTTGATATTTTGGCAAGGCACTGTTAGACACTGTACTGGGGAGAAAAATGGCAAAGAAAATTATGTTTTTGACTAAGATCAGTGCAGCAACATCAAGGTGCATGTGGTGCTTGGCAAGAAGGAACCAATATGCCCGAGGAACTCACAACACACGGCCAACCTACTACTCGGAGAGCAGCCGCGTTTAGAGGGGTAAAGCTTTTTATAAGCAGTCTAGCAGGAAGATTACAGGGGGTAATTCCAATTCCATCATTACTCTGTGTCTTTAAAATAGTACAAAAGAACATAGCCGCATAATGTTATGATGAACATAGGTATGACACTTACAGTTATCAGATGATAACATGAAATATTCATAAAAAATACAAAAGCATTTTGATTGATCATTAAAAAATGAATAAAATGTTCATCCACAGACAAATGTGTGAACGAAGAGAGAGGAGAGAGAGAGAGAGGAGAGAGAGAGAGAGAGAGAGAGAGAGAGAGAGAGAGAGAGGAGAGAGAGAGTTCAGACTTCATGCTTCAGACTTTTATTGAACGTTGGCCTCAGGCCACAATATAAAAGCAATTGGACATATGGAATGGGCACATGACAAGTGTTGTAAACATACTACTCTTCACCACCACCCCGCCTCTCTCTCTCTCTTTTTCTTTAGAGAGAGAGAGGGAGAGAGAGAGAGCAACGACTATAGGTCTTTCCAATGGTAGATATGTAGGCTCCATAGAAAATTTCAATCTGTTTTCTGTGGCTGTTGTCATTGTAACCAAAAACCATATGTGACGCTTCACCAAATAAGGAGTCGCATTGTACCAGAGGTCAATTTTTAGTTATTGACAAGTTATCAATATGCAATAAAAAGGCTATTAAATTTATATTTTAAAAAAAGCAGATTGAAAATCGGACAATTCTGTGCAAAGTTATTTACAAATTGAAATGATAGACTGCAGGATGTGACAAAATGAGAAACGGGGAAGTTTATTTTCGTAACAGGTTGTCAGAATGAGGGCTTGGGTATTTTCAAAACACGTTTACAAGCAGAAGGAATAAAATTATGCCTTGATATTTCATTACAAGATAGAATAACGAATATACTTTAATAATTGATCAAAATTGACAACTTGACCCCGACCTCTGCCTTTAATGGCTCCTAGTGCAAAATTGGGTAATGTGCTAAGCGATCATTTCGTGGTGGAGCGTCACATATCTTTTGATCTCAAGAAATCAAAATCAAAACAATTCACACAAACACACACACACACACACGTCAGTGTTAATCACTAACATGTTATATCACCAATTCCTTTTTGAGTACCTTAGATTGAAGACCACACATACACACACAGCACACACACACACACACACACACACACAACACACACACACACACACACACACACACACACAATATATATATATATATATATATATATATATATATATATATATATATATATATATATATATATATATATACACTGTCGATTGAACCATAGTAATTGTTTCACATTTTAGCATAACTTTTTTTTTGAGGACTGGCTTTTGACGCAATTGAATTTGTTTTGTTTCCCATTATCGTTAAAGCGCAGGCCTTTTCTAGCCTGCTTTGCTTCCTGTTCCTTAATCAAAAGGTGTAGATTGCTGTATAATTATATAGAGCTAGCTCTTCTGATAGACATTCGTTCTTCTAAAACTTTTATGGCCCTGCTTAATTTCACATAAAGTACACAGAAGCAGCATGAAGAATACCCCCCCCCCTCCCGCCCACACGCACGCACACACACACACACACACACACACACACACACACACACACACACACACACACACACCACCCCGCACCCACGCACGCGCGTGCGAGCACACAGAGAGAGAGAGAGAGAGAGAGAGAGAGAGAGAGAGAGAGAGAGAGAGAGAGAGAGAGAGAGAGAGAGAGAGAGACACGAACACTGAACACTGAACACTGAACACTGAAATTGTTTAATGTACATCGGCCTTTGGCCACAATACAAAAACGTGGTGGGCATAGAGTGTGTGCATATGACATAGGTGTTATAAACATATTACTATCAATGTATATGAAATAATATATGAGTAATTATAAAGCAAAAAAGTTATATAAACCATATCTTAACCGTTACTCACAGAACAATTCACACGTATCGTAAACGACACTGTTTTAGATGTATTATTCATCAATACAAATATCAATTTCTAGAAAGTTATCCTATTTGTGACGCTCCACCACGAAATGAGTCGCCCAGCACACAATCCACCTTTCTGTCAGGAGCCATCAAAGGCAGGTGGAGAGTGAGAGAGACTTCAGACTTTAGACTTTTACTGTACATCGGCCATAGGCCACAATACAAAAGTAAACTGGGCATAGGGAATGGCACATAACAAGAGTGGTACACATACTACTACCAACATATGCTGTCTCAATGTTTATGAAAACACAAATATTATATCAGCCATACCATGGACATTCAACGTGAAAAAAAAGTCTATATCACAAAATTCAGAATCAACAGTGTTTTGCATATAAATGTTAATCATCAACAGGGTAATCCATTCTTACAAATTTAGAGAGAGAGAGAGAGAGAGAGAGAGAGAGGAGAGGGGGGGGGGGGGGGGGGCGGGGAGTGAGGGAAAAAGATAGAATCGCCACGAGACACGGGTCTTTTTCTTTAATAAATCGTGTCCACGTAGGCAACCGTCAGGCTTCGACTTGTGTCCACGTGGGCAGAAATTGGGCGTGTTCATCGTGTATAAATACGTTTGGCTAAACATCTGTTGTTCATATTTTTCTCAGAGGCCAGCTGCTGAATTTGCTTCTCAGTTCCTGACGACGGTATGTATTATGTGGCCCCAGCCCACAGCTAGAAAGCCGTTTTCCTGGTTGAGAGAGTGACGGTAAAATGACCATCTGTAAAAGCGTTCAATGTTTCAGCACACACTGGGACACCAAGCCTTAGTTTTTATTGCTGACTACCTAAACTTTGTAACTGTTTAATGAGATAATCACCAGAAGAAAAAAGATGGTTTTCAGCAATTTGGAGCATACTGGAGAAAGAGCCACCAGATGTGTCGATGCCCTGCATTGCTGTCCTGACTATGCCGGAGTCTGTATCAGTTTTTAACAGGTTCATTAATCGTCCCCGAGGAGCCGACTTCAACTTGTAGATGTGTATCTTCGGCATTAACTTTCCACTTCCATTTATAGGACGCTTTAAGATCTGACATCTGATTAACATTGCATTCCTTTTTGTTGAAATTTGACATGTTTATTCGTTTTTTTTCTTGGAAAGGAAGGGAGTCATCGTTATTGAAAAGCACAAGACGTGTTTGGAAATTTGTTTTGTGCAGACACCATTCCATTTTAAAGTCTTTCTTATTTGTCCAGCTCGTCTCTGTTTAACATTTTGATATGATTAAGAATCCTTTTTGTGGTTTCTTTTTATCTAAAAAAAAATCTATATGTCAACATTGTCTTCATATCGTTATCAATGATTGGTACCCTGCCTATTTTGTACCAGTGAATCTTTCAGATAAAGTTCTGATGCATCAATTTCTATAAACTTGGCCACTGACGTCGATAAGATTTAAATGTCTCTGAAAAAGTAACAGTGATACTGAGGAAAAAGTAGTGGAAGAAATACAAGTGCAGCTTACTTCTCAATCATTTTGGAAATGAAACAAGATTCAAATAAAAATTGAATAAAAAATAAATTCTAGGGAATAATGTTTAAAATAACAGTGATGAGGACAACGTCAACAGTCAAAGCCGGGCAAGGTACACATTTGTTGACAATCATCATTAATTAACAAACATGTTTAAAACGGAATAGGAAAATATCAACGTTTTACCCATTGTTGTTCTTTTGTCTAAAAAGATCTGCACTTTGAACATTTTCTGTCGTTGTTGATATTGTTACTGCTGTTGCTATTGTTCTATTGTAACTGCTGTTGCTATTCTTATGGTTGTTACTGGGGCTGCTACTTATACCGCTGCTGCAACTGCTGCTGTTCCTGCTACTTTTTTCATTTTGTTTCATACCTATTTGTCACGACAGATTTCCCTGCGTGAAATTTGGGTGTTCTCTCCCCTGGAAAAGCGCGTCGCCACAAGAGCAGCGCCACCCATTGTTTCGTTTTGCTCTCTGCAACTGTATCTGTTTCGCTATCAGAGTGTGTTTTTTTCTACAGAATTTTGCCAGTGACATCTGTTAACTTCTGGTGTTCCCAAAGAAAGCCGTAGACATGAACCCGAGGGCTCCCGAAATCTAGATACTGCTATTAGGTCAATTCTCACCTGAGTTCGTTTTCTTTTCTTTTTTTATCTAGTTATTGCTTTTGCTAGCTTTTTGTTTCGAAGAAACTGTACTTTGTTACCTGCTTTTGTTTTTTCTTTATAGAGATGGATAGACAGACAGAAATGTAGACATATATACAGATAGATGAACAGATAAACTGACAAAAAGACAGAAAGATAGGTAGACAAACACAGACATATAAATAGACAGACAGACAGATAGATAGAAAGACAGACAGATAGACATAAATAGACAGATAGACAAATAGGTAGATAGATAATAAACATAGAAAGACAGATATTTAGTTAAATAAATAGATGGATGGATAGATAGATGGGTAGATGGATGGGTAGATAGAAAGATATATTTATTTATTTATTTATTCTTTTATATCGAGCATTATAGAATAAGCACTCGTGCTTTTTTTATCCAGTCCCCGTGTGTATGCAGTTTTGTAAATATTGTCATCTCTTCCCACCGGCACACAATGGCCTACTCTTACGAAAAGCGGAACAGGATTTAACGTGTGCGCAAGATGTTCTGCGTGCGTTCGCACACGGGGCCTCGGTTTACAGTCTCATCCGGAAGACTTTTGGGGCTAGTGGAGTCAGCACTGAGGTTAACTTCAGGGGAAAAATCCCCTCGAACGGGAGTCGAACTCAGGTCGTCAAATTGCAAGCGCACTGTTCTGACTATTATGCTATCCCATTCCCCTAGATAGATAGATAGATCGATAGATAGATAGATCGATCGATAGATAGATAGATAGATAGACAGACAGACAGACAGACAGACAGATAGATAGATAGATAGATAGATAGATAGATAGATAGATAGATAGATAGATAGATAGAATAGATAGATAGATGTGTGCACGTTATCAAGTACAATTCATTCGTGTGAACGAGAATATCTTTTGCTTCGTGGCATGAATCTTGTTGTAGAGTACCGATTATGGTGGAACCTAACATGCATATCGTTACATATACATGGTCATTGTCACATCGCTACATACTTAGACATGGTCATTGTCACATCGCTACATACTTAGACATGGTCATTGTCACATCGCTACATACTTAGACATGGTCATTGTCACATCGCTAATACACAGACATAACAGGTAGGTATATAGGCATAATCAGTAGATATATAATGCATTGGTAGATACGTAGACAAATATCAGTAGGCATGCAGACACATTTTAATAGATAGACATTCTTAAGATGACTTTGAATGGCATTGATATGGCGGTGCCTTATATTAATCATTTTGTATATACTTATTATTTTTTTTTATTTCGTTCCTAGGCATCGTGAGAACCAGAAGCATAGACATGATTAGACAGTCTGATACCTTAGAGATACGTGTACTGGTACGCATCACTTTTTCACGTTTATGATATCAGATGATATTTATTGCTAAATAACATTTACAATCATCTCATTCGATCTCGTGGCGGCAAGGATAAGTACATTGAGAAAATAGATAGAGCATGTTACTTCAAAAGATATTTACATATGTGACGCTCCACCACGAAATGAGTCGCTTAGCACATTACCCAATTTTGCGCTAGGAGCCATTAAAGGCAGGTGGGGGTCAAGTTGTCAATTTTGAGATTTTGATCAATTATTAAACTGTATCTGTTATTCTACCTTGTAATGAAATATCAAGGTGTAATTTTTTATTCCTTTTGCTTTTAAATGTGTTTTGAAAATACCCAGGCCCACATTCTGACAACCTGTTACAAAAATAAACTTCCCCGTTTCTCATTTTGTCACATCCTGCTGTCTATCATTTCAGATTGTAATAACTTTGCACAGAATTGTCCGATTTTCAATCTTTTTTTTTTGCATTGAATAGCCTTTTTATTGCAGGTTAATAACTTGTTCATAACTAAACATTAACCTCTAGTGCAAGGCGACTCCTTATGTGGTGGAGCGTCACATATGTTGTTTTAATTACTTTAAACAGCAGCTTCATTACCCAGGTGTCCCCAGTACAGTGAACATTACTGGTGGACAGATCAATAGTAGTACACTCCTTTATCTTGGAGGGGGGGGGGGGGGGGGGGCAATGGCTGCCGCTTTCTTTGGTCCCAACAGTCTTGTTTGGAGCAACGTCTAGAGTGGCTCAGCAGACCAGTCCATGCACGGTAGTCTTCGCCACTGTTGCTGCAGACAAAACTGGACGAGGAGCTGGTGGCCGGGGGTTGCTGACTCTCCTTCCTGCAGCTTCTTGTGTTTTTCAATTTGTGGAGCATCTTCATTTCTCAGCGACAAAGTACTCTGTTCCTCCACACCTTTCGATTTTCTACAAGAGCTGCCCAGTGGTCAGAGTTTGTGTCAGTGGCTTTCATACCAAACTTGCACTCGTTCACGAAGCACAGTGCTGGACGTCCTGAAGGACGGTGCCTTGCCATGCAGCCAGTTCACTGTACAGCATGTCCTTGGGAACGCGGCAGTTCTTCATAGTTAGGATGAACAAGATCGAGCCACCGGAGACTGCACTGACACAGCTGAAAGTACATACTGAGAGAATCTGCCTGTTCAAGAAGAGATGTACTGAGGACTTCCCGGGTTCCACTCTTATAATATAAAGCTGAGTGGCGAGATCACACGTTTGGTACACCTGGAATTTTCTGTTTAAGTGAGACTGTTGTGTCCTGTACTTTATTGCACAGTTTTGACTGTGTGTTTCAACTTCCTTGTCAAGAGGCGGATTTCTGGTGCTGGCAGAGCCCAAGTAGGTAATGGCCAGAGTTTTCAAGCATTTCCTCATTAACACTGAGTGATAGTGGTGAGCAAAGTCTTGCTGCAGACTTCCAGCTAATCGGTAAATACACAGACATAATTATATCGGCAGATATGTCAGCATATACCTGTAGGCACGTAAGCTTACATCGGTAGACACAGAGACATATATTGGCAGACAAATACATCGGTAGATGCGTTAGATGTAGACTGGTAGACGAGTAGACATCTACCAGTAGATGCGTAGACGTAAGTCAGTAAATGCCTAGACAAACTGTGGTGGATGTGTGGACATAATACCATATCGGTAGATACCGAGACATGTATTAAGAGATACGAAGACAGATATTGCAAGATCCGTAAACACACATTGGTGGATGTGTAGACATGTATTGGTCGAAAATTAGACATAATCGTCATCTTTAGATAAGTAGACATATAAAGGGTAGATACGTAGATATATAAAGGGTAGATACGTAGATATATAAAGGGTAGATACGTAGACATATAAAGGGTAGATACGTAGACATACAAAGGTTTGTTAAGAACACCTGTGGGGAACAACAAAACCGAATTCTACGTGGGTGCTTGCACCCACACCAGCTTGTCCCTAAAGGCTAGATTGCCATGAGGACGTAAAACTCACCTCTTTTCCACATATAAAGGGTAGATACGTAGACATATAAAGGGTAGATACGTAGACACATAAAGGGTAGATACGTAGACATATAAAGGGTAGACACGTAGACATGTAAAGGGTAGATACGTAGACATAAAGGGTAGATACGTAGACACATAAAGGGTAGATACGTAGACACATAAAGGGTAGATACGTAGACATGTAAAGGGTAGATAAGTAGACATATACAGGGTAGATATGTGAAATAGTAGTTGAGTCTTAGAGACAAAGATAAATACATGAACACATAAATGATTTATATATGGTACTCTGAATGACATTGATATGCTGGTTTTATTGCTTTGTTGAACCTTTATCACCTTTGATTCCCAAGTTCTGTAAAAACTACTTGTAGACTTACATAGATACATGGGTTGTTCTAAACTTTTGAGAGATGATTATGATAATAAAATGTAATCATCACTTTGAATGACCTTTTCTGATTACCTTAGAGTGGTGACCACGGTAAGCATGGCAGAAGAAAAAGCCAAACAGTTCATCAACAATCACAACTCCACTGATGCTGAGGCTTACCACAACAACTTCAGTGCCCACAAACCAGGCATCAGCATGAAAGAGTCTACTGATGTCTACAACCAGTGGGCCACTTACGAAAAGGTTAGCAAACTGTCTGTCTGCTGTGGCGTACCATCTACCCTCACTGCAGATTTCTCTGCATGAAACTCGAATCGCTCTCCCCTTCAAGAGCGTGTCTTCACAAATCAGCCATTAGAAATCTTGTACATGTTTGTCTCCCTAATAAATTGTCTTTTTTACAGGAGCAGAAAAAAGTTTTAGGCCCAAAGTGGAGCAGATAGAAGAAAAGCTCTAGGCCCAAAGTGGAGCAGATAGAAGAAAAGCTCTAGGCCCAAAGTGGAGCAGATAGAAGAAAAGCTCTAGGCCCAAAGTGGAGCAGATAGCAGAAAAGCTCTAGGCCCAAAGTGGAGCAGATAGAAGAAAAGCTCTAGGCCCAAAGTGGAGCAGATGGTGAAAATGTTCGACTTGAAACAGCAACTTCTCATTCCTTGACGGATTGCATTACCTCTAGACCACTGATGGATCATCATGACTATAGATGTCTGTCACAGAGTGTACAAGTTGTAGCTTTCAATGTTATTGGGGAAGTTTTGCAGCGTTCAGACCATTTCAAATAGGCCACATGAAATCTGCAAAGGAAGTCCACTGCACTCGGGTGATGCCTGACCATCTGCCACCTCACTCTCTGGTTAACCGAGAGAGGTCATGCTAGGTGTTTTTGTACTTTCGTGTTTAATGGCTGGTTTTTTAATTTCTCATGAAATACAGAATCTTTAACGTGTGTATTTGATGTACCGTGTGTGTGTGTTTTACACGAAGGTAAGGTACTAAAGGTCTATGTACATGCTGAGACATTGTAAACATCCTAACCTTGATCTACCAGTTGCTGCTTTGAACTACCCGGTGCTATTTTGATCTACCGGTGCTGTTTTGAGATTTGAACCCGGAACTTTGGACGGTTACGATGAAAAAACTGGTCGTCTTAACCATTTGGCCAGTGCGCCCTTAAAGTAGCAAAGATCTGGGAGCACTATCAAGGAGATAGAGGTGATTGCTTCATTCGATAGAGAAGTCGGACATATCAGTAAGCTATATATCCGCTGCTTCTTTTGCCTACTACATCTAGCTTAAGCATTCAAAAATGACCTGCTCGAATTTCAGGCTGTCTTTCCTGATCCCTGGAGAATGCTTCAAACTTTGCAGGGCTTTTCCTCTTGTCTTCAAGTTTTTTCTGTTTTCTAAGAGAGTGGATTTGTTTGGGCTATTTTTCCAACTTTGCTTTGTGAAAACGCTCTTGTTGCCATGGGTTCTTCTACGTGTCGTATTTCATGTTGCACATGGGAACTCCGTGTATGCTCTCACTGGCTCCAACACAAGCACACATCACACATAGTTCGGTGGTTAGGGAAAAAATGTTGGCTTTCGGATAAGTTTGGAGTCTGACTGAGCAGGTGTGTTAAAATAGAACGTGGACCTGTGCACCTGCTCATGCTGAGGAATGGTTCATTCCGCTGTCAGGGACCTACAGACTGGTGCTATACCGTGAAGATATTTTGTTTTACACAACATTTAGATATTCCAGACGTCAGCCATTTATGTCAAGAATCTCTTCCCTGGGTGTACACGAAATATAATCCTGTTTGCAGATACGTCCTGTGAAAGTGTACATAGAAAGAGTGATACCAGACCCCAGGTTCACAACACAATCCCAGGTTCACAACACAATTAGGACTCAAATAGTCCACCTAGTACCCAACACTTAAAAAGACAATGCGTTCTTCTTCTTCTTCTTCTTCTTCTTCTTCTTCTTCTTCTTCTTCTTCTTCTCTCTCCTCCTCTCCTCCTCCTCCTCCTCTCCGTCGCCTCCTCCTCCTCCTTCTTCTTTTCTCTCTTCTTCTTCTTCTCTCTCTCTCTTCTCTCTCTCTCTCTCTCTCTCTCTCTCTCTCTCTCTCTCCTCTCTCTCTCTCTCCTCTCTCTCTCCTCTCTCTCTCTCTCTCTCTCTCTCTCTTTGAGTGGCTTCTCTTGCTTGGCAGCCGCAAGAGGCTTTTTCTCCAGTTGTAAGTAAAGTTTTTTTTTCTTTTTTCAACTATTCTTAATCAAAATTCCAGTTGTGGGTTCCCAGTAACATTGGAGTGCATGCTAAACACATTGTTGCATGAGAAAACGGTGTTTTCCTTTAAGGTAGATGGGCGAGAATATCAAACTGTTTTTGTGATTTGCTTGACAAATAATACTGTCAGCCATTTCCCTGTAACTCCAGTGCAAAATGCAGTGTATCGCAAAAAGTGTCCATCTCAGATGAGCAGAAGCAGAAGCAGAGTAGAAATGTATAGAACAAACAGTGGAAAGAAAATGAATGAACCAGTTTCAACGCCCTTGGGTTTGTTTCTGCCCACCTCACCGAGTTTGTGTTATACTAAAGGCCATTCTGACAACAACACTGCTATGGACATGTTTATGCATCACACCCACTGCCCTCCCTCCTTAACTACTGTCAAGATGAACAGTGAATTGATATAATACAGAATGACACAGACAGCCAGTGAGAATTTCCTATGACAAAAATGTGGGAAACAAGTTGTGTGGTAAAATTGTGAATATTGCAACAGACTATATCTGTAATTATATAAATGGAATGTGTCCCTAATAACGTGAATGACTGATGGTGAAAGGGGGATAAGGGTGTGAAAGATCAAGAGAAGCTTCACAGAATGATAGGAGATGCATGCAGAAAATTAGAGTGAGGAAGGGTGTGCAGAGAGTGAGGAAGAGTGTGCAGAGAATCTGACGGGAGCAGAGTGTACAAAATATATGGAAGACAGAGATGAAAGCTGCAAAATGCAGGAGACTCTTACAATCGGAGATGTAATGGAAGAATTATTGATATTGTCAAAGAAAGTGCACTAAGGCTTTACTGAAAGGAAATGTTCACAAAGACGTTTCTTGATCAATGTGTTCTAGACTTCAGGGTAGACTTAAATACATGAAGAAAATGTGGTCCAATGAATGACACCATATCTATTCATAACAATGATATGGAAACCATGCCATGAAGACTGTTTGGGCTGTTGTTATGCTTTGCTTTGATTCTATGTTTTGTGCCCAGTCCCCATTATGCTTATCACAAATGAATCATTCTCTCTCTCTCTCTCTCTCTCTCTCTCTCTCTCTCCTCTCTCTCTCTCTCTCTCTCTCTCTCTCTCTCTCTCTCTCTCTCTCAATGCGTTTTAGTTTATAGTGGAATTTTCCAATTTTTCTGAGCTTCAGGAGAATATCCTACCTCATGAATGTCGGTATCGAAGCTCAATCATTAGATATTTGATATCTTTCTTTCTCCGTTCCTCGGGAGAGCTCCAAGGCTCACACACTGTGAGACCCCCTTCCATTTCTCCCACCTTGAAGGTAGCCAGATTCCAACCTCATGAACACAGCTGGGAATCGAATCTACCAATTTAGTCTTCCTCCCTGGCCTGCTTTTTTCTATTTTCAACAGTCGTGGGTTCTCCTTTTCACGTGCACAGGTCCTAAGTACACGAGTGTCTGGTCTACAGTCTCCTTTGAAAGACTTGACATTGAGTTCAATTTTCCCGTCAAACTGGGAAGAAAGAGCAAGGCTGAGAATCGAACTTAGAACTTCACGGTTTACTTGTTAGGCATGTGAATGTCTTTAACAACCATGCCTCATTCCTTCCCATCTGATATCTGATTCATGTCTTTCTATCTACCTTCCTCAAAGTTAACCTTTGTTGGATACGTTTACATTGTAGCATTGATTGCAACAAAATAGTAGGTCCTACATGGATTAATGAAGGATAGTCATCATGAAAAGTTCCCTGGAGAAAACGTAGCAGAAAAATGGATTCATGAATGAAAAGTTACATGTTGTCATTAAAAGGTAAGGCGAACTCCAATTTTCAGTTCCATTGTAATTTTGTGTGTGCTAGTTGATTATATTAGATTCCCATAGGGTTTATGGGGCTAAGGGATTGTATCAACCAACCACTGGTATCAAGCACGTCTCCGGACTGTTGACTAGCTTTTGACTCTTTTCTTTTCAGTTTGACCCAAAAGCTGGTTTAAATTCCTGGGAAAATCAACCATTCCCAAAATGCTATGCACTTGTTTCCAGTACCATCCTACAATTTGCTCAACATAGTTTTTGAATATTCTGTTTGAAAATGTCTTGTGGGATGCATTTGGCACGGAACGAAGATAAGATGTTAGATTTAGTAAAAGCATTCAAACATTCATTTAACATATAACAGCCAAATGTTGTCAGGCAAGCAAGAGTTTGGGGTCCATCGGAGATTAGGAAGCTAGCCTGCAGTTGAATGATGTTGGTTGGGTTTTTGACCTGCATAATTATCAAATTTCACTTACATAGTGTACTTGAACACCCCGCCTCCCCCTTAACCGCTGCACGACTCCCCCATCCCAATAAAATTCCACTTACAGTTAGTTTCCCTTTTCAATAAAGTATTGCACGTAAGCACACACACATGCGCGCGCATGGACTCACAAACACACAAACACACGCACACGCAGACTTGTACGGAAGCACGTACCCCCCTTCCCCCCTTCCAACACACACACACACACACACACACACACACACACACACACACACACACACACACACACACACACAACACACACACACACACACACACACACACACACACACACACACACACACACACACCCGTGAGTGAATACAAATTGCTATATGTGAGATCATATATACTATATAGCACACAAACCAACTAAGTCACTTAATATGGACAAACTGAATCACCCTCTCACTCCCTAAATCATTCCCTAAGAATCACAAAACTATCAAATTTTTACTAACCACCCTACTACCGGTAACACAAGAGTAAGAAGAAGGAAAAAACTTCTCTATATCCCTCCAGGCACCCCCATCCACCACCACCACCCCACCCCACCCCAACCGCCATCCCTATCATCTCATGTTTTAACGAGTAAATGGAGTGAAATCTGAGTTGGGCATTGGCGAAGCATGAAGTGCTGTGACTTGTGGCCAGACGGTACAATGAATGAATTGACTTTGCTCAGTGGTGCGATGATTAAAGCAACCCCAATCTACAAGTTGGATTTCAAACATCACCACCACACATAGCAACAGCTGCTGTTATGTTCAGTGCTTCCTCTGGTATCGTGGTATAATGATAGCAAGAATTGATTTTTTTTTTACGGAAAAGGGTTTGGGTGTTTTTTTTTCATTGGTAAAAATTTTGAAGTGTTCCGGTGGGATTATGTTTCTTAGCGTAATTTTATTTATTTTTCTATTCTATGATATTCTTTTATTTCGAAGATAATGGAATAACCACTCCTGTGCTTTTTGTTTTACATCCATCCCACATCTGCATGCAGTTTGTAAACATTGGCATTCATTACCACCGGCATACAATGGCCTATTCTTCCGAAAAGCGGACAGGTTTTAACATGTGCGCAAGCTGCTGCAAGCTGTTCTGTGAGCGTTGGCACTCGGGACCTCGGTTTATAGTCTCACCTGAAGGACGCACACGCAGTGGTGTGTGTGTGTGTGTGTGTGTGTGTGTGTGTGTGTGTGTGTGTGTGTGTGTGTGTGTGTGTGTGTGTGTGAAACTTGTTTGGATGTAAGAAAAAGAAAGCTTTGAGTAATAATAGTTTCAAATATTCAGGATTTAACTTCACTAAGAGTGGGACTTAAGCAAAATGTAATAAAAATGCTTACAAGAAGGCTACTAAACCCAAGTCCCTTACTCACTTGTGACAGCTGATTTATACGACAATGTGATCGTGCCAAAATTTTGGAATGTGAAAACCTAGCACTAATCGACAATATTCAGTTAGTTTTTTTAAAGTATATTTTACGTGTAAAGCGTTAGAACGTCGAGTTCACTGGTATATGGAGAAACATTGTTAGCTTTTTAAAAATATATTTTACGTGTAAAGCGTTAGAACGTCGAGGTCACTGGTATATGGAGAAACATTGTTAGCTTTTAAAAAGTATATTTTACGTGTAAAGCCCGTTAGAACGTCGAGGTCACTGGTATATGGAGAAACTGTCAGACATTCTCTTTATATTTGGCTTCTATTTAAATGATCTTTTTTTGGATGCAACTGATTGACTTTCATTCTGAAAAGTTATCGTCAACTGTTTATCATATGGTAAAAGATCTACATGACAAAGGTTTAATCCAGTCAGCGTGGTTTAGTAAGATGCAAAACATTTCGAGTGCAAAGTAGATTTGATTGTTTATGGAATAGACAATTTTGTTCAAGTATCAATTCTACAAGCTCATAATTATATGAAAGCCTTTAATAGATGTCTGTATCATAAGAATTATAAAATCGGTTCTGGTATGGGAAAGTATATAACTTGCCTGTCAGAGGTATCCGTGCACTTATTAAATTTTGTTGCGGTTGTCACAGTTATTCCCATTTTAGGTTGGACGTTTTCCTAATAATCCTCGTGAAGATGGAATGTGTTCCAAATGGGATATGTATGTTTGTTCTAGGGGATGAGTTAATTTCATCTTATCATGGACTTTCGTGTCTTCAATAATTTACAACAATTCACTTCACGGTGTTTTCTTCAGGTTGTACCTTTTGTATGCTGAAGAAATGCAAATCTCTACAAGTTCTATATCTATCAAAATTTATTAGATTTGCCGGTGTTCCATAAAAATGTAATTTGCTTTCTTTCACAGCATAGTACTTTTTTCCTAAGCCTTTACTGAAATTGTATTTTAAAAAGAAAGTGGATGTAATAGTGCCTTGTTTTTCAAAATACCTTGCACTTGTTTTTTGCACTTGTATTGTGTTTTTTCCCGTATATTATTTCACTACAGGTGCTCCTCCCAAACTGAACACTTGTTCCTTCCGTTTCTGTTGGTGCTGACAATTATCTCCTGCTACTGCCACCATTGTCGGCCACATTGTTGACAGAAACCAGTCTGTGTGCTCAGAAGATGTCTGATCTGGACCACTCCTTGTCTGGCACACACAGTTTTGAGATATTTCAATGATTGTTTCCGCTGGGATGATAGCTATCCGCCCCTTCCCCACCGTTGGTATACCAGGGGCTCTTTCGGTATGAAAAACTTCCTCAGCTTCTGAAAAATCTGTGGTAGAAATCTCACTTTTCCCATCTATCTTTGTTTTTGTCTTTTCCCTTACCTTTCTATCATTTTTCTTGGCTAATGTATTGCCTTCCCAGTTGATTCATTCGCAGTTTTCAAGCAAATCTGTCACATATTATTTCTTCATTACATGACATTTCTCTTCCTACATTTCTCTTCCTACGTTTCTTTTTATAGCTCTGGCAACCAGATAGTTATAATGTAAACACTGGGATAGACACGGGATTTCTCTTCCTCGGTGTTATTAGTGCACATGGCATTTTTCTTAGGTATTGTTTTTTGTACAGTGAAATGTTTGTCAAGTAGTTTTCGCTTTTGTGCAGTCTGTGGATGAAAAATTAAATTGAATGGCCTGTATCTTCAACAAAGCCTCGTATCATTGGTGTTAAGAAACGAAATAGTAAGGTAAAAGGTAAAGGTAAAGGTGTCCCATAACCAATGTCGTCGTAGGGGAGCAAGACATCAGAGACCTCAGCTTCTTTAGGGGCCAGCATATTAAGTCCATCTCCTCTCCCTCGCTGTTTTACCTTCCCTGACCCTAAAGAGGGCAGGTACCCATTTTACAGCTGGGTGAACTGGGGGGACTGTTAACGGTCACCCATCCAACTGGCAACCACACTCGACGCTGCTCAACTTGACTAGGGGAAAGCAGGCACTCTGACCACTGAGCTATCCAGACCCCTTTAATAGTAAGGTATTTTGTCTATTACTAGTGTTGTTTTTTTTACTTTGTTATTTTTCAGAATGACAATGTTGGATGCTTCAAAAGATTGGATGATGATGTTGAACTTGAAGGGAATGTTACTGGATCTGGTGAAACTGAATGAGGTGGCAGTCCTGATATGCCTTTCATGGTTATAAACAGGAATATAAACAGCTTGACATAAAAACAATGATAATTTCCTGGTCCTGAAGAATTTGTTTTTTTTTAGATTTTGGCACCATAGTGTAAAATAGACTGAAATAGACAGGGAAGCAATCAGAAGTCTGAGTATTTGAATCCCCACACAGTATAATATCAATATTAACAAACATGAACATCTTTTCCAAAACGTTTTCTTCAAGTAAAGTCATTCCATCATCACAATCAAAATAAGAATAATATGGAGAATTTTCTGGTTGTGAATAACTACAAACAAATAAAACATTCCAAGGAAAATGGAAAAAGTCTTAATCAAGAACAAAACACATACAACAGTCATTACTATCATCAATATAGTGCACATAAGGGAGAAAAGCCTTAGCACAAGACAAATAATCCCCCCTGAACATCTCCCACACTGTGTCAGTTTAACAGCTGGTTTCACAAAAAGATCATGATCTTCAAATAAATTCGACTAGAATTTGTCGACAAACGTTTCAACAAGGCAAACAAAATCAAATGATGAGAGAAAATTGACAAAATCAGCATCCTGGAGTTTTGAAACAATACCACATACATTCCATTGCAGGAAAGACAATCTGTTTGCATCACCATCCTCACTTCCCCACTCCAGCTCCCACCACTAACGTCATCTTCCTCCCCTCTTCCTCCCCTCTCCCTCCCCTCTCCGTTTAACTGTCTGTAATTACTTCCCTCTACCACGTCATCCTCACTCATCCCATCCTCACTCTCCCCCACTCCATCCATTGCCTCATCCCCAGTGAGGTTAGAAACATTATTTTCCACATAGTTATTCTCCATAACCACACGATCAACATCACAATCAACACCTCCCAGCCTCTGAGTTATCATACATTTTAGTTTTAAGCATATTACCAGTGTCCCTTCCTGGAAAACCCGCCATATCAGAAACCGACAGTATTTTTTAGTAGCAAGCATAAAACTATGACTATCTCCCCTTATCAGCCTGTCTCACATTTAAAGATACCTTGCTATCACCAGTGCAACCCCTCACCTCCCCACCTATCCCACTAGCACCTGCAACTTGACTGCCATCCATCATAGATGAACAGGTTGACCTCAACAGAAGCCCTGACCTGTCACCCCATGTGTGTGCATCCTTCGCTACAGGTGTAGGTTTGGATTTTTCTCCCCCCCTGAAAAAAGGAACAACATTAATAATAATAATACATGGAATTTGTATAGCGCTATATATTGTAAAAACAAATCAAAGCGCTTGCATTCGACCAACACAACACACAATCAACAACAATTTACAGTTTTAACAAATTCGAATGTACACACACACAGGCACGCAAGCACGCAGCACGCGCTTGTGCACACACACCTACAAACATTATGCACTTTGGCAGGTGGATGTTGAAGGCAGGGACAGGTAAGAGATGGAAGCAGAAGGAGAAAACTTAGGTTTGGAATAAGTGTGTCTTGAGGTTGGATTTAAAAGTGTCATAAGTAGGCTTTTGCCGGAGGGAGAAACAGAGGCGGCCAATGGTAGATAGGTTGAATCTGGGTATTCTTAAGGACAAAGTATCTGCCGACGAGCGGAGGGAGCGAGGAGGTGTGTACAAGTGGAGACATTCACAGAGGTAGGAGGGTGCAGTATTGTGGGGACATTTGTAACAAAGGGTATTGATCTTGTAGTTTACTCCCTGTGGTACAGGCAGCCAATGGAGAGATTTCAAGAGAGGGGTAATGTGCTCAGATTTTTTCTTTCTGAGGACAAGACGAGCTGCAGAGTTTTGTATATGTTGAAGGGAGTGGATGGATGATGCTGGCAGACCAGCAAAAAGAATTGCAATAGTTCAGACGTGAGAGAATAAAAGAAGTGACAAGTTTGGATGTTGCATCAGTGGACAGGTACTTTCGAATTGCGCTAGCTAATACGCCATAGTTTATAGTAGCATGACTGACAGGTTTGGGTAATGAATTTTTGCATGGAGAGAGTGTTGTCGACGACTCCTAGATACTTCACAGAAGTGGATAGCGGAACTGACGTATTGCCGAATTCTATTGAAGTTGTTGGAATGGAGGAGGGTTTGTGTTTGGTGCCTACAAGCATGGCTTCGGTTTTATCTGCATTTAGCTGTAATTTGTTTTGTATCATCCAGTGTTGGATGTCTTGAAGGCAGCTGGTCATATTTGTCAAGAGAGAAGGAAGATTTTCAGGTGTGTCACTGCTTTGAATCTGCGAGTCGTCAGCATAAAAGTGATAATTGATATGATGACGGTCTATTATATGTAACAGTGGAGCAGTATAGAGGGTAAAGAGAAGAGGACCCAGAACTGATCCCTGAGGGACACCACATTCCAGTTTGGCAGGTGCTGATTGAATCTTGTTTACTGCAACTGTGTGGACTCGGTCTTTAAGGTATGAAGTGAACCAGGTGAGGGCTGTGCCTTTAATGCCAAACATGTTTTGGAGATGGGAGAGAAGAATTGAATGGTCTATAGTGTCAAAGGCAGCAGATAAGTCGAAAAGAGTGAGAAGGGAGATTTTCCCTGAGTCAGAAGCATGGAGAAGCATGTTTAGAGTATGAACCAGGGTGGTTTCAGTGCTGTGGTTGACGCGATAGGCAGACTGAAAAGGGGGGAAGAGATTATTGGAAAGAAGATGGCTATTGAGTTGTTTCAGAACAACTTTTTCAAGGACTTTAGAGATAAAAGGCAGATTAGAGACAGGTCTATAGTTCTTCAGGATGTTAGGATCGAGGTCGTGCTTTTTGAGTAGAGGTGTGACTATTGCAGTTTTGAGAGCTGGTGGAAAATTTCCAGAAAGAGATGAGTTTATTATTTTTATGATAGTAGGTATAAGCTGTGGAATGCACTGAATGAAAAGAGAAGCAGGTTAAAAAGGTGTTTGTGTGTGGATGTTTGTGTTTGGGTGATGTTCTGAAGGGCCGGCTGACAGCTATCCAAGCTCCCACCAGTCTGTATTCTGCAGTGAGGTCAAACCATTTCCCCTCAATGACCAGGTGGTCGTAGACCATGGTGGCTTTCTTCCCCTGCTCTCTGACCCTCCTGAGGTATGGAGTCAGCCTTCTTCTCCGCTCTCTGACTCTTGTGGAGAAATCTTCCCCGATGAAGACGCCTGTGTCTTTCAGCTTCCACATTTCTTTCAGGAGCTTCTCTTTGTCTTTGAAGAAGGTACATCGTGTGATGATGGGAGACTTTGGACTGGCATTCACACGGTGCACTCTGTCAAGTTGAGCAGATTCTGCCATTTCCAGTTTGTCAGTGAGCATATCTGTCACCATACCTTCACATTCTTGCCAAGTCTCTTTTTCCCTTCTAGGCATTCCATAGATGACAAGGTTGTTCTGCTTGGATTGGCCTTCTAAGTAGTCAGTCTTTCTCTCCAGGTCTTCAACTCTCATTTTCAGTGCACTGCTTTCATCTCTCAAAAGTTCATTTTCTTTCCTTAGACTGTCGATGGAAATCCCTATCTCATGAATGTCTTCTTTCAGTTCACAGTTTGACTCCTTCAACTCTGTCATGTCCTTTCTCATGTCTTCAAATTTGTTTTTTAAGTCCATCTTCATGTCTGCTAACATTTCCTTAACCGAAGTGTCTTCCCAGCATTTCTCACCTGCTGCCTGCCCACTAATGCTTGTCCGTGGCTGTCCTCCACTTCTCAGTGTTGTCTGCTTCATTGGGTCTGGCTTTGGAGGGCCAAGATTCAGTTGATGTCTCCACACTGATGGATCAAATTGCCCATGTAGAGTAGAAAGAGGAGCACACCTGTCATAGCACTGTCACACCGGTCCCTATTGTCCCTATTGTCAACACACGCAAACATGGCCGCTTTGAACTTTGCCACCGTTTCAGCATGTAAACCTGGTAAACGGGCAAAAACCCACGCACACTGACCGAAATGCTATGGGGAAACCGGCATAGTGCACCAGCTACCCACATGCACAGTATCAGCACTGGATGACGACTATAAATAGTCCAATTTTACAAAAAGTTTCAGAGCTGGTGAACACACACCTGTTCTTGACAAGCCCCCCCCCCCCCCCCCAGAGAGAGAGAGAGAGAGAGAGAGAGAGAGAGCACATACACTCAGGCTCCACATGTACGCACATATACACAACGCATACACAGGTGCACGGAGTGCTCGCAGGCACGTGTGCATGGTAGCATTGTACTTGGGATCTGATGACCCAGGTTGGATGCACCACTAAGACACTTGTTCAAGGGAAATTTTCCCCTGGAGTTAGTGTCTATGCCAGCCAACCTCACTCCTCTCAAAAATCCTCCCGGTGAGGCTAATTGGGTCTCGCCCATGGACGCAAGGCACAAAATTCTTGCGCACTTGTTAAAAACCCTGTTCGGCCTTTTAGAAATAGGTCTTTGTACACTGGTGGAAACAAATGACAAAATGTTTAAAACTGCATTCACACATGGACTGTATATAAAGAGGCACAATCATGTACTCATCCATTATTCTAAAAATAAAATAGAATATTTTTCAAACACACACACACACGCACACCACACACACACACACACACACACACACACACACACACACACACACACACACATATTCTCTTGACCACCCATTATTTCAGTATTTGCTGAGGATACCTGATTGTGGATGTACCATAGGGTGTCTTATTATGTTTCTTCCAACAGCTGGTGACCATGTCCTCTTGATCTAACAGCTCTTTTTGCCGCCCTCTGTGTGACCTTGGTATGGTTCACTGACCAGGAAACTGTGCTGCGTTCTCGCCCCCACATATCCTCCATTGCTGTCACCTGGCCTTTGGATAGTAACACACATGGTTCATTTTTTAATCAATAGAAACTATGGTTTTTAAGATTGTGACAGCTGGGTGTGACTTTTGTGGTTGGCAAGGCTATAAACATCATGATCATCAGTTTTGACTAGCTCAGATTTCCAATAATAATTGTTTCAGAGGAAAGTTTGAAGCCCTTTAAGAGTTATTTTATTTTATTATTATTATTTTTTAAATTCTTTTATATTTATTTATTCTTTTATATCGAGGATAATGGAATAAGCAATCATGT